>VZRN01003159.1:1105531-1277687 GCA_013397935.1 Dasyornis broadbenti | reverse complement strand
GGGAAGTGCCGAAACATGTTGCAACACAGAAACTTATGCCAATTAAGGGGGAAGTATGATAATGAAGGATCTCCGTTTGCAATGGCCAAACTTAATTTGTAAATTTTACTGCATACACTTAATGTTAGATTTCATCTGTTCACTAGAAATTATTGCAACTTGATGGTTAATTTTTAAAGCAACCTTTGGAAAGCCATGCCTTGTATCATTTTCCAGCTGCGAGGTTACTATGAGCAAAACAGGAATACACTATTTCAGTAAGAAGTAAAAAAAATATTATAGGATATGTCAGTGGTCATGGGTGTCTACAGTCTGAGTACTGCTTCTGATGCATTTCTTATGGTGTGGGATTTTTCACCCTCATCACTGACAGTGTAGATACCATCTGCAACCATGGTAGCTGTACATGTAAATATCAGGACGTAATTGTAGACCTTTTCTCTGAGTGGATTGTTTCATTTCATTACTGACTGACTAGACAATTACACCAGTGTTTAGAAAGTGTAGTTTTAGAAAGAAATCTTATTTCTAAAATGCAAAAATTTTAATTTAATTAGATTTCTATTAACCTGGCAATTTAATGTATACTATTTGAGTAGTTTACAATAATAGTGGAATTGACAGCATTTATTTGTATCCATTTTGTTAGTACAATCAGTTTCACAGTAAGATAAATTTTATTGTATCGCAGCAATAAGACTTTCCTTAATTGGCTTTTATGTGTTAAATTCTCTAGTAAGCATTTTGCTTCAACATTTTAATATCTATATATATATATTCCAATAGATTGTTAAAATGTTAAATGCTTTATTTTTTTTTCTGATTTCATCCACTGGCATAAAGTAAGAACTTAAAAATAATAATCCCCCTCACCCTGTGCTTTCACCAGAATTATTTATGACTTTGAAAATCCATTATCACTATTAATAACAACATAATTATTGTTTTTAATATAATTATCAAGCTAATAATTATTGTTTATTATTATTAACCTTTAACATGCACCTTTAAAAAAAGTGCCTATGAAGTTTTTCAGAGTGTAGTATAGGTGGAAAAAACAATAATTGTATTTTGATTAAATAATTTAAATTGGGAAATAGGATGTTCAAATTCAAATGTGATCTAAAGAAACCTATTTTCTGAAGGCCTGTTTCAAGGTGTAGGTGTTCAATATACAATAAACCTGACCAATAAGAAACTTTGAGGCCAAAGTTCAGCCAGAGTTTCCTTGGTGACCTTTAAAATTCATGGAGATGTTAAAAAGAATGGAGATGTCTTCTGTGAGTTGATACACATGACAGAGGTTCTCCTCAGTGTCCATGGCAGAGCTCTAAATGCAGAGCCTTTTTCAAGGGGCAAAAATAAGGTTGTTTTTTTACACAGAGAGATTTCTCAAAAGGTGAGAAAGAAAGTTCTTTCCTATTTCCCCAGAGTGGCTCAAGCACCTGGCTACAGGCTCCTCCAGCTGAAAATACCCATCCTTCCCTTCTTGAAATGTATCACTATGCAGACATACTGTGGAAAAGAGTAAAAAGATCAAGACTACTCTAGTAGGAGATTGAATTTTTGGTAGCAAATCCTGCATATTCTTTGGTCATCATGCCTAATGATTAGTTTTAACCAGTGCTGTTTTATTACTTACAATCTTTTACTCCTAATTTATTTACTACACTTTTATATAAAAATTAAATAACAACCTACTCCAAAACCTAGCAGATTATAGTGAAATTAATTTAAGGCATAAAGTTCATAAATATCTATAATTCATACAACTAGATAAGCAAGACATTTTTTTCTATGTACTGAATTATCAATGCAAGGATATAAAGGAGTATTAGAGACTATTAAGAACCTAGTAGATGATAAAACACACTAATTAAATAAGCTGTAGTAAAACCATAAAGGTCTTCTTCAAAATACTAAACTCTGAAATTGATCCAGATACGAAAAATAGTAACAAAATTCTTGAATGCATTAGAATAAAATGCTATTAAATCCTGATAAGCAAAATTAAGAAATCTGTACACATATTTTAAACATTCTTTAAATGTTGGGTGGGCAACCAACCCAAAAGCCTCACAACAACCTTTTGGGTCCTTGAAATATCCTGTCCTGAGGTAATCTATGACAAGGATTCACAAGGCCCCTGGGCCAATCCCATTCATTCCCAGCCAGGCTCACTCCAGCGTTCAGTGCAGTCAGCTGTTAGGATCCCCAGAAACAGAGATGGATTCTGTCCCTCCGTATCTCGATGGCCTCGGTACATTGTACTCTGGTGTCAACTAAAGCCTTGCACCCTTGTGTGTCTGATGTGCCAGGGCATGGGATCTGCACAGCCCAATAGATCCGATTGTCCCTTTCCCGCACCTGACTGGAGCCAGGGCCCCTCTAGCCCTGGTCATAGCAGGCATTGCTCATTCCTTGTAACTATGAAGGGAGGTCCCTTCAAGGGGATCAGAAGCAACATCAGCTCTCCTATTCTGTCTGAGGACTTGCCCTCTGGAAACTGGGGTGGCAGCTCTTATTCTTGAAGAATTTCCTGTGGTGGTTGTTCTTTCAGCTCACATACCCAGGCTGTTAGTCTTTTGATTTAAGACTCAAATGACTCAAATCTGTCCGCAGTTTTGGACAGTCTTTCCACAGCCAAGGCACAGGTTTGTAGGGAGGAAAAAAGATGATCATCACGTTCCCAGAGTTGAGTAGTCACCTGAAGCATTGTTCTCCTTCTTTCATTGACATCGATGATAATGAATTGATCTGCACTGATGGCACACTCCATACAAACTTCTGTCATATGGATTGTGTGCACTGCACCTCATCTGGGTCTGTTGCTTATTTGACTCTTTATAGCTTACTTCCAGCACAGCTAATTCTCTCAGGTACTGGACACCCTTCTCCATGGCCTTGTACTTACTTGGATATACTACTAGATCATCCTTGAGAGAATACCTTTCCCTCACATTTGACAGGAGTCGTGACCAGAGCTGAGAGTTTCTGTTCTTTACTCAATCCCCTGATAGTGCCCACATCCTGGTGACCCACTGGGGGACCCACTGTGCCTGAAAGACTGGACCCCATGGAAGACTGACCATGTGGGAGCTATTTGTGGAGAACTGTTGCCTATGGGAGAGACCTCACATTGCAGCAGGGGAAGGACTCTTCTCCCTGAGCAGTGCTAGGAACAGCTTGGGATGAACCAACTGTAACCCCCACAATGGTATTTGGTGAGTAGTCTGTCTCACCACTCATAAGTTGTCCTTGTCTCAACCAATGAACACTTCTGTTACATTTTCTCTTCGCTTTCCAGTTGCAGAGGGGAGTGATAGAGTGGCTTTGGTAAGCATCTGGCATCTAGCCAGGATCAAACCACCACAGCTCCCTTCAGGTATTAGAAGGCCACAATTTGGGTCACACCAAAGCCTTTTCTCTTCCAGGCTGAACTGCCACAATTCTCTCAGATGTTATTTCATAGAGGAAAACTGAAGAGAGAGAGGGTCTGTGTCGCTTTTCCCCTTTCTAAAAAGTTCATTTTAGCTTTTTTACATCATATCCATATTTCATGATTGGTTTTGGATTTTGATGCAGTTTTCCAAACATAATCTGTTCTTGCACAGCCTTAGCTAAGGCCTTGCTTCAAACAGAAGGTTGAAAGAATACACTGCAACTAAGGCCTTGCTTTAAATAGAAGGTTGAAGGAATACATTGCTGTCTGTTTTATTTGCTATGTTGCTAACTACTTAAATATATGGTTGTAATAGTGACACAAGATGACCTCAAAAAGTATCTTCCAAGCTAAGCTTTACTGTGGTTCTACAGAAAATTAGCAGGAGTTCGAATGTCAGATTCTGCAAATTCCAGGACAAATGAAATAAAATTAACTTACACAGATTAGTCAGTGCACATTAGATAATGCACAAATAAACAATACACCGAGAAATAGTTGTAACAATTTAACAAAATATGTGCACAAACACATATTTAGAAAAATAGAAAATGAAAAGGAATGTATTTACAGTCAAATATTAGTTGTCACAAAGTACATAAATTATTGTCTTTCACTAGTAACCACACAACTTAAATTAAAAAATAGAAAGGAATTTCCCTATCTTCGCTTTTCAAATAGGCAATTTATCTTTATAGACCAATGCGTCCTTCTTCACATGCTCCTCATGATCTCTTTGGTTTTGTCCAAATTTGTCAATGGAGTTAATGATTAGATTTAAAAATCCAAACAAAGACATCATGCATGTTATGACTCACCCTTGAAGGTAACAGGTAACAGGTAATAAGTTCTTGTTAACACATCCCTTGGATGTTAATATATCCTTTGGACTAGGGTGAAATGACATTGAATGATCATTGTTTAAATTTATATATATGACAGGTTTACTTTAGAACAATTTTGTTGCAATGGAAAGGAGGTATGTAGCTGTAATTTTTATTATCTAAATTATATAACAAAAGTACAAAGATAATGCTTACGAAAATAGTGATAAATAGTGATAAATAGGAAAAGAAAGAAAGAGAAAGAAAGCATAACAGTAGAGAGTGGAGAAGAAAGATATCACCACCCACGGATCCAGAAAGAAGGCTTGATTGTTGAAATTTAGATGTCTGTTGGTTGAAGTGATGGTCGCAGTCTTGATCCGTTGGGGGTGGGGGAGGCACACACAACATAAAGGCCAAGGGGTCAATAAATATTGAGGTTCAGGTGGGAATGCGCAGGTACCTCCTCTGGGATTGGTGTTACAGTGTCTATTGCAACACCATGGATTGTACACAAGAGACTGGGGGCACTTCAGAGGTTTTTAATGATCTGTAATGCATTCTAAGACGTGACTGCTCTTCTGCCAGCGTAGGTGAGCTAGTTATGCCTAATTGAAAGGGACAAACACTGGAATTGGACTGGAACAATAAAAGACAGAGTACAAACAGGATCAAGAGCAAAATAGTGAAAAACACAGAGTAAGCTATTAGCCAGATGCTAAGACTATCTGATGCCTTAAAAATAATCTTCACCATTTTTTAAAATGTAGGAGAACAGCTATCAGGAGGATACAGAAAATTATACAAGAAGGGTTTCAAGAAAGCACTAATACAACTAAAAACAACCCTGATAAATGAATATAAGCATAGATTCAAACTGCAGTTCGAAAGTGGTAGTCAGTATAGTCATCTAGTGTTATCTTCTCTGTACTCCACATATATGCTCACACTTAAACACAATTAGCCAAATGCTCACTTTTGAACATTCAAGATCCCCAAGAAATTTGTTTAGCAATTAGACTGCAGAGAACAGTTAAGTGTTTCATATATTCAGTACTGAAAACTTACAAAATTCTTATTTGTGGTCCCTGCTAAAACCTTCATTGTTTTTCACAGATATACAGCAAATATATCATATGAATCAGAGCACTCTAACCACCATGTACTGTTTATGATTACTGCACATTTTCTGCCACATAGTAAAGCATTATGACCTGGTCAAAACAAGCATTCACAATTTAACTAGATATGGAAAGGAAAAAAGAGTCACTGTTTACTGTAGTATTGCATTTAAGGTATCCCTTGGTATAGCTCTGTAATTTGCAGCCATTTAGTAATAGCCATTTAGTAAATGAAAGGTTGCTAATCAGACCCTGAGAAGAGAGCAATCTCTAAGTCTACATTTAAAGTCTTTTGAAGATGATTTCCTGCTGAAAAATGGTGAATCCATACTCTCAGGCCTAGAGGAGACATGACTGGGACATAGGAGAAAACAGTCAAGATAGCTTTGAAACAGCTTTGGAACTTCTATGTCAGAGAACTTCTCTGGACAATAGCATGGTTTACAGTTACACAAGGTTGCACTAGGTTCATTGCATACATGACTACCCAACTTATAGTGTTATAAAACAGAATATGAATTAGAGTATGTAGCCACGTATTGTATGTTTACTCTCAAATTCCAATGTAATTTATAGAAATTATTAAAAAAAAAAAAAAGCCAAGAATGAAAACAAGACTGTATAATTTGTTATTGCACTAATAGTGCTTTAATGGTTTAGTATTAGTATAATTACACTGACAAAATTAAACAATATAAAAAGGCCTATTTAGATCAACTAAACCACTGCATTCCTCTTTTTCAGCTGGACAAAGCTTGTATGTCCCTTCTACTCTACAAGAAACCCTCAAACAGCTAATTTCAAAAACAGTTACAAGGTTTAAAAATAGCTGAGAGTGGTTAAGTTCATATCAAGAATTTCAGTCTAGTACTGAATGCTTCTTTTTATGTCCAAGCACAAATTATGTGAACTACCTTTCATGGACATCTTTTTTAATTAAACTCTAATTGCTTTGGTACTTCAAAGTTATATCCCTGACCTAAAATTAATTCATTGTTTATATTCATCAAGCTCACTGGAAGCCCGGGAGGCTTCATGATCTGTTCTCACAGACTAAACAGAACCGCTGAATTATTCACATATGCAGAATTCTTACTAGTGTCTTATTACTGAACACCTATGACACTAAAATAAATAACAAAGTTTGATTTATAATGCTTTAGGAATAACCTTTTCTTCCTCAAATTAATGAGTTCTTAATAAGAACTTTTTTAAAAAAATATTTTTGTAGGGAATGAAGGATCCTTTTCATCCTTTACATGATACATGTATTTGTACCAATACACCTGACAAACGAGGAAATTGGAAGAAAACAAAACAAAAAAAAATTAAAAGACCCCAAAAAATACCAACTAAACCAATCAAACAAACAAACAAAAAAAAAAAAGCCACAAACAAACAAAAAAATCTCCACCAACCAACCAACCAAAACTAGCCAAAGAAACAAGAAAAACCACCACAGTAAGAAAGGCAGTCTGTTTGCTAGGGAGCAGTGCATGCAGAGCAGCTTACCTACATTTTCTTTTCTTCTAAGCATAAAACCAGAAAATCTCCTGTTCACTGAAGCAAATGGAATCAAACAATTCTACCAAAATGTCAGCCAGCAACCCAGAATTATCAAAACTGAAGGCCAATGGCAGAATTCAGGTTACTGTGAAAGCCTCGATGACCAAACCTTTTATCTTAGTTAGAAGAGGAGAACCCAATACAAGCAATAGCAAAATAGCATTCAGAACACAAAAGTGCATAGATTCAAAAAAAAAAAGAAAAAGAAGTGTAGAAAATCTAAGGAGCTAGTAAGTGTATTTACTTATTCTGGAGTAAGGTACAAACTTCTATAGTGAGGAGATATCTGTAAAAGTATGTGACTGAACAACAGTCTACACTAAAGTCTTGGGAAAATACAGCTTCTATTGGATGTATTCATTTTCTTATTCTTGTAAATTTCAGACATGATTTTATGGGCAGATGAATGAAAGATACATAGAATTGACATTTTCAAAAAATGTGATCTGAACTATCCTTGTAGTGTTCTGTCAAACATAAGGCCCTTTTATTCGCTGTGCAAATATGTCTGTACAAATATCAATTCAAAATCCTTATTCAGAATATTTTTCATATTGGTTACATTTCCCATTTGTAAAGCTTTATGGTCAAACATTAACAAAGCTTTTCAAAATTGATGTGAATCATGCCAACCTTTGTGATTTGAAAACACTGGCTGAGAGAACAATGTCTCAAGTTGCATGTGAATATGCTTAGGATGGTAAGACCTCTCATTTTTCTAATGCCAAAGTTTAATCAAATAAAGATCATCAAGTCTTAATAGTAACCAAAGAAACAAGAGCAGTGTAGTGTTAACACTCACTAGGATATGCTAAGAAAAATGTAACCACATTCATATTCAAAAATATTGTTATTGCAGAAGCATTCTCCAGTTTCTGAGTCTTGTGTCCCTCCAGGAATATGTAAGAATATCAAAGCAGTCTAGAAAGCATGATAGAGGAGCAAGAAGGAAACTGTCTTATTCTTGGGTCCCTGCACAAGTTTTCACAGTAGGAAGTTTCCAAAGTTTGAAAGGGACAAAAAGGTAGCGCGAAGAATTTGAGTCCAATTATCCCCATTACAAGAAGACAATATTTTAAGTGTTTATTAGTAACAGTAGTGTTGCTAAGGAAAATACCTTATTATATTACTTTCTAAACACCATGTAATTTTCAAGTTATACTTAAGAGACAACATATTTCAAGCCATCACGAACATTCCTTTATAAAAAAATTTTTCACTCAGCATGATTCCAAGGTGGAAAGTTAGACACAGATGCTACACAAAATGGAAAAGAAAAAAGGGAAAAAATGCAATCTCAAAAGAGGAATCATTATACAGTCTTGGGTAATGAACACTGTGGTCACTAGGTGCCATGCTGATGACTCAGCCTCCAAGATTTTACTTCTCCATTGAGGTCTAAGCAGTCTTTGAGCTGCATGTCAAGGACACAAACTGACAACAGCAGCAGAAAAAACACAGAAACAGTGCTTCCAAGACTGCTTGACAAAGAATTTAGCTTAAAGAACCGAGGTACTGGCTACTGTATTAATTTGTTTAAGGATGTATGTCACATATTTCCTAAATTGTAGGGTTTTTTTTCAAAACTTTGTTTTCCAATAGGCTTTGATAATGCTTCTAATACACATAATCTAGTTGAACAGAGAATTATATTTTATAAAAGTGAACTTTCAAGCTTAGTCTGGAAATGTATGCCAAAGGTCTGTACCCAGCTCTCTTGCTGTGAGCAAGATTGGGCTGTATCACATAACCAAATTCCGGGAAATAACTGCAAGTCTGTAGTAGTAACGCCTACATCTCCATGTGGAGAGCTCAAGTCTGGATAAATATCTCTATGGATGAACTACTGTGCTTACTGAAGTTTTTATGAGATGTTGCCCATCTCTAAAACAAGACTGCTCTAACCGTGTGCAAGCACACCTATGTCCACTCTATAGCTGGATATAATTAGAAAGGAAGGGATAATCCTGTAACCTAATATCTGAGATGATACCAAAAGTTTGGTATTGCTGGAATAAGGTCTTTAATCTCAGTCTACACAAAAGCAGCAATTTTTCACTCCACCTGAAAAGAAAGAATAAAGAAAAGAAAGACAGATATAAGGAAGTGGAATGTCCTACATATGAGCAGACTCTTTGGACTGTTTTTTCTCCACTTTGGGGTATATCCAACTAAAGGGTAATAAATTACAACCTAATATAAAGTATCTTATTTAACTCTTCAGAATACTTATATTTTTCTAAGACTTAAGACAGTAGGTAAAATTATAACAATACAAACTCACTTTTACTTACATGATTGAACACAAGCTAAAAAAGATATGTATATTTCTTTAATCTCAAACTATTCTGGAGGTATGAATGAACTCAGGCTGTAATCTATTTATTTTTAAATAAATGACAGTAATAGGAAATGGGTCTTATTTATTTATTATTAAATACACACGGTCTTGAAATCCTTGATAATAAAAGAACTGTTAAATAAAAATTGTTCTACTAAGTATATCGCCTATGCAAAACTCATGTTTAAGAGTAAATGATGAATTGTTCCTGGGCTTTGGGTGTTTTTTGGACTGCAGTTTAATTTTTTTTTCTGAAAAAACTTTTTAGGGAAGCTCTCATGATCAAGATAGGCTGGTTGTTCAATGACAAGCAATAAACTTTGCCAGAAAAATTACAAATTTGTGATGAGAAATTCTCAAGTTATAGAGAGATACAGAAAGACAAGTTATGAATACTCCATATCCCAGAAAAAAGCCTGTGAAAATTTAACTTTTTGTTATCATAAGTCTTCTCTCTGGAGGAGACTGTTTCAAGGAAAATAAATCTCTCAGTCATCTCATTGCAGAACAGAAATTTTCAAAGCTTCCAAGTTCACACGGAAAAATAGAACCCTTGTTTTCCAGCCAACCTTATTTAGAAGAAAACTGATGAAAAGACAGTAATAGATCTGAAACATTCTGACAACTCTATATGTAATATTTTAGCATTGGACTGCACTGTAATAAAACAGTCAGCAAAGAACTTTGCTATTATTTGTTATCTATAATTTGAGTTTAAGCATCTATCTATGTTCTGTAAAACGTTGTATCAGCAGATATTTCAAAGTGTTATATTAATGTTTTATGCTTTGGAAAGAGACTTTTTTAGAAAACAGCCTACAGTTATGAATGCTTAGAAATTACTTCACAAACTGGTAGTTAACAAATGGTAACTTGATATAAAAGTTTGGACTCAAGTGAGCATTTGTGGTCTTGAAGAGCAATTAAGCACAATTTCCTCAGTATGGGGAACCAGTCCTGAGTATATGATAAAATCAGCTTAGATTTCATCGGATTCAGTTACAAAATAGAAAAAAGACGAGCTGAGGCAAAAGGATTGTTTTTGTAAAGCCCAGTTGCTCAGTGTTTACAAACTGACTGCCTTGAAGAGGTTCTTGATAGGTTTCAAAGCTGCACAAATATAAGATGTTAGGCTTTCACAGCAGCAGAATCTAATTGAGTGAAAAACTTGAAACCTATAATATGAACTATTGCAGCAAGAAATGATCTATTCATGGCTGACCTAAGTTGCAGAATAAAAGTTTATGTAAATTCAGTTCTGTTATTTTTAGAATGAGCCCTCCACCAGTGTGCATAAGCCTTAAGGGCAGTATTAAGAAAAAGCCACCTAGTGCTTCAGAGATATCCTTCTCATAGTATTTACAAGTAGGACAATAAAGCAACATGCAGAAGGAGACTAACTCATTCATGTTTTTCAAAGCACTGTTTTTTTCAAAGAAACAATTTGTGTTTCTCACATCTCCCACTGAAACAAACAATAAGAATAGTTAACAAACTTGGTAAATAATATTTATTCCCTGTAGTACATTTGAAACTTCAAAAGAGCATGAGAAAATACGTGGCATAATTACAGTTGGAAGGGATTTTTAGAAGATACAGAAGACACAGCATGCTACCTATCACCAGTCAACATCCCAGCTACATTTTCAGAAGTTAGCTTTTGCACCTAAGTTATGACAAATAGTATCCTAGAATATCCAAAAGACCTTTTTTCTTTGATTATCCATTTGCAGATTAAATGAAAAATTATCTGTGCACCATTTTAACACTATTAATTTCAAAAAAAGCTGAATAGATGTCAAAATTCTTGTTAACTTCTAGAGAGTTGTGAAACTTATCTTAGATGGAAGCAGATAGTTGCTTGTCTGTAGACATATGTAGAATCCTGACCTATGCTTTCAGCGTAAAAGCAAAATCTCACTATTATAAACTGTTTTAAACTACAAAACTGAGTGATTCAATTTTCAAATTATAATCAAATTGTAAATTCAAATCTAAATCAGTCAAATAACAAGTACTCAATCAAACTCACCAAGTAGTGCAGTTGTCAAAAGGACAAATATTCTTAAGGTTGATAAGTCAATTTTAGTTCTTTGACACACATATCCTGGGCTCTTGAGACACAGTATCCCACCTTGTTTTAAAGAATAATCATTGAAGCAAGTCAACCAAACCTTTTGAAAAGATTAAGATGCAAAGGAAATTCAATACCTTACAACCTCCTTTTCAATTTGGACTTTAGAGCACAAATCACAAGGGTAGTCTACCACTTTCATTTGCTCTGATAATTCATGTTTTCTCACAAAATTAGACAGAGACTCCAGTTAAAGGTGTACACCTTAATATTTATGCCTTAAATTCCACATGCTAAACTCAAAACTCAGCTTTAGGTTTTGAGGATAAAAATATAGAATATTTTTAAGGTCTGAACTCTTCAGCCTGAGTGAGTTTGGACCCCTATTGCAGTCCAAATGACTGGTTGCAGGTGACAATATGGCTGCCAGCCTCCAGGATGGTGATAATTTTAAATGGTCCCTAGATGCAATATCTGTTCTAGTTACACCCTGTCTACATGTCAAATGCTGAAGTACTAATTTAGTTTAAAGAAAATCTTACAAAGTTACCTATAAATTTCATTAGAGTGTTTTGTCTTATATACAGACTCCAAAGATCCTTGGTGGTCATATTCTTTTTTCTCTATAGTCATTTTTTTAGTAAATTTTCACTATTTTTATTTGGTTTACCCATAAAATTTTCTTCGTCAGCTTAGTGGGTTGGGTTTTTTTGTATGAGGGGCAAGTTACATTTTCCTCTTCACTTGTTTTAAATTGTTATGAACACATCATGTGGCTGAAAACCTCTCTGTTTCAAGTATATTATATATTCCTTCAATGGAGAAGAGATACACACACATAACTATGTATGCCATGTATGTGCAGAACTGTATGTGGAAGTGCAACAGATTTTTCAAAATAACTAATGTTGACAATGGCTAATGCATGTCAATGAAACCATGAGTTTTGTAGAAAACCATTTGTTATTTTCTACAGAAATCAGCAAGTTATAAGAATATCTGATAAAGGATATACTGTTAAAAATAAGCACAGATAATAGTGCAGAGGTGCAATTTAGGCTTTAAGGGAACATTGTCCTACATCTCTTCCCTTAGATGTAATGATGTCCCAAACGTCAGGGCTCTCCACGTGTAGGCTTCATGGCAATCCGGATTAATAGGGAAGATGTGTGCTAATGTCTTTGCAAACAATTCCATGGGTGAGGGTATGAGTCTGAAATGGGTCTTAAAGTCTCTACTGACTGCAAGCAGCACATTTGTTACAGAGCCCAGACTGTCTGACTCCTGAAATAGACTCCTGAAATAGTGGGTCTTGCACAATCCTGACTTTCTGAACTTTGGGGGGAAATGACAGGTTCAAGGGGAATATGTGGCAGGTGGCTTGGGAAAGCTGTACCTTGCTAGTACCTCAGCCAATGAGGAACGGAAGAAGGCAACATATGGCCATGAGTTTATGATAAAAGGGGGCTGTGCCCTCCGAAATCGAGAGAGAGAGAAAACCTTGTGGGCATGTGCCCCAGCGGGCTCTCTCCCTTTATTCGAATAAAGTTGCAGAACTCTTCTGTCTCCCTTATGGATGCTGGTTTTTCATAGCATGATTTTCCATGCATGATGAATATTCTGTCTGGAAGAAAACTTTTGTTTTGATGTATCTAGCAGTATCAGTCATAACCACATTTTGGAAACTTATAAAACAGTTAAAGAATGGACTAAGTATGTGTAAGTAACAATGACATGCAAATTTATGATGTGTGTGACTTCGCTTTCTAGACTAATGCTTGAATTTGATTTTTTTTTTTTTTTTACTATCAGTCCAAAGGAAATCAGAACTTAAATAACTCTTTCTCATATGTATGAGAAAAAAATATATATGTGTGTATATATAAACACACATACTGGAAAGGTTAATTTTGTGACAATATCTTATTTTCTCCGTTCTTCTTTATTTGTGTTGGCTGGTTTTTTTGCATGAAATACATGTTAGGATAGTTATTAGGAGCAATGCAGTAAGAGACATTGCTACCTGCCAAGAGTCTATCTATCACATGCTGTGAATAGGCAATATAGTTTTACTGATGTAAGCAAACATCACTAGGAAATATTTATGTGCCTTATTCTTTTGTACTCAGTTGTGTCAATCACAGATTTTCATATAAAAGGAATCTGCTGCCTCAGTTGCTCCTGAGAGATCACTAGTGTTTAGACAAGAAAATTCTTGATTTCTTTATTGATCTTTCTTCCTAGGTTTTCCAAAGGACGTGTTATTAAAAGCTTAACTCCAATTTCACTGAAGTTAATGGAAGAGAGTTCTGAACTGGAAGGTAGTAGGCTGAATCCTAAAACAGCTTTTTGCTATGGCTCTAAGGCCTGTTTCTTTCTATAGCTAGGGAAAAATAATTCCATCAACTGTGAACATTAACACTGCTTTTATAAAAGATCTACTGCAACAGTTGGAATCTTCTGACCAGTTTGCAAATCACCATTCTAATTGTGCCAGTAGGTGGTCGTCATCTTGTGAAAATTCCTCTCCCATCTTTAACACTAGCTTTGATTAATTTTTGTGTTTTTGTTGTGCTTCTTCTGACTGAATTTAAAGGTACTGATTCTTTGCCATATACACTTGTCAGATCATGCATCACATGTTGTTACTATATATGTACCAAATGACATATACTGAGGTACCATCAGTTTATGCCTCAGTTCTTTTTCTCCAATTTTGATACATGAAACTTAATCCCATCTAGCTTTTTTCACATTACTCTTGCTGAGTGTCAAATGTTGCAAATATTTGCAGCTTTCCTTGTTTTTAAGCTTTCTTTCACTATGTCACATAGTGTATTTTTACACATATGTAAACAAATGCACACAGCGATAAGTATGTATGTAAAATAAACAGTAAGTATGAAAATTCTTTGACTGCTGCTATGCTAGATTGCTATATGCCTAACTATGTCTATTTCACTAGCGCAAATACTGTCCTATACTCAGGCAGTACAGTGTTATTAGAAATCACAACATAATAAATTGCCTGTTTGCTGAAAAAGACCCACAGCATAAAGCATCGCATTTATATAAAAAGATCAATGAAATGGGAAGTTATAAAAAAAAGATAATCCCCAAAGAAAATCCCCAAAGGGATGGTTTCTTAAAAACGAAGTTAAGGGCATTTGACTGGGATTGTAGCTGTGGCAGGTAGAGCGCTCCATAATTGCTACCTATGTTTCCAATTCAGATAGAGCTTTCAGTTTGTAGCTGTTGAACAATAACAGAGAAGGGTAAACGTTGTTGGTTTTCTTCTCATCTAGTGACAATTGAAATGTTCTGTAATCACTAGGTTACAGATCCTCAGATTTTGCAAACAGCAAAGCTACACTGATGAAAGAATTACACCATATTATTAGCAAAAGATGTAGGTCATATTGAATCACAAAATGAATATGCTTGCAAATTTATACCATGTAGCTTTATATAAGCATGATTAGAAACAAACTCAGATTCTTATGAAGGCTCTTGACACACAAAGATTATGAAAAAGAAGACTATCTGACAACCCAGTGGAGTCATATATATTCTGATGAGTTTCTGAATAGCCTATAAACAAGAAACTTACTTGGAATTAACAAGTTATGTTGTTCTTCATTGAACAAATCTTTAATCTTGTTCCCGGCATGACCTAATTTGGCATTTTGATAAAAGACAGAACAAAATGCTTGCATTTCACCTCATAGTCAAAACCAGTAAAACAGATGGTTATTATTGGTGTTTTTAACTCTAGCCAGATATTTTTTATCTAGTAAACATAATGTTGGAGTAAAAAATTCATTTTAAGAACTTCTAACTCTTATATGCCACTTTCAAATGTATGAACAGATGTACTGGAACTGAAATGCTTTCACCCTCTGTGGAGACTTTATCTCTGAAATGCGGAGTGGCTCAAATACAGGTGGTTAAAATATTGGAACACACAAGGAGTGCAACATGAATAAACTTAATACAGGCTGAATAAATTCTGAAAAGGATAGTGCATATCCATGCTTAAGTTTGTCTGTAAAGGACTGATCTTGTGACAGTATTTTTAATTAATTAGAACAAATAATTGGTTTTTTATATGACAGTTAATAGTAGGGCAGAAATTCAATCTTTAAAATAGGAAGCATCTTCCTTTAAATATTTTCAAATGTATATCTGTGATTTTATGTATTTTTTAAACAAAAGTCTTCATCTGTCTCACTTTAACAAGAATCGTTTTTATGAAATGTAAGTTCATGTGTTTGTTGGTTTTTTTTTTTTTCTGAAACACCTGTATTTTAGGGTACTTGTGTTAGCGATTAGTTTGGCTCCTAGTATTAATTGTTGTAGACTACTAACTTTTGGGAGCAACTGCATCAGCAGTCTGGCAAGATATGCAAGGTATTCGATGTAATAGTAATACATCATTAGGTGCAGAAAAAAAAATATGATGGTAGAAGCTGACAGTTGGAATATTAAATCAGTTACATATTTTCATATTTAGTAAATAAAATTATAACCGGAAATTAAATAATTAATTTCTTAGGAGGTTGATTCTATCCTATGTTAGGCCCAACACGTACAAGAGTTGACTAAAGATTGTCACCCCCTAAAGGTCCCTTTGGAACTCACACAGTTTAAATGAGGGCTTATTCCTTCAGAATTTGAAGAGAACGAGTTATCCACAGATATGATTGTGATATATTCTCAGAAAAGACACTGAAAATTTAATTTAATTTCTTTACAAAAAGAGTGTTAAGTGCAAACTTCAAGACAGACGGAAGGCAGGTACTTTTCAGAAATTACGTTCACAAATATTTCTCAAGGTACAGCTCAGAATCAAATATGTCAAATAATTATTTTTCTATAAATTTTGTACTTTCCAGCATGTCATAAGCCATGCATTTGTTTAAATAGTTGTCAGTTGATGTGCTGGTACAATATACACAGTATAATAGACAGAAAGGCTTTTTTCATCATCATTACTCATTGTCTTACTGGAAAGAAACTTTCTTCTTCTTCTTCTTACTGAGGACTGACTCACAAACAAAAGACAACAGCTGCCCTGGTAAGTCACATTCTCATTTCCAGTTATAAAAGACAGTCATGGAGAAGTCAAAGTTATCTCTTAGATAAGCTAAGGGTCAGTAATCTCTGGGTACACACTATCCACTCTCTTACTTCTCCCTGCTGTATGATATTAAGTAGACAGTTACTGCCCCAGGAATTCTACATCATCTAAAGGACTACAAAATACTAATAAAGAAGAAAAAAAAAAGGGGTTTAATACACAATCTGAAAGGGATGAAAATCATCCATGACTCTCTTACTCTGACCTGCATGGGCTGAGCTGTGTTCTAGACCAGGTACATGTATGAAGTGAGAGAATTTCAAGAAGCCTATTATAACAGAAGAAATTATAAAATGCAAGAACATTTGGATGCAGCAAAGATTGATTTCACTCAAGCTTCATAACTCACATTTCATACCTTTCATAACTCTGCTACAAAAGGAAATTAAGGGCGAGTAAACACTAGGGGAAGATATAGAGATCCTCCCAATCTGCCTGCATAACTCTGCAGTGTCTGTGACAGCTGCTAAAGGGTATGTGCAGAAGCACACTTAGCAGCCACTGCACAGCAACTCACTCCAAAATTCTACTTCTCAGAAAACATCAGTTTCCAGTTCAGGCAGAAGCTTCACTTTGTAGCTGTTGGACGGTGATATAGAACATGGCCGGACTAAAAAGGTACGACCATGAGTAAAATACCACTCCATCCATTAGGCAACTCATTTGAAATAAATTAGCAAAGTCAAAAATAAATTGCAATATATGCTTTCAATCAGAGGAATTTTTTCTCAAATCCCTTAGGAATCTTGTTCCAAATCCTTTATGCTCAAGTGAGTACTCTTCCTACAGAATCATAATTACCAGAAAAGGTTAACAGCCAAAGTTCAGTAGACAAGAAAAAAATATCTATTGAAGTATCACAATCTGCAGTCATAAAATTCTATGCCAAGTTACAATCTTGCATATCAATCAAAACCTATTTTGACAACTTGCTTAGAACAGCAAACATGTTAAATTTTATTGCTGAGAGCCCCCTATAAAGAATGGGGAATGGATGGACAGAGCAGGTGTATGCATAATAAAATAACAATGAAAGGCAGCTGGCAGCAATCCACATCAGTAAATAAGAGCATGTAAAGTCAGTTATTTTTACATGCATATGCAAAAAATAATATTTCTTCAGAAATGGAAATAATTTTCTTTTCCCAGTCTATTGTAGTGTCTTAACACAAAGGAAAGCACAAAGAAATGTGTTACAGACATTTGCCGCCCAGTCCTATGGAGGGGATATTTCCAGTGCAGTCTTTTTTATCAGTTCTATCTAGCCATTGTAATGCTTCACACATAAGCTTCATAGCTTCATACAGCAGCTCACTTGTAAGATATCTAGATCTGGAGATATCTATGTTTGAATATAGTATATGAAGGTGCAGGAATATTCCTCCTGACATAGCTCACATGTCAAAAAAATAACTACTGTGGATCCTTTGATCTTTGCAAGAAGAGTTTATTGCTTTATTCAAAAGCTTTCTTTTTTTTCTCCTCACTTCCTCTGTCTAAAGAAAAAGTATTTCATACTTTGAGGTGGCTATCATGAATCTATATTTTCATGACTAACCTAGAAAGTTAATCCTTTTATGACAGTAAGGACCCAGAAGCAACCAGTTTTGCAAAACAAGTACTGCATTTGGAGAAAAGTTCTGTTTATTATTTATTAATCAGGCAGATTGGTTTGTAAAAAATATTTTCTCACAGAAAGAGCCTCTTTATGGTTCCGTTCTTTCAATTACAGCATAACATGGACTAAAGATCCTAAAAGGTGACTATTCTCACATACCTCCTCAAGCATGAGGGGAAGATTAATGAAATACATCATGTGGAAGAATAGTGAGAAACATTTCTGAATCTGTGGTGGTGTCTATTTTAAATCATGTATAAATTAAAAAATCTTTAACTTAGTAGCTTCAGTCTTTGGAGACTTTAATAGGTTTGCTCTTTGGGGACTTCAGTATTGGCACATCAAAAAAAAGCTAGTAAATAAAATGAAATTTTCAGAAAGTGAAAATAAAAGCTACAAAACAAGGAGAGCTGATATTTCATTAGTTACTACTATGTGGCAAAACAGTTAAATTTATGTCAGATGCCTAGAGAAAGACTTTTAGTATGAGGAAAAAAGGTATCTCAAGACAGTGACATCATTCATCATGTAAACAATAAACTATCTCTGGACTCTTCATATATCTGTCATTTTTATGAGGTGACCTAGGGATTTTTCTGTTTTTCTGTTTTCTAAATTTATATAATATCTTCCAGCACTGTTTTTGAAACATTGTTCTTGTTCTCAAAAGCATGTTTAAAAGGTACTGTATCTGTGTGGTTCTATTCAGATTCAGCATAATAAAATTTTAACTTGCCTTTGTACTTGTGTTTGCACACCAGCAGAAAGTTCATGCTTCTTCAGCCAATATGAATATACTTATATATCTATGAAATATTATTAAGTTGTCTGTGCTTCACCACTTATTAAGATTTAAAAAAACAAACAAACCAACAACCAAACAAATAATTTGAGAAGTTCTGTTTTCTTACAGGGATCTTAGGGAGAGCTTGAAGACACAAGACTTACAAATGACATAGAAAAATTTGTCATGTTAACTCCTCCAACCCTCAAGTAGTGAGGCATTTGGAGTGAATTGTCATTGTAGGTTCATTCCAACTGGACTATTCCATTCCGTTCCGTTCTATTCTAGTCTATTCTGTTCTGTTCTGTTCTGTTCTGTTCTATTCTATTCCATTCCATTCCATTCCATTCCATTCCATTCCATTCCATTCCATTCCATTCCATTCTGTGCTACCCTACTCTTGTCCTGCCCTGCCCTACTCTTCTCTATCAGACATGAATATGAAATAAACTAATATATATTTATTTCTGTATTTTTCAAGACAATAAATGAGCATATTAGTTTAATATGAGATGTCTTTCCACTTAAATTGCTTTATTCAGTTTTGAATTCTAACTATGGCCTCTTTTGAGGTTACTAGAGAAAAAATATTACATAGAACAAATTGAAGGGCTTTTCTGTCCCCTTGTTAGTGTTTATTAGTGAAAACACCACAAAAGAAGGAATATATCATATTGCTATTGATTCAGGTCCACAAGAGGTATGTTAAAAAGTTTTGTGTTCATATGACTTATTTCAAGAAATTAAACATACACTCGGGTAAGGCAATGTTCTTTTCTGGTTTTATAGGAAAAGCATTTGTAAGATCATCAATTATTTAATGGAATAACTGATATCTATCTTCCAAATTTTATTTAATAATGTAAAAAAAAAAAAGTAAATTCTACCTGTTTTTGTGAACTGTATTTTGCATTGGATTGCCTAGTTTTTCTTATTTTAAATTTATTGCAATTTTATGGAAATAACTTTTGCAATATATTTTTAACAAATGTCTCAATTTTCCTTTACTATATTTTTTAAAAGCTACTTTTTAAAAACTACAGATTTTTCATTTCCCTCCTTCCCCCATTTTCATAAGGACTTTTAATGAAAATTAAAGACCAAGTTTCTATTTTGGTGGAAAATTTTTGCATTTGTTTATTTATTGCCTATTATTTTTTACTTCTTATTTTTCTCAAACTAGTTTTATTCAACATTTATTTGTAGAAGTTTCTCTAAGATTTTTAGTACTTCGTTGTCACACTTGTTGTTAGGTTTAGATTATTATTCAGAATTGTTGAATACTTAACCATACCTGTTCCTATCTCCCATTCACAATGGCATACTACAAAGGAAGAATTGTAAAGGATTTTTGCATCTTTAGTATTCATCTTTGCCACATATGCGTAAGTAGTGTATCTCAAAAGTCAAATCACAAACCTAAATAGATGTTAGACTAAGTAGACAAAACATTTGGGCTTTCTTACCACTTTGTCCAGGAGACAACCATGCTGTCAGGCAATTTGAGGCAGTGTGAAAGTGTTCAGATACCACAGAGACTCTTCATACTCCAATTTCAGAGCATGTGAAATAAAGAGCAAGGACAATGCTTTTGAACTTGTAACAATAATCTCAGATGTTACAATTTTGAGTTAATAGAAGACACACAAATGTGCAGGAGTACTGGATTATATGTGTGATCCTGGGCTTCTTGCTTCATTCTTAACAGCAACAGAATTGCTCACACAGTCATCCACCTCGAGGAATCAAGTACTCAAATCAGGTATAGATAGCTTGAAAAATCATTTACTCTCCATTGGAACTCCTGATTTGCAAAATTAGTTTCTTTCTGCTCACTGATTTATATCAGAAGGGTAGCCAGCATTCTTCTATGCCAGTAAAATTTCTTCTAGAAGATTTCTTCTAGAAATTTGTATTAAAAAATGAGTAAATTTTAGGTACAGGAAAAATGCAGATATTTTAGAGCTACCTATAGCTATACATACACTGGAAATCAAAACCATTTTCCAATATTTAAAGCAGTAAATATTCTGACTAAACTGGAAAAAGGGAAAAAGGTAAATAATATATTTGTTTATTTGAATAACTAGTTTAAATTAGGTCTCCTACAACACTTATATATCTTTTTCATACTAAACAAGCAAGATTTCAGGGAAGGGATTAGCTCAACTGGTAGAATACTTGCTGAGCATGTGAGAGGCAGCAGGATCGATATCCACATTCTCCAGGTCATTCCTGCCTTCATCTGCCAGGTTGCAGCCCTCTGCCTTTATTCCAGCATATTACCATTTTTGTTCAATACTGAATCTGATGGTCATCAGCATGAGCTGGTTTGGGACATCATGACTGGAGGCAGCCTGGGCTGCAGTGATCATGCACTGTGGAGTTTGTGGTTCTGAGGAATATGGGTCAGGTAAGGAGTAAAGTTAGGCCCCTGAACTTTAGGAAAGCAAACTGCCAGCTCTTAAGGGAGATAGTCAGTAGGATCCCCTGGAAGATCTCCCTCAGAGACAAGGGTGCAAAACAATTCTGGAAGGTGTTTAAGGAAGTCTTCTATAGGGCACAAGAGCTAGCAATCCCCAGGAGCAAGAAACTGGGCAAGGAAGGCAAAAGATGAAGTCTGGATATGTAAGGATGAAGTGAGGAAAGCCAAGGTGAAGCTGAAACTGAACCTGGCAAGGCACAAAAAGAACAACAGGAAGGGCTTCTACAGACACTTTAACAGAAAAGAGAAGTAAAAGAAATTGTACTCCCACTGATAAAGAACAGTAAACTGATAACAATGAATGAGGGGAAGAACAAGGCACTCAACAACTTTTTGCCTCAGTGTTCAAGGGAAGCTTCTATTCCCACATCTCTTAAGTGAATGCACAGCAGGATGGGTACTGAGGGAGCAAGCTCCCTCCCACACAAAGACAAGGTTTGTGACCACCTGAGGAATGTGAATGTGTATAAGAGTACAAGACCCAACGAGATGAGTCCCAGAGTTCTGAGGGAATGGGCTGAGTAGGTGCCAAGACACTTTTCACAATATTTGAAAAGTCATGGCAGTCATATGAAATCCCAGGTGACTAGAAAAACAGAAACATTGTACCCATCTTTAAAAAAGGTAGAAAGGAGGACCCTGTGAAAACTGACAAGTTGTCAGCCTCACATCTGTGCCTGGGAAGATCATGGAACAGATCCTCTTAGAAGCTGTGCTAAAACACAAGAAGGACAGGTAGGTGATTCAGGGCAGTCAGCACAGCTTCACCAAGTCCTTCCTGACCAACCCAGTGGCCTTCTATAATGGAGTGACTACACCAGTGGAAAAGGGAAAGGCTATTTATCTATCCTTTATCCTGTCATTTACAGGACTTCTGTAAAGCCTTTTACACCATCCCCCACAACATGAACTTAGAGAAAAAGATGGATTTAATGGGTGGACTGTTAGATGTATAAGGAAGTGGATGGATGATTGCATCCAGAAGATAGTGATGAACAACCAAGTGCAAAGTGCTGCACATGGTTTGGGGCAACCCCTTTTATCAAAACAGGCTGGGAGACAGAAAGACCTAGAGCTGCCCTGCCAAAAGAGACTTGAGTATGCTGGTGGATGAGTGGCTGGACATGAGCTGGCAATGTTCACTGGCCAATCATATCTGGGGCTTCTCCGACTCTTGTCAAACTTCCATTCACTGCATTTCTTTAATGGATTGAAGGGTGTGACTGCAACAGTCTGTTTCTTTCTCACACGCCCTGAGAGTCCTCAGCCTCTCCCTCTCTCTTAAAGTTTTGCTGCTAGGCTAAGTAGACCATCCACTCGGTCACACTGCACACAGGTGTCATCTGTGCTGTCCACCCATATTAATGCAAGGCTCAAGCTGTCCCTGCCACTGCAGACTTGATACCCACGTGCTTCTTAGGGAGCTCCATCTGCGTCATCACACTACTGCTAGCAATGGCTTTTGACCATGTGGAAATCCTTATTCAGTCTGTTCTGACTGGGCAAGCAAACACCACCAGGTGCATTTGCATCAGGAGCCAGGAGAGCAGTTGCACCCTCTTACATGAAATGCCCTGCAGAGTGGTGTGCCATGTCCTTCTGATACACCACATCCTCTTTGCCCATCCATTTTTGTCATGCTCTGGGTCACTCATGCTCCTTGGAGACACTCAAATGTCCCACAAGGGCTTCCAGGTCTGGACAGAGCTCTGGACTGCTGCTTGGGTGTCCCTGAGCAAACTAATGCTCACTCCTGGTCTTACTTCTGTCACCTCTGCTGCTGCTACCTCTTCCACCTCACTGGCTAAGATGGTTGTTGTCAAAGTGTCTTCATCCTTACAGAAAAGCTGAGAAAGTTTTAATGTTGAAACAAACCAGTATGGGAAGAAGACAGATCAGTTAGTTTAATCAAGTATTTTGCATTAGGTCTTCAGGAGTTATAGTGGAAAAACAAGCAGAGATGCGACTCTTCTCTTAGTTTTTTGCACCTTTATGTTGCTTTAACAAAATAATGGGAAAACAAATGGGATAGATAGGATGTGTCAGGATGTACAGCCCTTCTTTGGCACATTAAAGTGTCTAGACCTGGGAGAATGATAGCCAAGCATCCTCAGTTTCCTGTCAGACCTAGAAAGCCATTACAGCTGTAGGCAAATTAAACAACTCACCTAAAAATACAAATTTTGTTGCTGCCTAGAAATGTTTCCCAAATAATTGCGGGCATTTTCATTTCAAAGTCATGCAGAAATTTGTGCAATTGTCCTATTTAAACAAACACACATCACAGATGTTTCTTTTCTTTTATGTGCCATGCAAGCTAAAAGCCATGGATTCACCTATTTTTAAAGCCAATTTTTTTAAACTTATCAGTTTAGTGGTAGTTTTAAAGTGCAGGTGAAGCATTTGCCATGACTTTAAACCCTTTTTTGTTCTCAGTGAAAATATGTTTATTCTAAATCTTCTTTTAAAGTCTAATGTTTATTGACAATATCATGTAGTATCAATTAATAGTTTTATAGTAATTATAATAAGAGTTTTTTCTTGGTTTATTACTACATTTCATTAAATTTAAATTTATCATAAGCTAACTCAACTGATAGTTGAAACTACTAATGAATATTTTATGTATTAGAAATAATTAGTATGAATATAATTTAGAAAACCAATCTTCATCTTCATTAACATCTTACAGAGAATATTTCCAGAAACTTTTTACAATGTAGAATTGAATTATTAACCTAAAGATCAATTTTTAAAGGCAGAAATTTTTTAGAAAATTTAACGAAAAGTGATCAAACATTACATCAGTTGTTCTTAACAGCTAACTATGTGATTTGAAGCCTATCCAGGGCTTATATTTCTCCCTAAACGTTCACTTGATTCTCAGAAAAGTGAGAATACAATGATTTTGCACTTTTATTATTATACAACTAACTTTGTGCACTGGCAAAATACAAAGCAAAAATTTTAAATAATGAAAAAGACTGTAAGCCTGTAATAACCTCTCATATATGGGTGATCTTTTATTTTTTTAAAATACCTCAGTCTCTTCTACATTCTCTTCTCAGCCAAAAAAAAATATTGTCTTGGAAAATCAGTCAATATTTCCAGGATGGATTTACCAAAGAGATCAACTCATCATTACTCTTGTACTGGGTTTGTATGGCCAAGTTTTGTAGCAGGGCCTACAGGACAGCCTCTATGAGAAGCTGCTGGAAGCTTGCTCCATGTCTGGCAGAGCCAATCCCTGGCAGCTCCAAAGACAGATGTGCCACTGGTCAGCACTGGGACAATTAGAAATTATGGTAATGCCTCTGTGATAACACATTTAAGAGGAAGAAGAAACATCATTGCACAGTTGTAATTGAAGGCAGAGAAGAGCAGGGTGAGAACATGTGAGAGTAACAACTCTGCAGACACCAAGGTCAGAGAAGAAGGAAGGGGAGGAGGTGCTCCAGGCACTGGAGCTGAGATTCCCCTGCAGGCTGTGGTGCAGCCCACGGTGAAACATCCGTGCCCTGCAGCCCATGGAGGTCCACAGGGAAGCAGAGATTCATCTGCAGCCCGTGGAGGAGCCCCACACCAGAGCAGGTGGATGCCTGAGTGGAGGCTGTGAGCCCACTGAAATTCTGTGGGAGAGAGGTCCTGCTCCCATGTGGAAGCAGCCCGTCCTTGAAGGACAGACCCCACAGAAGAGTGACCCATGCTGCAAGAGTCTAAGAAGACCTGTTGTCATGGATGGGCTCCTGCTGCAGCAGTTTTGGGAGGACTGTTGCCTGTGGGATGGACTCACATTGCAGCAGTTTGCAGGGAGCTGTTACTCATGAGATGAATTCATGTCAGAGAAATTCACAGAGAACTGTTTCCTGGTGGAGGACCCCACAATTGAACAGGGGAAGGACTCCTCTCTCTGTGCCGTGGTAGAAAAAAATGATGATAACCCCCATTCCCTGTCTCCCTACTGAACTTGGGGAGGAGGCAGAGCTGGGAAGGAGGGAGATGTGGGGTGTAAGATGTTTTAAAGGTCTTACTTTACTTCTCATTATCCTGCTCTGACTTTGTTAGAAATAAGTTCAACTTATATCTCTAATTTGAGTCTGCTTTGCCCTTCATAGTATTTGGTGAGAGATCTCTCTTGGTCCTTATCTCAACCAAAGAATACTTCTGTAATATTTTCTCTCCCCTGTCCAGTTTCAGAAGAGAGAGACAGAGAGGCTTTGGTGGGTGCCTGACATCCAGCCAGCATCAACCCACTACATATTTTTGAAACATAATTAAACCATTATTATGGCACCTCTGAAAGACATGACCTAGATTAAAATTGGTAGAAAAGGCCAAAATGCTCTGTTCTCAACAGTAAAGAGTTATACAGTACAGAAGAGTGAATATAAGGACTTTCAGCTGAGCCATGAGTTGCTCTGTCAGAAGTGCAGCAGTTACACAAACATTTTAATGTAATCACACTTTTCAAAAGGAAGTTGTTATATGGATGTAAATTTTCAGTATATGGGTGTTGGAGGTTGGGAATTTTTCCATCCTGTGGCTAGAGAGACCTTAATGAACCTTAGTGACGGTACTTAAGAGATAACGATTGGGTACCTAAGAGATAACGACTGAGTACCTAAGGGACAAAGACGCACTTAAGAAACTAAAAACATAGCCAGGTGTGGCAAGAGAAGAAAAAGGTGGCTGGCCATGGGCAGAGACACACTTGTCCCCGGGACTTGTTGGAGGAGACAGCTGCTGTTTCTTCTTTCCCTTCACTGCTGCCGCGGGAGCTCAGCACTGCCTGGTTTTTCCTCCTTGCTGGAGTCTCTGCTACCCTTTTGTTCGCCGGCTCGAGTGGACAAGCTCTGCCGCCCAGTTTGCTGCCCTGAGATTCCCTGCTGCAGCTCCGCTCGCCGTGCAGCCGCCTCGCCCTCAGCTCCGTCCGCCATCACCGAGGAGCTGAGCTCGCGCCACAGCGCCCCCTGCCGGCCGTGACCGTAACTGCACCAAAGGGGAGGGGTGGTGTCTGGCAGCCCAGAGAAAGCTGCCACCGGGTATCTGGTTTGTTTTTGTTATTGCTACTGTTGTTGTTGCTTGTTTTCCTCATTAGAGATACGAGTAAAGAACTGTTATTCCTTTCCCCATATCTCTGCCTGAGAGCCTTTGATTTCGACCTTATACCAATTTGGAGAGAGGGAGGTCATACCCTCTACGGCAGGTTTCCACCTGCCTTAGCAAACGCCTGTCTTCCAAACCAAAACAATGGGCAATTCTATAACTGTCAGTAAATGTGAAAGATGAAAATTGAAAAAATATTGAAGGGACTCAGCATCACTATATCTGTTCAACATGGTCTAAAGCATTATTTTGTGAAAAGTTTGGTTTCTTAAACTACTCAGAATGACAGAGAAATGATTGAGGCAAATAATAGGAAACAAAGTTATTGAGATGAACTTTGGATGTATTCTGTATAAAAAAGAAGAATGCAGCCGCAGCAATTCTGTTGAAATAAAATTGATATTGACGAGTCTCCTAATTTCAATGAAAATCCTTTTACTGGCCAAAATGCAAAACATACACAACCTGGTTTCTTGTCACCTGACGTACAGATTATTTAGGATTTTTGTCTCTTTTTTTTGTTTGTTTGTTTGTTTGTTTTTTGGTTGTTTTTTTTTTTTTTAACAGGAGTCTGTGGGACAGTCTTCATGACATAGAACTTTGGTAGTAATGTAATCAGAAAATGTGAATGCAATGGTAAATTGCTACTTTAGGAGAAGTGGCATTGAGCAAAACACTAAGAGAAACCTCCTTTTAATTCTAAAACTCTAGACTTGCTCAATACCATCAAAGCAAAATAATTCACAAGATATGATGAAATACTAATAAAGGGAGAAAACACAATAAAATTATGAAACTTTGCTATGGTAGTGAAAACAAAAACTGTTGAAAACACGTATTTAGTATAGACCATGAATACACCAAATTTCAAGGAAAATAGGAGCTTATGTCTAAATACTAATAAACCAGTGTCCTGTGTGATTCCATACATTATAAAATAAGAAAACATTTTTGATAAACAATGAGATGTATCCAATTTTTGCAAGATTTTTTTAGGACCACCAAGAAGCATTATCACACTTTCCAGAAGAAAGAATAGCAAATATATAAGATACTTACATACATTCGTAATAAATTGGCAGTTAAGAAAGCATCACAGATGAAAAAAAAATAAAGCAACTGTAAAACTTGTTTGATCAGAAAGGAAAAGCCAAACATACAGGCAAGAAGGCTCTCTTTTCCAACCTCCACACTAGCAGCTCCCAGAAATACTTTGGATGTACGTTCTTCAGTGTTCACCTTCCAACACATGGCATGCTCAAAAGGACCAGGAATTGGATGCATATATGATTCCAAGGGGAAATACTGCACAACTAGAACTTTGAAGAGACATTGACATGCAACAGCCTGCAGGCTTTATTTATAGTATAAAAAATACTTTAAGAAAGTTTTTCTCTATACTCAGCATGCTATCCTCTTATTTCCCAAGGTTGTTCTTCACCAAGCAAGATGTTATTTTATCTTCCAGATAAAGATTTATTTAATTGTTGCCCTCCCAATCTTCTGCCATTTTCACCTTTCATTCATAGCTGTGGAAATGCCTTGCCTTGCAATGCTCCTTGCAATGAAATTTCAGTAAGTCTTATCACTTTCTTTTATCCTTTTTCTTTGATAGCCAACTCTGTCCACTGAAAAACAGAGAAATATATAGATTTTTTTTTTTCATACCTATAAAGACAAAATTCAACAATTGATGTCAAACCACTATGGAGATACTTGGGGGGTTTTTGTAATGTTTATGTAAACCTTTCTCAGATCTTGTAATTTAGATTAAAATCATTGTTTTTAAAACTGTTTTCTGATTCGCCTGTACTGGAATCCTGATTCTTGCCAACTCTGCAGGTAAAATTTGATACTTTGACTATTTTGTGGCTTCATGTATCCATCAATTAAAATAATTTTTTCCTGTCTTTTCCTTTCTCAAGGATTTCACTGTTTTGCCACTATAGAAGTATCTGATAGACAAAAGGCGAAGCAGTGATATTCAACGTGTTCAAAACCAAAGATTCTTCTCAGCTACACCTCTTCAAAACACATAGGAGCTGAGGAAAAGGTTTCAGAATTTCCATCCACAGTATTTTTCAAAAATAAGATTAAGCCATCAGTTATTGCAAAATAGTATTAGAAATAGATTATCTTAGGTTCAGTGTGATTTTATTTCAAAGGTAGTAATTTCCTGTAATATTTTTGATGGGAGAAGTTTGATTTAAAATAATTTATTTTCTGACAGTTTTTCAAATGAGAAAGTCAGGATAAAGCACTGTATTTTTTCACTATATATCTGATGCTATGGCTCCTTCTACTTAGGTAAATTCATTAAAAAAAAAATGTGCTTTTATTGTTGTTGACACAACTCACAAAAGTTATTTAATGCTTGGTTTAGTATCATATCTGTTCTTTAAAAAATTCTTCAAGACTTAGCATCATAGAATAGTTTGAGATGGAAAGGATCATCAAGGATCATCTAACTGCAACTCCCCTGTCACAGAGACAGGCATTTTCCACTAGTTGTGTTTGTCCCCAGCTCCTTCCACCTAACTTTGAACATATTCCAGTGATGGAATATGCATAATGTCTCTGGGCAACCTGCTCCAGTACCTCAAGACTCTAATAATAGAAAGCATCTTCCTTACGCACAATCTAAACCTAAATCCCTTGTCCTGTCACAACAGCTTCTGGTAAAGAATCTTCATCTTTTATCCAAGACACCTTATCAATTGGAAAGCTGCAAAAATATCTCCCTAGTCTGCTTTTCTTCACACTGAACAATCCCAGCTCTCTCAGTTTATCTTCACAGAAGAGCTGTGGCAACCCTGTGATCATTTTTGTGGCCCTTCTCTGGGCCCACTCAAACAGGTTCATGGCTTTCTTGTGCTGGAGAACCCAAATCTTGATGTCAGACTTCATGTGGGATCTCATCAGAATGGAGTAGAGGGGCAAAATCACCTCCTTCACTACACTGGTCACACTTTTGATGCAGCTGAGGAGACTCATCCAATTTTTCATCCACTAGTATCCCCAAGTTCTTCTCTGCTGGGTTGTTCTCAATAAAGTTTATATTGATAAATTGGTTATATAAATCTTATAATTCCCCAAATTTGCTTACCTTAATAAAAGAGCTCTTTAATATTCAAGTATCACTTCCTCTAGGGTCACGAGTGGTGCATTCCCAAGGTCAAGAAAGTGAAAAAAAAGGACAGAAGACTGACAGAAATGAACATGGAACTCCTGTCAAAACTAATTCTGTTGGTTTCTGTAATGTAGTTATGTTATTTGATGGAGGCGGTTTTACTTTCTAAAACCTAGAACATCATTCAAGTCAAAGCAACCAAAAGAGTTGTCCCCAAGACATTTTTTTCACACTGAATAAGTAGGATGTGCAGTAGTTCACTCAGCTGGACTTTGTTATCAGGCAAAATGTAAGCTATGCTATATATCAATATCTGTGAATTGAGCTAGCAATCCAAAACAAAACAAAACAAAATAAACATAGCCCCTCCCCCAAACCTGCAGAATCATGGAATCATACAATTCTACTGTTGGAAAATATCATCTAAGATGATTGATTCTAACCATTAACCTTACACAGTCATGCTGTGCTGGTTTCAACACCAGCTGGAAATTTAACTTCGAATAAGCCACTAGTCTTTCCTCTACCCTTTCTAGTAAGGGAAGGGCAAAAGCACAGATTATGGACTGAGGTAACAATTTACTGAAAGTGCAGCGCAGAGGAATAATATACACATAAACCCAATATCAATATTAATAGCAAAAGTTACAAAAACCAAAGGTGTTTTACCCACGAAAAGGAGTTAACTACTGGTAACAAAAGTAAAATAGCAGATGCTCCCCAAAGCCATCCATGTGTCTTCCCAAGACAAGGGCATTATGGTGACCATTCCCACATGCTCCCCACATGGCCACCAGGAATGAAGGCATTATGGCAACTGCTCCCATGTGCTGCCTACATGTTTGCCAGGAACAAGAAAAGCAAGATGGTGAGATGGCAACTGTAGCTAACAGGTCCTACCCCCAGCCTGAAAACAATAAAAAACAAAGACAAACAACCCCCTCCGAGAGGCAGGTTATCTGAATAGGGTGGCATTGCCCCTTCACTGAGCTGCTCTGCACAGCTCATTACCATGTCATTACTTCTACTGCTCTGCATGTTTTGGTTCCCACAGATCACTCCCGCTTTTTGCACTGTCCAACCATCTTTGCTTTGCATTGACTGGGCTCCCTTTTGGCTCATCTGGGCTCTCTTTTGGCTCATCTTGACACTCGGCGATGCTTAGGGGGAAAGCAGTCCCACCAGATGCCAACTCCCTGTCGCCCCAGTCCTGCTGGGTTCAACTGCACTTCGTTGTTGTCTGTTCAGCACCACACCCCAGAGCCATGCTGCTGCCTCTCCTCAGCACCATATCCTGAGGTGTGCCTCCCAGAGGAATGCTGGGGGAAAATGCACAGCAGCACAGAGGACAGGGCCCCCAGGTCTGCTGCCAAATGCCTGCCTACTGAAGAGAGAGGGCAAAATGGCACACTCCTAGTGCGGTGCTCTCAAATCCACTCCATCAGTGATGATGGGTGTGGTATAACAGGAATAACAGCCTGGCCATGCCCACACAGTGCTAAGACCCACCCCCTTCCTGTCCTAGTTGCAACCAGGACACATGTTCATCAGTAAACCATGTCCCTAAGTGCCACATCTACACACATTTTAAATACCTTCAGGAATAGTGACTCAACTACTTCCTTGGGCATACTCTTCCAATTCCTGATCATCCCTTCAGTGAAGAATTTTTTCCAAATACCCAATCTAAACCTCCCCCAGTGCAACTTGATGCCAATTCCTCTTGCCTGTCACTAGTTACCTAGGAGAAAAGACAGACTCCCATCTGACTGCAACCTCCTTTCAGGCAGTTGTAGTGAGCAATAAGATCTCCCTGATCCTCCTTTTCTCCAGCCTAATCAACCTCAGCTCCCTCAGGTGATGACCATAACACTTGTGCACCAGACCCTTCACCAGCTCCACTGCACTTTGGAGTGCACCTTAATGTGCTTCTTGTTGTGAGGAAGTGAAACCTTCAAGGTGCAGCACCCTAAGTGCCAAGTGCAGGGGCATGATCACTGCCCCTTGTCCTGCTGGCCATAAGCCAGGATGCTGGTGGCCTTCTTGGCTGGCTCATGTTCAGCTGATTGTTGACAAGCACTCCCAGCTCCTTTTCTGCAAAGCAATTTTTCAGACACTCTGCCCCAATCCGGTGGCATGGAGATTCAATCACTTCCCTGGGCAGCCCATTCCAGTATCTGAAAACCTTTCCGTAAAGAAATTCTTCATGATGTTCAACATGAGTCTTCCCTGGTGCAACTTGAGGCCATTTCTTCTCGCCCCATCACTAGCTGACTGGGAGGAGAGACCAACCCCTGCCTGGTTACAACATTATTTCAGGTAGCTGTAGAGAGTGATAAGGTCTCCCCTAAACCTCCTTTTCTTCAAGCTAAATAACCCCAGCTCCCTCATTTGCTCCTCACAGGATGTACTTTCTAGACTTTTCCCCAGCTCTGTTGTCCTTTGGACGCATTCCAGCACCTCAGTGTTTTTCCTGTTGTGAGGGGTTGTGAACTGAACATACTACTATAGAGGTGCAGCCTCACCAGTGTTGAGTACAGAGGGACAATCATGACCCTGGTCCTGCTGGATACATGATTTCAGGGGCAATTCAGGATTCCATTGGCCTTGTTGGCCACACTGCTGGCTCATGTTCAGCTGGTTGTCAAAGCACACCCAGGTCCTTTTCTGCCAGGCAGCTTCACCAAGCCTGTAACACTAAAAGGGTTGTCACCCAAGTGCAGGACCTGTCACTTCACCTTGTTCAACCTCATGCAATCGGCTTCAGACCATCAATACAGCCTGCCCAGATCCCTCTGCAAAGTCTTCCAACCATCCACAGATCAACACTCCCACCCAAGTCAGTGTTATCTGTGAATTTACTAAGGGTGCTTTCCGTCATCCTGATCACTGATAAAGATCCCAACGGACTCTTTGAATGAGTGTCCTGAACAGGCTAAAATCTGCTCTTCAGAAGTCCAAGGTAGACATTTTGTTGATCCCTTTCCTTACTTCACTAAGAATCAAAGATCTGACATTCCATGGTCACTGTTCCCATGACGGCCCCCAACCACCACATCTCCCACAGCTCTTCTCTGTTTGTAAACAGCCGATCTGGCAGGGCACTGTCCTGGTAGGTTCCCTTAGCAGCCGTGTCATGAAGTACCTTCCATGCACTCCAGAAACCTCCTAGACTGCCTCCTCTCCCGTGCTGAGTTTCCAGCAGACATTTGGCAAGTTAAAGTCTCCCACAAGAACAAGGGCTAGTGATCATGAAACATCCACTGACAGAATACCTCACCTGCCTCCTCACCCTGGCTGAGTGGTCTGTAACAGACTCCCAGCAGGATCTCTGCCTTGTTGGCCATCCCTGGCATTGCCACCCACAGGCACTCAGCCTTATCCCCACTGTCCCTGAGCTCTGTGCACTTGAAACCCTCCCCAATGAACAGAGCCACCCCACTGCCTCTCCCTCCTCCCATGTCCCTTCTGAAGAGCTTGTAAGCCCAAGGAGTCCACATATCTCTTTACTTTTAAATTTATATAGTCAGAAAATACATAACAATAACATGATCTTGAATATTATAAGCAATATAGGACATTCCTGAAGAAATTAACAAAATTTCACAAACACATGTATCTAAACAAAAAGCAGGGCTAAAAGATTGAGAAGAATTGTATGTTAGAGTGATAGGAAGCTACACTATGCAACTTAGAAAATAATTTAAAATTATGATGTTCTCATAGTTGGTTTTGATTTTGTTATAAGGAATTTTCATGTTTGATCTCTCTACCCAACAGAGATTCCTTAAGTCTTACTAGATAAAAAGGGCATTCCAGGGTATCTGTTCAAACTAAATGATTATTACCACAAATATTTAACAAAGAACATCTTATCGGAAAAAATGTCTCACTTTAATTTCTTCCTCCCTTTTTATGTTCTGGTTTTTTCCTATGAATTTTATGATAGCTTGACAAACTCAGACCTAAAATTACCATTTTTTCTATCTCCTAGCAGACTGCTCAGAAACACTTTAGTTTTCCTATTGCAGTGGGGTTTTCAATTATTGTTAAAATACTTTATACTTTCACAGTGTTTAATAGTTTTAAAGGCCTTCAATCTTGTCACCTAGCATTCTCCTTCCCAATTAAAATTAGGCTAATATTTCGTATCCATCCTTAGGGGGAAAAAAAAAATCCAAACACCAAACTACCTTATTTAAATGAGCTAGATTTCATTAAGGACTACGGTTCATTCTGGCTGCTGTAATGATTTGTTTTTGTTAAGGAAGACCAAATAGATTAAGGGACATGTAATGTGTTTTGATATAATGTGATATAATGTATATCAAGAAAATGTATTAGCCAAGGATACTTAACATTTGCTTCTGCAAACTCCTGTTAGAAAAGAAGAAAACAAAAAAATCTTCCAAGAAACGCCATTATTCTGATATAAAACTTTGCCAGCTGAAGTTAGAGAAGAGAGAAATCTGATTTTGTCTCAGACTTCATATAAAGGATTTTTGCTTCTGTGAACAGGCATTATTAGTAATTCCCTTATCTCTCTTTCTGCAGTCCTTAAAATCTCTTTACCTGCACATATATGGTTTATGAGGATTTTGAATACAAAGCCTTTGGAATATATGTTACTAAGCCCACTGGGATACTAAATTCTATGAGCTCACACATATACTTTTATATATAATTACTTCATTTACTGACATTTTTCAGTGGATTTGAAGTAGAAATTGCTTAAGCTAATGTATTAAACACAGAAACAAGACACTCTGCACTCAGAAACAGACTTTTTTCTGAGGATGAGATGTTAAGCTTTTTACCATTGCTAGCAATGGACCACTAAAGAGAGAAATCTTCACAGACCTTCTGCAACCTATGTGATTTTAAAGTTCAGTCTCAAGGGATAAAACATTAGGAAGCTTACCTAAATATAAAAGATAACTATGGCAATGAACCTTTAACAATATTATGAAGGCAAATTAAAAACTGCCTACAGATAATACAGGTCAGTGGAAGCCATCACAGGGAAAAAACCCTGGAGAAGAGAAAAATTCAATATGGCTAAGCAGCAGGGAAAGGAAGATTAGAGAACGGAGGCCATGCTTCAATAAGTCTACATAACTACAACAGGAAGAATCAATCTGTGGCAGGTAAGTATTAAAATATATTAAGGCTGTCCAAGGGTCTGTGATATAGTCAGCAAAAAGAGTCAAATCTAGTAAGAACATTTCCTCCAAATGCTTCAGGAGTAAGAAGCCTGCCAGGCTGTTGATACAGCCAAGTATTCAAACTGTAAAAGGAACAGAGAATAGAATATTGCTGAGGAAACAGTGAAGTTGTTTTGTGTTAATTGTAAAAGAAATTTGAATATTTGGAATATTCCAAAGATGACAACCTTCCCCATGCGAGCTTATACCCATAAGCGGAACATCAAAAGAAGATACTGTTCTTCCTCTTCAGAGATACTTTAATTAATGATGTCTCCTCTTCATTTCCAATAAGAATTAACAATAGACTCAGCATCTTCTCTTTTAGCTGAAAACTGGCAATCTTTAGTAATTATATTCTATTTTACCAATCTGTTGCAGGTTGGTTGGACTCCAACCATCTTTTCCAACCTAAATGATTCACTGAGTCTACGTAAGAATGCCCTTTCTTCTTAAAAGATTACAATGGGCGTCATGCTGGTAATCTTGCCCGTTAAAAAATGTTGGCTTAAATCAGCATCTCTAATCTAAAACTTCCAAAAATCCTTAGAAAAATAGTGTTTTCCATGCTTCTGCTGAAGCACCAACTCTTAGTGACTAAATTTGTAGCTAGCATTATATTTGCGCTGGTGCTTTACATCATCTATGTGAATCACATAGAATAATTTTTCCAGAAGCTAGGCAATTACAAGAACTTCCGTAAAACTGGGGATTTTGTTTTGTTTTAGTTTTTTTTGGTTTTTTGGTGGTTTTTTTTTTTTTTTGTCAGAAGAAAATCAGTCAAGACTTCTGTGTTCTGGGCTTTCCTCATCATAGTTCTTCTAATTAGAAAAAAGATTTCTGAGCACAGTTCACCTCATGAACTTGGTACCTGAAGGACCAAGTAGGTTTGAGTGCATGAACTTCACCTAACTACCACAAGCAAAATATGCTGATTCTGTTCCATATCTGGGTTCTATTCAGTTCCATGATTAGACATTTCTCCACCTAAGATGTGTTCATAAGTTTTCATCAAGAAGTGCTTGCAATAAAAGACCGGCCTTATAAGAGTATCCTGTTGTCCTAGTCCTGTTGCCTCTCCAACCAAAAAGGCTGTGTAAGGTCCACAAGGGACTCTGCATGAAAAAAAATCATAAAACAATCTCACATTTTCCTGAAAGTAAAGGCAATGATAATCCAAAACACAGGTTTTAAAAGTCTCAATGTTAGATAGATGGCACTTAGTAGTTTGCAGCTATACCCCAAAAACCATGAACCATAGAATCCTGTGAAACTAAACCAAAACGACAAATACCTAACTAAATAAACAGAAGACTTTTTCTGACTGGATACTAAGGTATTATACAATGATAAGAAACTTCCAACTACAATGTCCCAGCTTTCCTTAGTGTGCCTTTGTTTCTGATATCAGAGAGTAAGAATTTTACCCATTTACTAAGTTTTTTGGTGATGATTTGATGGACCTGCCTTTTCTTTAAGAGAGATAGAACACAAAGGGAAGGAGAGGAGGAAACTGTCTAATTGATTTTTAAGAGTTTTCCTAATTTCTTATCTTATTGGGGATCCACTCCAAAACCAATAGAAAGAATTAGTGTATTCAGTCATAGCTGAATAAAGGTTTTTAAATATAAACCTTGACACTACTTTAATTATGCATCTTCTCTAGCACCTCCATGTAAAATAACACTTTTGTAAAATGGCTTTGTCAAGAAAACACTCTCTCTTTTATGATATACAATGGCAAGCAACAATTAACATAATTACTCTCAGTTCTCATTACATAATTATGCAATTTATTGTACAAGTAATTAAAATATTGCAATTTAATAAATTGGAGATGCAAACCATATCTAATTTATATGCATAACTGCACTAGAGTTTTATTGCCCTTGTAGTTAGCTAAATTTTACTACAAATTGCAATAGGTTTAGTTGTTCATGTAGCCGCTATTCACAACATTGTCAAATGTCTCAAATATTATTTACACTGAGCAATCAGAAGACTATTTTGGAGAACCTTATGTCTAACAAGTACTTAAAATTCCTCCAAAAGTTAGTCTGAAAGTTATGTATAAATTAATACAGAATTCCAATACCCACTGTTACATTAAAGCAGTTTCATAAATTATTTGTATTGCATCTCTGTGTTTAGTGTGATTTATGATTTTAAACTTATGTATTCTGCAGTGTTTCATCTTGTGTAACATAATTTATATTTCAGTGCATCTGGGGTGGTCTTCAACTGTAATATCTTTCATAGGATATTAGCCTCAGAGGTGGTAGTCTGAAAAAATTTTAGTTTACCAGGTCTAATCTCTCTGATCAATATGACCAATCGTAATCAATTTTAAAATAGTATGATCCTGTGTATACTGATGCATAGTCCATTGCAATATTAATTATGCAGGTGTTTGTGTTCTACTCATTAGATTTTAGATTCAACGTGAATTTCTCTTTGCTTTATCTGGATGGAATTAGCTAATTATTCATCTTGAATGAGGACATATTCAATCTTTATTTCCCTTATTGAGTTCACTTTCCCTAATGAAAGCAGACAACAATTTAACTTATTAATAAATGTACAGGATTTATAAGTATGGTGAACAATGTAATTTACAGTTTAAACAACCAAATTACTTCCTGACTGTCAGAATTTGCACACTGGTTAAACCACTTTTCTATTGACTGTTCATTTGCAATGTGCATGGTCAGATCTATAAAGAAAAAGATTTAAAATTCCCTACTGTGTTCAGTACTGTGTCTAGAAAAAAAAAATCACCTGTAAATCAATCTTATCTCCATCACCACCCATCGCTTCAAAAATTTTTGTGCTATTGTCAGATTTAGTTATTTTGAATTTACTTCAAACGACTTGATTAAAAAGAAATTTGGAATCAATGTCACCAAAAACTCATAAAATAAGAACCAATATGAATACTTTTTGAAATAGAAGAAAAAATATAAGCTCTAATTTCTAAGTAAGGAAAAGGAAAAAAACCTCACCCTTGCTCTTTTTATACTAGTCTGTAAGAAATTTTGTAATTTTTACAGTACAAATACAAATGTTGAATTGTAAGATATTATTTTTTTTTCTCTCTCCCAGGTTATGAATTTTGCAACTATATATAGCAACAAGATCTGTATAGGATAGCATATCTAAATATACTACACACTACAATTTTAGATTAAGTTATATTTTTAGGTCAAATGGTAAAACTATATGGATGGTTATAAATAGATAGATATTGATCCATGGCTCTGTATGCTTTAAAAAAAATGAACACCAGTACTTTAATTCCTCATATTTGTATCCCATGATGGTGTTTTACAGCCAGGAATATTTATGTGATTATGAAAATATTCATTCTGAATGAAATCACTGCACATTGTTTCATTTCTTTTCCAACTTTAATGTAATATTCTACACCTTGAAGCCCTCCAGATATCTCTTATTGTTATCATAGCAATGATGTGTTTCAACACATCATTGATAGAATTAAATCTGTATGCTGGTTTTTATAGTCATTGATTCCATATTGTTAACACAAACTTGTGAAATTAAAATTAAATAGAAAAATGATTCTAAATGATTTTAAATGGTATAAACAGTGTTCCCACCTCTCAGATTTTAGTGGAAAAACTATGCTACTGTAAGCGATAAGGGTGTCATATCTTTTTTCTTTAACTCAGTTTCACCTACGGAAATTACATTATTACAACCTAATATGAATTATTCTGTCATCACATTATTATCCATATTCCTGTGTATAATAATTATTTTAATACATAAAATTTACAGTAATGTGTTAGTCACAATTTAACCATGAGTATTCAGTATTGTATTCAGTATTGTATGATTTTATAATGTCAAACTTAATTAATGAGATTCAGCTTCTGTAAAGTCTAGTGACTAAACAATTTTTAGTATAATCCAGGGCAAGTCTGCAGCGTTCTAATTCTGAAGACAGTTGAATGGGTAGAGATTCATATATTGCAGGAAGATAAAGCAAGCAGCCTAGATTCTGCATCTCACGAACGGTCACAGCAGACCAAATCTTCAGACTAGGCAAAACTGGAAAGGTAAAGAGTACCAGCTAACAGAGACACTGTTTATGGGAGAGTGATCAGAGCACAATGCTGTGAATCAGTTGAGACAAGATAGAGCCTCACAGAAATAATTCCAGAATAAATATATATTTGTGTCTGATTAAAGAATTGGTTTTGTGAAACTAGGCATGCAATCAATTAAAGGCATAGGTAGCAAGCAATTACTATCTTATCTACACAGACTAAATTGATGATCTCATATGTGGCAGCTGTAACATTATCTGTTGCTAATGCAGAGGAACTGTCCAGAATGTCAGATTCTTATGTACTCTTCTGATCTGAGTGTCTGGAAAATGGCAAATGTTGAACAAAATCAAGAAATTCTTTAGACACAGTGAAGGCTATCGTGACATCTTTCCACCTCGTTTTCACTGTTCAGAGGAAATGTTGACCTTCAAGAATAATAGAGGCCATAATAAAATCTGGCTTTCATGTCCTTTCTCTAAATGTCAGAGGTGAAGTAACTGTTTGTAAAACAGAAATTAAATACAAAATAATTTTTGAAAGCAATGGAAACACAATAAAACATTACAATTTAAACGCCTAATCTAATCTATTTGGATTGGAAATATTCAAATCCATGATGATGAATTCTTCAAACTGGTCACATTGTCTACGTATTAGATTTTTAAAATACAATTAGCACTTAAGATTAACTGTAATGCATAACTCAGTTCCAAATTTGTTCCTGATTTCTCAGAAATATTTCATTAGGTTTCCTACACTTATTTTTTAAACATAAAAGTCATAAAAGTATAAAATAAAACTAACAGTAATATGGAAACAGTTGCAAACCATAAAAAAGACAAAATCTGGGAAAGCCTGTAAAATTAAACACTTTTAGATTGTAATCTAAAATTGTAAACACACATAAAAAATCTACTCCTGATTAAAAACTTCTAAACACTGACACATTTGTGATTATCAAAGTATCACAATCCTAGTAAGTACTTTTAAAAGAGTAATCTATGGCATTTAAATTAATTGTTTTCTTTGTACTTTAAATACTATGTTTAAATACTATCTTAATGTATTTGGTTTTAGTTCTTCTTTTAATACCGAAAAAAGGAAGAATTCTGTCCTCTTGGCTGTCTTTTGTCAATTTTACCTGCTTCTCCTTCAGCAGCAGAACTTTTGCAGTTCAAGTTTCTCTGACTGACTCTGATATTTTTTTATTCAATGACCAAAATGAAAAAGAAAAATTTTTCCTCTTCATCATCATTCTCTATGTGAAGCAGTACTAAAACTTTATTGTAGTTGAAGTCTGTTCAGTTTTAAAACAGTGCATGAGAGTGCATTAATCTGTGCTTAAATTTGGTGTTTTCCAGTCTTAGGCATAAAAGTTTGGTCTTGAGAATGTTTATATAATATTTCTTCTGATGTAGAGAAAGACTGGGCAGTAGACCTCAGCTCATATGTCTCTAGCATTTCTCTCCTCTCTCAACATAATTTTCCACCTCCAACAATATTTTCCCCCTACTGGTTCTAACTTGCATTGCAAAGAAGCACATTTGAAACAAAACCTAAAGAGGAAGATGAGATAACAATTGCTTGCCTATTCAAAATTTAAAGATCACCTGTGACTGATGCTGAACTGAGAACTGACTAAGAGCAAACTCATATGCTGTTCAAACCTAGCTATTTTTCATACTAAGTCAAAATTTATGCTGTCTTCCATGTGATTTGAGAGGAGACATATTCACTTTACATTAAGAAGAGAAATATAAAATGCACTTATTCCGTAATTCAACATTCACTTTGATTCTTTGCCACAAAATACGAAGAAGGTGATAAGACAAAACAGAGAAGCTGTCTTGGATTTAAGTGCCAAGGTGTTGGCAGTGGGTGAGAGGTGTCTGTGAGGAGTGACTGGTGCTGCTTAGTGCTGGACACAGACAATTCCAGCTGGTTCCAAAAGACCCACGGCAATTCTGAGCTGGGACCCTCAGCCAAGCTGATGTGTCTGCATGAAAGTATGGGCAAATCCCTGTCTATCACTGTGAGGAATGAAGAAAAAAAATGACAAAGAAGCCTGAAGATACCAAAGCCAGATGAAGTAGGTGAGGGAGAGTTTCAGACACTGGAGCAGGTACCCACACTGCAGCCTCTGGAATACCTCATGCCAGACCAGAAAGATATTTCCTAAGGGGCTGCTATCTCTGGAAAGCCCCTGCTGAAGCAAGGGAAAAGCATGAGAAGGAAGGATCAGCAGAGATGAAATGTTATAACCTGACCATGATTTCCATTTCTCATCCCTCTGTGCTACTTGGAGGAGGGAAGATTGGGAAGCTGGGAATGAAGGAGAGTTCATTTGGGCCTTTGAAGAAGTAGGGGACAAGAGAGAGGTATTATAGTTTTGGTTTTGATCCTTGTCACCTGACTCAATTGTAGTTTATGATAAGTCAACCTCTCCAAGTTCAGTTTGTTATCCCTGCCACAGTAACTGGTGAAAGATCTGCATGTCATTACTTTGACCTGTCCAAGTTTTTTATTATATTTCCTACCCCTGTCCTGCTGAGGAGAGGAAGTAGGAGACCAGCTGGATGGGGCTTTGGAAGCCAGCTGGCAGAAAAGGCCTCTAAGAGACAAACTCCTGTTATCTGTGTGTTTTGTGTTCATGAAAATTCTGCTAAAATAGATCATAAAACATATAGAAATTCCTAAATATATGGGGTATAGGTATAATACAACTACATTATATTGGTTTGCACAGAATATTTCATCCAACCTGCTCTATGTTGTCATTTTAAATAGCAAAATATAATCCAAATTATTATTAACATTTACGTATTTCGTTATATTCACCAGCAAACAGCACTTGTGTTTCAATGTTATTAATATGTAGTGGCATTTTTCAAGAATGTGCTTTCTTGCATCAATTATATGAAAAAGGAAGAAATGTCCACTCTTTCACAACCTATTGTAATTGGCTTAACTATTCATTGATTTGATAGTTTATTTTGTTAGCTGTTACTGAAGATAAAAAATATTAGATGTTTTCAGAGGATATTAGGAGGAATTTCATTTTTATCATTGCTACTCAGAATAACTCTGAATGAAATCTCTGCAATACGGCTTTTCTACATTCTGGAAAGGAAATGATGACAGAAAACATAACCACCAGAGCACATAGCAGTATCTTACAATTTCCCTCAAGATTCATATTTTGAGGTAAATTAATATTTACTTCCCTCTGGAGCACTATTTCCTCAAAAGTAATGCACTCACAGCTATCTGCTATTAATGAGAAAAAGGCATAGTGACCTTTCAAGAGTAGGGAGATAAATTTCCCAACTTTGGAAATTAAGCTCAGATAAGTAAACTTTAACTGCAGCTGTCATCTGGACTTTTTATTCAGAATAAACTTTTATTTAATGTGTGCCTTCATTTTTCATTTTGTGTGTTTCCTGATAGTGTGACTAGGAAGTGTTAAATTTGGTTCTAGACAAAATTTTCAGTAAATGCAGCTGCATTTGCTGGCTAAGAGTGCACTCATCAGCACACATGCTTAAGTTCTCCACAAAAGTAAATGTGCAAGGACATTCCATCATGTATTTTCAGCTACACCTCACTACTCAACTCTACCAATTGAGATAAATTGATTGCAATCATAAAAACATACCGAGATTTTTACTTTCCCCTTTAAAATTTATAGCAACTTCTGCCTTATCTTTTCGTCACAGATTAGTCTAATTTCTTGTTATATGGCAAGGCATTTTTTGAAGAGTGTCCACTGGTAATGAAAACGTATGCCCTTCCTCCTAAACTATTTCTCATAAGACTGACCCTCAGAATATTTCTATCTATTTGCAATAAAATTGAAGATTTTGCAATTTACTTATTATGCAACTCTTCTTCCCATATTCAGTGTTTGCTATGGTCTAAGGAAACCCACCCCAAGTGATTCACACATTTCGTAATACGGTGGGTTGACCCTGGGTGGACCCACTATCATTGCCTTCCTCAGCTGGACGGGCATGAGAAGATATAATGAAAGGTTCATGAGTTGTAATAAGGACAGAGAGATGAGTCACCAGTAACTGTCATGGGCAAAACAATCAACATAGAGAAATTAAATTCTTACCAATCAAATCAGAATAGGGTAGCAGAGAAATAAAATGAAACTTTATAACAACATGCCCCTTAGCCCTCCCTTTCTCGCAGGCTCAGCTTCTTTTTCTCCTCCTCACTGTGGCCCAGGGCAACAGGCAAAACCACAAAACCCCAATACAGGTACCTATATTTAAACAGACATTTTGAACTATCTGTGGCATCTCTGTACCATATTCTGCAATCTCTTTTTCATGTTTCATGGCACCAAATATTCTGAGTATTTCATTATAGGAATGGAAGAGATGAATATATTGTAGGAGACCACAGCTTGAACAGATGAGCATGAAGGTCTATCTAATTTTATTGACAGCTGGAAAGAGAAGTATTAATGAGCAGAATTCTTTCAGATGCTGTATATTTGAAAAGCTTTCTCCCCTCAATGACAAGGTGAACCTCATCCTTCTTGCCTTGAACTTGTAAGGCATAATCTACCCATAGATTGGTCAATCCAGACACTGTAGAAGCCCTGATTATCTATTTAGAAAGACAGTGTGAAGCATCACCAGTGTATCATTGACCTTTCATATAGTACATTCTCGCTTGTCCCTTACAGAGATGTTTAACAAGGAGTATTGAGAGAGGAAGGCTTCAGCCAGACTTTCGTCAATAAGATGCATTGGTGTATTGCTAGGCACAAGTAGGTAAGAAACTCGAGCCCTATCCACTTTAATAGTTAAAGCAGTGTTTTGATTGGCATTAGGTATCTTAGCAATCCTATTGTAGCACTCTAAACTCCTGATAATGCCGTGGGAAAGAACCCTGTGGTAGTGTCCAACCTGTAAGTGCTCAGAGTCATATTTCATAATATTTAGTCATTAAATTAATAAACCACTGGTCATTGACAGTATATAAAACTTAGAACACAATACCTACATTTTTCATACAATCCTGGCTTTTGTTGGACTACTACAGTGTTCTTACTGTTAAGCATCAAAGTGTAATGATGCATAGTTAGATTGGGAGTACAGAAAAGTAAGATGTTGAAAAGATAAATAAACCTTTGAGCATCCTTTACCAAAATGGACTAAAAACTGTCTAAGTTTTGTTCCAGAAAGGCTGGTAAATTATAAGTTTTGGATTGTTGTTATTATTCATTATTATTATTATCAATATTGATATTTATGTGTTTTTATTTTTATTTTTATTTTCATTTTTATTTTCATTTTTGTTTTTATTTTATTTAAACAGCTTGTCCTTCATTAAAAGAGCTCATATCAATATATTGTTGGTTCAGATACTATTTTTGTCAAAGACACTGTTGTGCCCTTTTCTATAGCCGTCCAAATAGCATTTATAAATAAAAAAACTGCCCACAGTTCCTTTTAGACTAGTTCAAATATAAAAATATTCTCTCAATATATTTCAAATTGACTTGAGTTTATGTCAGGAAGTCAGTCTTTAGGAAAACTAGTATAAAATTTCTGCCATATAAATTTAAGAAAAAATTGCATCAAAAAAAAGTGACATATTTGTAGACATCAACATTTTTATTTCTTTTGATTTGTAAAAATGTTGTATTGATTTTTTGCTTGGTTGGTTTGGTTTCAGTTCTGGCTTAATATTCAGGCTCAATGTTGCTTTCACTTCAGACTTAATGTTTTTCAATGAAGAAGAATTTTATGAAAAAATAGATAAGATTTATTATTCACTCTTTGAAAAATGTCTCAATATAGAAGGCCTTTGTCATTTATAATGGCTCATATTTCTCAATGAAGACAAATGTTTCCATCTTTCTTTGAACTATAAACAGACAAGAAGGTGGAGCAGTGACAGGTAACCTGAGAGAAAAATAAAGACACTAACTGGACGTGCAGATGAATGCATGGCTTGAAAACCAAAATCTACCTCGACTGAGTCTGACAGAAGATACCACAGGCAACAAGAAAGACTCCTCTAAATCCAGAAGTGGTTAAAAGAAGGCTGGAGAAAATGCTTGGGTTATGGACGAATGAGGCATGAAGCCCAGTGACCCAAGACCCAGGAAGAGGTTAAACTACTGGACATTGTCATTGTCTTGGTCTTTACAAACAAGACTGGACATGGAAAATCCCAGACCAGGAAGGAGGTCTGTGGCACAGAAAATGTACCTTGGCTGAAAGAGGATTAGCTCAGAAAATACTTGAGCCAACTGGATACAAATAAACCCATGGGCCCTGAGAGAATGTACCCGTAAGTGCTGAGCAAGCTGGTTGATGTCATCACGAGGCTACTTGCAGTTATCTTTAATTGTGGCAAATGAGAAAGGTACCCAAACACTAGAGGAAAATAAATGTCCCTCCTATCTTACAAATGTGCAAGAACGAGAATCTGGAGAAATACGGGCTCCATCTTCAGGATGGAATTCAAATCACTAATATTGGGTAACAATGCCAGGCACACTTCCAGTCTGTTGAGACCAAAAAAGGGCCACATAGATCATGGCAGTAGTGGGAGCATCTGCCTTCCTGGCTGTATGACTTCCAGTCAGGCGTCAACGCTCAGCACTGTGATGGCACTGGGGGCAGGCTGTGACAGCCCCTGCCTCACTGCTTTGCAGCAGCCACAGGCTCTGACCCTCTGCATTGTCAAGGGCTCTTACAGCCATATATGCATGAAGGTTCCAGAAGGTCTCATCACCCTCCCACTCATTACCCAGGCATGTCCTCCTCCTCACTACACCCTCTGCCTGCATGTCCTGGGAACCTGTTGTCCTACGAACCTGTCTGCACTGCCCAGTCCAGATTCACTACACTAGTGCCCAATTCCCTCCTCCTGCCTGGAGTCATGACTTAGTGCTGCTCTCTGCATCACCACAGGGTTGTGCCCTAGCAGGAGCCCAAAGAAGTTTAACAAGCAAAAGCTTGAAGTACAAAAATTTCATTTCATCTAAAATGCTGCAACAGACAATGTTGCATATCCTTCATATTCTCCTGCTTCTGAGCACCAGGGCAGGGATATCAAGCCCTTTGACTAGCTGCCAAGCTGCAGATCCAGAAGACCTGTGCATCATGCATCTGCCATAGACACAGGTCATGCTGACAGTCCAAACCCTTCTGGATCCTCTTCCTGGTGCCTCTTTCCATGGGTAGCTTCTCCTTTATGATATGAATCAGATATGCAAGGAATCTCAATTACTGGTCACTACATAAAATTTCAATAGCTGCCATACTTCACAATTACAGAGAAGTCAAGTATTACTCAATTCAGTTTTTCCAATACAGAGAAGTAAGTTTATAATTTCAGAATCCATTACTATTGGACAAAATCAATTTTTACTGAACAACAAGTACTGGCTAGAACTTACATATAACATTTCCTGGAAACATTGCGTAAGTCTGCGAGAAGACTTAATTTAAAACTATTAGAAACACTGTATCAAAAATATTGTGGCCTGCATGAGAGGAAAGTGATTGTTACTTTGTGCTCTGCACTGGTGAGGACACACCTCTGAGTGCTTTGTCCAGTTCTGAGCCTTGCATTTCAAGAAAGTCTTTGAGGTCATGAAGGGTGTCCAGAGAAGGGCAACAGAGCTGGTGAAGGATCTAGAGAGTAGGTGATATGAGGAGGGACTGAAGGCACTGGAGAAAGGGAGTCTAAGGAGAGACCTTACTGCTCTCTACAACTGCCAGAAAGGAAGGAATAGCAGGGTGGGTTTCAGTCTCTTCTCCCAAACATCCAGGAACAGACAAGAGGAAATGGCCTCAAGCTGCACCATGGGAAGTTTAGGTTGGACATCAGGAAGAATTTCTTCACTGGCAAGGTTTTCAGATATTGGAACAGGCTGCTTGGGGAGGTGGGAGAGTCTCCATTCATGGAGGTGTTCAAGAAATGACTGGCTATGGCACCTAGTGCCATGGTCTAGTTGACCAGGTGCTGACCAGTCCAAGGTTCAACTCAATGACCATGTATGACTTTTCCAATCTAAATACTTCTGTTATTCTGTGATTCTGTGATAAAGGCCGCCTCAGGTGCAGTTATATTTTATTTTTTGCACATCTACCAAATTGAAATTATTTACCTATTTTACTCAGTAGTGGAATAAAGTCTTGCTACTAATTCAGTATAAGAATATTCAGTAAATTACACTTTTATCTTTAAATAGTTCAGTGACATGCTTTATTTCACTAAATAAAGCCCTACTGTACCCAAAGCCACCTGAGGTTTTGTCCATTGCAGTGCTTTTTCTGAAGTCAATTTTTTTACATTAATACAAAATGTGCCAAAAGTAGAACTGATTTATTAAAGAAAGTAAGCAGAAAAATTGGTATTTAAAGTAAGGTTGCTTTTCTGTACATTATGCTGTAATAGGCCTAATGATGTCAGCTGTCTGGCTGACTAATCTGTAATTCTAAGCAATTGCTGTATCACGGAACTGCAGGGTTGTTTAGACATAAAATGACCTTTATGATCATTGAGTCCAATTGTTAGCCTAGCACTGCCAAGTTCACCACTAGAAATAAAGATGAACAGTAGAAACATGTTTTATATATAGTTGGGTATGATTTCATGCAAAAGCGTTGTTTTATAGTGCAGTGATCTGCAATATAAACTTCCTACATTTTCTGGCACTTTTACTTAAAGCAAGTAGTCGTAGAAACTTTATGAAATGTAAAGACAATACAGATGTGTGTATTTAAACACACTGCACTTACTTTCATGAGATCTGATAACTCACTTGCAATGTATCATTCTACCATGGAGAAACACAATAAATTGGTTCCTTCTAATGACCATGACCTTGCAGAGTCAAAACCCATATTGCTTGTTTGGAATGTTGTTAATATCACGGAAGAGCAGCTTTCTCCACTTAACTACTAAACGTAGAAAAAAGTTTACAGTAAAACAAGATTCATATTAAGCTGATCTGCAAATCTCTCTAGAGCTCAGTATATCTTTCAATATTGCACGTTACAGTTAGTGCAGTACTGCCTTAATATTTAAAAATAATTGAAAATAATTCAGTCCACCTACAGAACTGAATATAAAGTAGTTCTAAAGTGCTGATCTAGCTGATATATATAGGTGAAAAGGTTTATTTATACCCCAAGAAGTTGTCCATAAAAAAATTCTCACAAAGAATATTCAAAGTGCTGAAAAATACGTACACACTTCCTGATGTACTTCACTATAATGAGGACATGAATTCATTGGTTTACTGCATGGTTACCAAGAGAAATGCTGCAGCTTTAATATGTTACTAAATAATTATGGTTATTTCTAATGGAGACATTGGATTGTCACTGATAAAGAATACGTATTTTATATCATGGTGATAAAGCTATTAACTCATGTCACTAGTATCGTCATATTACTTGTTGTTATTCTCTGGGATAGTAAGTGTCTTTCTATTAACTACTGAATATTCAGAAGTACATCTTGAACAGCTCTAATTAAAATGTTTTAATTGCTTACTAAAACCCTTTATGAAAATTGCTTTTGTGACAAGAGCAGCTAAGACTTTTATTCTGCAATCATCTAGTTTTTCTTCATGAGCCCCCTTCTTTAGGGAGTATGGAATAGATCTAATTGCTAGGAGTAAAAAGGGTTAATAGGATCTCAAAAGTAAATGTGTATTGGGAACAAAACTGTATCACTATTTTTTAATTATTTCACAGTAGATTGCTGGCAAGAAAAAATCAATTAGAATGGAAGCATACAATTGCTAATATACAGGCTGTGGAATTTTTCCTTAATGAGAATTTTGACAAAGAAATCATGATGCATGGGTGCATGGAAATACAGAATTCTCTAACCTTAGAGCTAACAACTTAGATTGTGGCACATTTTCTGACAAAAATCAAGATACTTGAGTAATGAAAGCAGAGGTTGTTGGAGGTTGGGAATTTTTCCATCCTGTGGCTAGAGATACCTTAACGAGCCTTAACGACGGTACTTAAGAGATAACGACTGAGTACCTAAGGGACAAAGACGCACTTAAGAGACTGAAAACATAGCCAGATGTGGCAAGAGAAGAAAAAGGTGGCTGGCCGTGGGCAGGGACACACTTGTTCCTGGGACTTGTTGGAGGAGACAGCTGCTGTTTCTTCTTTCCCTTCACTGCTGCCACGGGAGCTCAGCACTGCCGGGTTTTTCTTCCTTGCTGGAGTCTCTGCTACCCTTTTGTTCGCCGGCTCGAGTGGACAAGCTCTGCCGCCCAGTTTGCTGCCCTGAGATTCCCTGCTGCAGCTCCGCTCGCCGTGCAGCCGCCTCGCCCTCAGCTCCGTCCGCCATCACCGAGGGGCTGAGCTCGCGCCACAGCGCCCCCTGCCGGCCGTGACCGTAACTGCACCAAAGGGGAGGGCGGTGTCTGGCAGCCCAGAGAAAGCTGCCACCGGGTTTCTGGTTTGTTTGTTTGTTATTGCTCCTGTTATTGTTGCTTGTTTTCCTCCTTATAGATACGAGTAAAGAACTGTTATTCCTTTCCCATATCTCTGCCTGAGAGCCTTTGATTTCGACCTTATAACAATTTGGAGGGAGGGGGTCATATCCTCTATTCTAAGGCAGGTTTCCACCTGCCTTATCAGACGCCTGTCTTCTAAACCAAGAGAGAGGTAATATTCCCAGTTGGGATATATCCCCTACTGAGGTTCAGGGACTTTGCAGTCACTGAACTCATACAGCTGTAAATTTTCAGAATGCTGTTTCTTCTCACAAGATTTCCATGAGAACCATCTTATGAAAGGATAGCAATTATTTGAAGGCTTTGAGTTTCAGCTGCAGATCAAAATTCCAAGTTTTAAACTCATCACTTAAGTAACTGAAAGTTTGGCTCAACTTCAATAAGTATAAACACTGATTTTTGCTATTCCTGTTTATGCAATTATTAGTAGTAGTTTCTTGTAAGGAATGCAGATATATTCTAAGCCTGGTACCTACGCTTCACTAAAAGTTGATCCCTCTTTTAGTAATTTCTTGTTCAAGGTTAGAGAGATATTCATCTTTAATAAAAAAGGATCTGAGATTTCATGGATTCTGTGCTCAGGAAATAGAAAGAGTGAAGGTGACATCATGCTAGTTTTATTTTGGCTTTACATACTGGTATATAAGCAACCTAAAATTCAGTAAGTAATAAATGATAAGGACAACTACTTCCCTTTCTCATTTATGTTATTACCTCTGTGTCCTTGTCATCCATTAATAAAATGAAGTTTGAGAACAGAACGAAGAATGGGGAAAAACGTAGATCAATGAAGTCTGAGTCACCTTGGTTTCAATTAGTATTTTGAAAAACAATGTTTAAAAATGTAAACAGCATCCAAAGATGTCACCTGAAGAATATAACTGAGAAAATTACTTTCTGTATATTGTAAACAACCATTTCCTTTCAATTTAAGGCTAGGTTGTGGTAGGTTACTCTTGTCTCTTACATCAGCCTAACTACTTTGGCATATACCCGAAGGACTGAGACTGAATCACAGCTACACAGTTCTGATTTTTTTCCATATTTGCAGACTGCATCTTCAAATTACTCTTTGGAAGCAATTGCTGATGGAAGAATTAAAACAGGCTGTGAAATTTCATGAGTACAGAATGGTAGATAAGTTAGCTTGTTAAAGAAGAGAGATGCTGTTTCACAGGCAGGGACTGAGTAGCAGCTCTCACAGCAATTTTGGAAGCTCTGCTAATCCCACTTTCTTCTGTGCCATCATGTTCTAGGTTTACAGTGCCCGAATTCATTACCAGTTTATTTACCCAACAACAGCTTCTGACAAGTCTCCCATTGGCTGGAACTCTTGATAGTATCAAAGGTCTGCAGTAACACTAGCTAATATTTTCTTCAAAATTATGTTTGAGTCTTGCCAAACTTCAGAGAAGGAAAGAGGTCAAAAACATTCATGGACTCCCTTTAAATCAAGCATGATGCATTAGTTCAGCAAAATATTCTGTGTTTATTTAAGTACTATCCACAGATACTTTATAAACTGTGATTTTTTTTTTTTAGACTATGCTATTGATGTCCAAAGCAATATAAATGATCATAAAGCCATAAGAACTTTTGATCTTTTCAAAATTAGAACTTCTGTGGACTTTGAAGGGCTTGTAGAACTGTATTTCTGAAAAGTTTTAGAACTAATCCTACAAAGCTAGTACTTGTGAGTATGCTGCTAGGATTCTTTTCTTGTGAGAGAATTTGAAGTGGGAGTTGAAGTGTTTACCTGATACTGTATACCAGATGCCTTCAAGGTCACACACAGTCACCTAGATGTTACTTAATTCTTCAGGCCTTTGTGATGGTATAGCTCTGGCTTCTTTTCTAATGAAAATGTACTCTATTGTTCCAGGTCCTACTTTTTAAAGTCATCAAATCCTTGAATTATAAGAACTCTTCTCTAATGCAGTTACTTCAAATAGTGCATAATTCCAAATTAAGACAAATGGCATATAAAAACTATTTATCTGTATTACCTAAACCATACAGCATAGTTCAAAATACTTACAAAATTCTTAAGCAAAGAAACAAAACAAATTCCAGAGTTTAACTGAAGTTACAACAGAAATTACTCTTCTCTTCCTGAGAAAATGTCAATCATGGTTTCTACTTGGATGTAAGTATCTTCACTTTGTGGAAATTGGATCTAATCTCTACAGATGCCACAGAGGGTTTGAAGTGATAATCATTCATGATAAAGGTTTGGGTTTTTTTCTTCCCCTCCCCCCTTTAGTTAGAGCAGATGTTTTTTCTCTTTTTAATCAAATTGTTTATCTGCCATAGTTAATTATACATTTAGCATATTAAGAGTACTTGCTTGCATTTCATCTCTCCAAAATGGCCCATTTTTTTTCTAGGAAATGTAAAACTCCTCCCTTTCATTACTAAATAGCATTCTTCATGTAATTTTCTTTCACAAGATCTTATACCCAGTATCCATTGATTGGACATATACATAATCCAAGGATAAATGTTTCCTGCTCTCTATGTAGTGCAATAAATAAAAAAATAAATTAAAAAAAACCAAAAACAAACCAAAAAACAACAAGAAAAGACACCAGAGATGTTACATTCCATTCAGAAACTGACTCTATGCTTCTTTTCCATTCATTATCAAGAGACAAGAAATTAAAATTATTCATAAGTAAGTTAAATGTTTGTGGGATTTTCTCTCAACTAGAATATTTTCCTACAGTTAGCCTTATAAATGCGTGGAAGTGAAGTAATTATTTATGGTTAAACTTAAAATTCAAAGGTCAACTCAAAAGATTTCAAGGCTTTTAGCTCCAAAGAATTAAATAAAACCCAACTAAACAAAACCCCTCCCAAAACTTACAATCTAAAGTTACCCTGTAGATACTGTTCTAAAAAGGAAACATAGGGTGTCAGTATAAAATAACGTTTAAAAAGCAGCCTAAAAAACAAATTAAAATATTAACTAGCTATCATTCTTACTTGAAAACTATGTACTTAAGCTGAATTTTCAAGCCTCGCCTGAAATGTACACCAACTTTCTTATTGCCCTAAATCAAATTCTTGTTCATGCCTGAAATTTCTATCCCTGGCCTGTGCTGCACCAGTGCTTAGTCAGATGCTCCTGCTTCTATGAATAGTGGAAGTGAAACAGTCTTGTAAAGTCAGCTCTTGTGAAATGCCTCTACAACTGTCAACATGTGCAGTTTTAGTCAGCCCGAAAAGCACTCTCCCACTGCTACACAGAAAGGTTTGAGGATTAACTCAGATCAGGGTATACCCACCATCAGCAGGAGGTATAATGCCATACCTGTTCAGCATGTCCCCCAGAGTTCAATTCTGCAGGCTGAATGCTGTGTCTGAAAATGTCATAGCTAAAGGATCTGTTAGAGTCAAAGTGGACATAGCCAAGGATTGAGTCCTTGTGGAGTCTTGTGTATAACTGGGCAAAAGTAAAAGACTTTGGCATAAGCAGTCTTTCACTATTAACCTCAACTTGCAAAATGCATGGAGAGAGGCATGGTGGCTATTAACATTCCACAACAGCTTTGGAATTAGATACATGGAGGCAAACAACCTGACCCACTGCTGTAGTACTGCTCAGCAGTGCTGTATACATTATTCAGGTTATGTTGAGAAGAGAATTCTCAATTCTAGGCTGTCTGTTCTGATTCATCATATTCCATGAGAGGCACTACTCATTCAGAAGATCCTAAATGAGGGAGAATCAAGCTTGGTAGTGGGATCAGGCCTGAAGTCAGACTCTAGCGAATGAAACTGCTTGGTTCCTAGAAATCAGAGAGAATGAAGGAGGTGATACATACATGCCTTAGGGTGAGAATCTTGCTAAACCGGACAGAACCAGAAAGAATGGTTGGCATGAACCTGCCACTGCAACAGGAAGACATCCCTTCACAGCAAATGCAGCAGGTAAACTGGTATCTGTCAAAAACTACACGTGCATAGCAACAGAGCAAGGTGCCTTGTCCTGTCCGTAAGTGCTGATACAGTGGTTTATGGATATGCATGGCATAGAAGATTCTCCGGGGCTTTGTTCATGCTACTAAGGTAGCACGGCAATCACTTCATCCTTATATAGTACAGGTTCACAATGCAGAAGAGGTAGCAGTGAATGAAGGGAAGCTTCTTCCACTAACTTCCAGCGGGGTAATATTTGTTCTCCAGAGTGTGGAAAACAAAAGGCCCATCTAGATCATGAAGCAGGGAAGATGTAAGAAAACTGTTAAGTTACAGCTGTGGTAGGCAACCAACACTTGTCATGATACAGAAATATGGGCAATTACATACCCAAGGCAGAGTTGTGCGAGATGTGTTTTGAGCAACGGTGTATGCCTGTTAGTTAAATCAATCTTGTTATATCAGCCTTGACCCCAAGGCCAGAGCACAGTCACAGGTCATTTTTTTACAGATACAATAAGTCTGTGTTTGCTTTTCTTCTGAATGAACACAGGAATTATGTTCTTCCTGTTCACATGGCAAGATTTCTGTCATAGTGACAAACTATAGATACACAAATAATGGCAAGTGAGTTAACCTGACTTTTTACTATAGGTATGAGTACTGGCCTCATGCTGTAAGAACTTCTTCTGTAATACAATTGAAAATTCAGAGAAATATAAAAACTCCATGAAAACAATTGCCACTGATTTTGGAAGTCTTAGAGAAAACTGGATCACTAGATTCCCCAGAGCATATGAATGCCTTATTTCCTCAATGGAAATAATCTGTGAATTGTGACAAAAAATATTGCAGACAAATTCTAACCTAACACACATTATTAAAAAAAGTGTTAATAGTGCAAGTGACAGAACTGCATACCATACTTTTGTTTATGTAAGAATTTGTATATTTATACTTTCCTGCATATATATATATATATATACGCATGTGCTTGTAGCAAAAGTCCAAGTCAGTCAGGCCAACTAATACTTAACAGAGAAAAAAATATCAAGCAACTCCCTGGCTCCAAAAACGAACAAAAAAGCCCCAAAATAAACCAAAACAAAACCATAAAAGCTTGCTCCTATATCCTAAGCTAAGAAAGTTGGATTTTGAAGACATCTGACTCAGATAAGGAGAAAAACAAAGCCAACTGTGGGAAAGGAAGGAAGAGAGTAGAATAAACCTGAAATGCTTTAGTTATGGTAATTTTTCTTCCTTGTGGCTTCAAGCATCTGTAACATCTAATTTCTCTTGTTGTAGCTTCAAGCATCTGTAACAATCTAACAGTTAATACCTTTAAAAAAACTATAAAAATATGCAGGGAGAAGCAAAATTATCCATACATCTTGGAAAAAGAAAGTTTCAACAATCAGATGCTTTTATCATCTTATTTGTCATGTTTCCATTCTATTGCCAGCTTTCAGCCAACAGGGTAAGCTGACTGAGGGCAAATACAATAGATTTTTCAAATACTACTTGTTAGCATTTTCTTCACCTGATACACATATATAATTTTTTTGTTAACAACCTGAGCACGTTCATACTTGTGTGTCATAAAATAAACTAAGAACAGCAGCCCCTGTCCCTGAAACCACATCCTACTTTACTTTCTGTTGCCTGCCTGGAGGATTGTTATGACACACAGAAGAGCATACACCTGGTTTACTACCCTGGCAGGTGGTTGCTGTCTCATTTCTTTCTTTCCCAGTAGCTAACAGGACACTTCAGCTACCTGTTGGTAGCTAAAGCCCCATGGAGTTACACTAACGTTCAATAAATTGCCATGAATAAATAGACTAAATAACTTATATCATAACCATGCTTCTAAAAACCCGTGTGCCACATTGTACAACCAATAAAAACAATTGCTGCTGGGAAAGCAGAATTCAGAGCAATTCTTATAATAAACCTATGACTAGAATTATTAAAATCTTCAATAACTGGAACTTTCAGAAAGAACTGCAGTGCAGGTGGAATCTTTTGTATATACTGCCAATTTATATAAAAGGTCAATGAACTGAAACTTGGGCTGACTAAGAATGCACAGAAAAATCTGATTTAAATAGTGATCACATGTTCCAATTATTTTCTGTAGAAATATATGAACTTTTCTCCACTAATTCCCCATCACAGACTGGGTCATTTCTTCCCTTAAGTGTTAATTTAAGGTCAGCAGTTTCTTGGTGGAAAGATATCATCTGTTCAGGAAACTACTCAAATGATTTTTGTCATCAAATAGAATAAATAAACCACAAAAAACCAGCAAATGAAACCAACCAACCAACTAACCAACTTACCTATGAAGAAACAAAAACCCAAAATACTGGGAAAAAATAAAGAAAACTTAGGAGTATATTCACAATAATCTTTGCAACAAGGAAAAATATAGTTATCCTGTTTAGCGTTTATATTCTCGCTGGACACTGTGAGTTTGTTTCATTTTATGTTTTCTTTAATTTGTTTTCATGCTATGAGAATAGTATGGCCAATTGTTATAAATACAACCACACACACATATTTTTAACAAACTGTCAGATGTTCCTGTCAAATCTGGTCTACAGATATCACTGTCACAACCTGGCAAATCTGTATAATTGGCTAGAAGAATTCTTCTTTTTGTTAATATTGAAACAGCTGTTCTACTGAAGATATACCACATATTTTCCAGTGCCCAATTTCCTGGTATATTTTTCATTCTAGAAAACCAGCATTTCTATTTTCACAATTGGATTTGAAAAGTTAGCTTTCACTAGCAAATATATGCATTTCTGATTTTTTACACCAAAATTTATAAAACAGAAAAACCACCTAAGTTATGTAAGTTACCACAAGCTGTTGAAAAAAGTACAGTGAATCTACCGAAGATAAACTTTCCTTTACAATCCAGAAAAGGGAAATAAACTTTCTCTGTTCTTAGGCTCCTTGAAAGGCATTAGAAAGATTATATTACTCCCTCCAAGCAACACAAATCCAGATCTTAGAAAAAAGTTCATCTTTGAATTATACTTCATTTTGAAGTTCAGTCATGTACTGCATGTATATTCAAACTTAAGTATTCCACAGTCCTACATGTGAAGGAAACAGGATTGCTATTTACAATCCTTATCGCTGTATTTCAATACATAAAAGACTATGCAATGAGGACTAAAGGTTTCTGAGAACTTCAGTATGAAAAAAGGATATCAAATACAGTAAGAACTACAATTAACTACAGACAAAAGCAGAAAGGTAGCTTTAGCAGGTATATCTAATAGTATCTACTATAAAAAAAAGGCCAATACAAAATGTAGATTATAAACCTAAAAGATAGCACTCTAAATAAAATGCTAGCAAAACTAAAATTTGTGACAAAAATTATGTATTGGAAAAATTTAAATATATATTACTTTCCATGTAGTTTTTAAAGCAAAGTGGAATCATTCAAAAAAAAAAAAATGGAAATTGCATTTTGATGATTCATTTTTTTTCATCATTAGTTTTCAAAGATCAGCATTACATAATTTTCTGATACCTTATCAACAAATTGTACATTTCCTTTTACATCTTCACAGGAAATGTTCATACAGAAATAGCCATATGAGCAAAAGTTGTGTGCCTTTTCCTCACAGGAAAACTGTTCCAAGTCATAAAAGAACAGTTTGCCTAGTTGGAAACTGGTATTTCTGCATACCTGCCAACAGATATTTACAGTAAGCCATAGATACTACTCTATTCTTAAGAAATAGCATACATCAATATTCAGAAAAGAATAAATTGGCATAGAATTAAACCCCAATATATTAATACCCAATTGAGTCTCCTCTTCTGGTAAAACAGATTAAGGAAAAGTATAAATCTTATCAGCTAATGGAATTCTCTTTGCATTAAAAAAATGTAAATTTCCTTGTATTTGTTTAGAGGGATTGCTATAAAAAGGCCTTGCAAATATTAAACTATGAACAATCACAGCAAATTTGCATAGATTTATAGATGGGCCCATACTAATATTTTCAGTAAAGAAATTCTCTGAGTTAAAAATCATTGAAAATTACTTCATTAAGAAAAATACTCTATACTATGTATATTATTTTGTGTTGTGTCCAGTTCCTGTCTGGCTATCTTTTCAAACTCTGACCTCTAGCAGTAGCCTCAGTCCTTCATTCAACAAACTACAATTTATAAATAAAGCCTTACACCCTGATACTTCTACCCTTTCCTTCTTACTCCTTGTTTGGCTTAGCCCCTGAATTGTCACTAAAATGACTTCATTCATTTAATTGTGATTTCCATGTTAACTGGAGTAACTACCACAGCAAGCTTAGCAGTCACTAATAATGTGAAATATTTTTCTCACTGTTAGGCTTTTAGGATTAGACATACATTACATTATGATACCTGAATATAGAAAGAAACATGATATGCTCTAGGGATGTCTTCCTCTGATGAACTTTTGCTGTAGTTTTATTTGAATCCAGTGAACTGATAATACTTTGAGAATGAGGGCAGTCTTCCATGATACTACTTGTGTCTTGCACTACTAGTAATAAGAGAATGATACCTACCCACAAATTACATTTAAGGCACTGGAACTGGCAAAGACTTCTTTACAAAATATCACAGAACAAGTGAGGTTAGAAGGGACCATAGTGGGTCATCTCTTTGTCAGAATGAAAATAGCTTTATATCAATGACTCAAACATTGATATAAAGTTTTATAAAGAAGCTACAATCAAAGAAACCCCTCTGAAGACTGGGACTTTGGACTGAAAGTCAAGCTGTTGATTAGATAAAGGTAAACCTATTGTTCAGTCATCCCCAGCTGAGTTTGGGGTGGGAGAAGAGCACAGCTTACAAAATCCAGGTTTACACAGACCTCCTCCCTGAGCTGAGGGGGGAGGAGATGGTTTCAGGTGCATGGAAACACCCATCCTCCATTACACAAACCGGCCCAGCTGTGGAAACCCCCAAATCTACCGGCCACATCCACGGGACTTTCACATGAGAGGTGGCTAGGGCCATAATCCATGGAAGACTCCCCAAGGTGCTAGGTCTTGCACCACAGGACTGCAGGTGATGTAATAGACCCAGAGTCTGCTGAGACAGAGTGCCCCTTCCTCCCCCAGAGGGACATGCCTGGCCATTGCCTCCTGACTTGAGAGTCTCCCCCCTCCCCCAGGAGGATATATGTGGACATTGCCACTTGGCTTGAAGGTATATTAACCCCTGGGATTCTACACTTTCTGAGGGACCTTCACCACCAAGACCAGCTGAAGAGGACCATCAGGACTCCAGTGGGATCCACACAGCGATGATGCTCTTTTTGTCCTGTCTCTGTCCCTCTCCGTCCCCCCACCCCTCTCCCTATTTCTCCCTTTCTGTCTTTCCTCTTTCTCCCTCTCTCTTTCTCACATTTACTACCCAATAAACCCCATACTATTGGCTGGCATATGGTCTCGTTTGCACCTTAATTCAGGCAGAGGTATTTCTAAGAACCTTCATAATTGGATCATAACACTGGTCCAACATCCCTGCTCAATAAAAGTCATCCTAGGGTATATTTAGAGGGTTTTTCAAGGAAAGGGTCTTGGAGACTCTCACTACACTGAGTAATAGAATCATTTTATGGGAACTTTTACAGAGACTCGGTGACTCTTTCCTTTAGTAAACGTTCTGTATCTGCATGATATCTTTTATTCTTCATTATACATCTGTCTATAAGGCCACTTTATAGTAGTAAGATACAGTACATTGAAATTAAATATCATATAAAGGGGAACTTTTCAAGTGTTTGGAGAAAAATTTGTGTCCGTACTCCTTTAAGACACTGATAAACAGAATACTACTGTGGTATGCTCTTACTTTCTTTACGTCTGATGGACCCTGTGAAATAAGTGTATTGAATATTTGACTATTGTATTCTAATTTTTGTGTCAAAGTCAATGAGAATCCTGAAAATACCAAAATGATAACTTCAAAATAAAACTTTCAGAGCAAGTAGTCTTGTTACACATGATGGGAAAATCTGTCAGTGTTTTCAAACCCAAATTCTTCAAGTAAGGTTATACCACCACAATAAGTACAATATGGGCCACAAATATAAACTATTTATATAAAAATTTAGTATTTCTGCTGAAACTTGAAAAATATATTGCCTATTCAATATCATAACATGAGTGAGTAGGGCTTATTTATTACCAGGCAGAACCAAAGTCTTAGGAATGTTTAAGGGGAGGAAAATAATGAAGGTTAATATTTTAGGTACAGCATGTGATTTTCCTGACTTCCTACTGTGAATCAAAAAATAGAGGAATGTTTATCAACAAAGTAACACACATAGTCAAATTGGATTGGATTACTGTTAATCACATTCACTGGCAAGTGTTGTTTACTCATCCATATGCAAACCCCTGTAATTTCATTATTAATTTATACTGAATTTCTTTATTTTTTATTGAACAGTGCTGAAGAAACCCCACACAGTTAGTTCTTCTTTGGCAATTGTGTGGGCAGTACCTTCAGCTGGACCTGCAGTTCCTATGAGAAACAAGCAGAAACATTTAAATAACTCTCTGAGCTGCAGGACTCTGTCTGTCTATAATCTCAGTTTATACATTTGAGAACTACATTGTTTTTTCACAGAATATAGGGTTCTAGGTACAGAGAGAAAAAAGGCCTTCTCATAAGAGATTTCAGTTCAGATTTAGTAAGTCAATGCTTGGAAAAACTGTTGTAACATCTAGCGATAGTTACCATACTGTCTATGCAAAGTTGCTGTGCTTGGGTTGAAGATGGTCCCAGGACAAACATACCGAAACTACAAAGACTGTGGTCATAATGTCACTGACTTGCTATGAACCCTGAGAGGCCAGCCTGAGTGTCTGCATTATTTTTAGATTTGGTGTCAGAGATGTTTTTTCCAAGCTTGTCACATACTCTAGAAAATACTGATATTTCTGATTAATAGACCAGATAATCTCAATCTTTAGTTATGTCAGACTAATATCTTCTATAAATGATTGGTCAGTTTAGAAGAGAAACCAAACCAGGTTATATTCTATATTGCATAATGACAGGAATTTTTAAACTTTGTAAATTTGTAATATTGCACATGTATATTTTTAAAGGGCATAAAAGAAAAGTAGAATAACTTACTGATGTTGATTTTACCATCTTTTGCCTCTCTTCCTTTCAATACTTCCTTTTCTTTTTCTCTCTTGAATGTTCAGTCTCAATAAGACATTTATTGTAGCTTTGGGAGAACAAGACTATATTCCCAGATAGCTAAGAAAAGCAAAATAACCAACCTCTTCTCATTTTGAAGCCTTTTAAAACAATACTTCCTTATAGGATATTGTGATAATCCTGATATGGTAATGGGGTTAAAATCAAGTCCCTTGTAATTTTAATTGCTGTGGGTATCTTTTTATTAATTATAATTTTATTTTTCAGTTGTAAGGTTTTCTCTAAGTCTTTCTAAGAACAAAAAATTTAACAATTCAGAGAATGAAAATATCTAGCAGTTTGTGGGATGAAAAGATAAAAATGGAACCAGTAGCAAATAACTCCTCCCTCACATCTTCAATCAATGACTTTGCCAGTGTTGTCTCACAGGCTAATGTATAAATCAAACATGGCATGACCTTCCTTGAAGTCATAGATTTATTTATACTGTCTGGAGTTGACTTTTTTACCTACTCATGGTTTGGTTACATTCTGCCACTCATAAGTTATGTGTCTAATATTTCTTGGAAGGTCACAGTAGAAGAGTATATATCCTGATCCTGCTCAGCATACTAGACATAGAGAAAATAGCTATTTAATATACCATGCAGGAATAAAAAGATCAGGCAGAATATGTTTTTCTACAATTTTCTCTGAATTTACTTAGTGTCTTAACACAGTGTTAAAGGATTTGTCAAAATTAACACCTGCAAAATCCCTCATGTATTTTTCATTAGAAAACCCAGCATTTGTTAGTTAGCAAACTAACTTCTAAATAAAGTTCCTTTCAATTTTTGAAATTTCACTTGTCAGACAAGAGAGGAACAAGAAACAATATTCAGATTGTTCAGATGATCCCTGGAAATAACCCAGACTACTGTCATGTACTTGTTAAAATTTTCCACTTCCTTGATTTATTTGTCAAGTACATATTGCAAAAGATTCTGTCCAAATTTTCACAATCCATTGTCAACCCCTACTTCAATATCTATTCTATTCCCCAAGGTCTCAGCTGTTCTGCCAATCTTGTTTAAAATCTCTCATGATTTGGCAATCATGCCCCTTTTCCCTCTCTTCTATATGGTTAGAAAGCAATGGGAAGTCATCCGGGATTTGAGAAGTTATTTTAGAAATTATTTTTTAGAAAAAAATCAAAAAGTGTACAAATCGGATTAGTGTTTACGGTCATCTCACAGATGCAGAGTAAACTAATACTCAAGTGTCACATCCCTGCTTACACATAATGAGTGAATTGGCAGAATTATATCTAAATCTTTCATGTCTGTTCCCCTTCCATCTGTTCTTCTAGCCTCCTGCCCCTTGGTGACAGTAAGATTTTCTCCCTTGAAGCCAAAATTTTACTAGGCCAGAGTAGAAACAATTAAAATAAAACATATGCTGAGATTGTGAAAAAGTGAAAAAAGGTATTATGAAAACCAAGAGAAAAATGCATTCAAGTGTGCACTAAGCCAGACTTGTTCTCACATCAGTGAGTTTCTTTGGTGTTTCTCTTAACTCATTCACATGTGAGATACTCTAGAGACTCTTGCAATTTACTTTGATCTGTATCCACAAGCTCTTTGCTACATCAGCTGTGATAAGCTTCATCCTACGACACATATAATAACTTCAATATGCTTTTATTTTCACACTTTTAAATAAAGGAGGGTTAGTCAAATATGCAGCCAAATTCTTTTCCATGTAAAACTGGCTGATAAAGGTAAAATCAGATTCATAACACAGGCATTTAGTGAAAAATCAGGATGAATAATTTTCATAGCTTTGTTTCATTTTACCGCTAAATAATGAACGGTCAGAGGAACTAGAACTATACATAATTCAACTTAGATCACTTTCTTATTTTCTGTAATTTGCCCTGAGCATAATTAGTTCATATTTATGCATAAAATTCTGTAAAATCTGTACCCATGTTTGGGGAGGGGGTTGGAGTGGTGTTTGTGTTTACTCATATTTTTTTGGTGACCAAGGCTGACAAGATTTTGTAAGAGTGTTTTTTCCACATACAGATTTTCTGTTACACAATACATCTTACAAACCAGTGTCTTATGTACTATTATTCCCACATGAGGTAAGACTGAAATGAAATAATTAATCATGGAGCTTTAAATGTCATTACTTAATGTCCTCATTAAATTTCAAAAGATACAGTTAGGTCACACACAAAGGTTGATGCACAACCAGGGGAAGCCAATGACCCCAATGTCTAGACCCTGTAGCATGGCAGGCCTGAGAGTGACAACATTGTTCAGAAGCAGGACCTGAAAAAGAGGGCCTGAAACCCAGACCAAGTAAAACTGAAGCCTCCTGGCAGGTAATCAAATAACAGCACAACCTCTTCTCAGATTTCATCAGGGTTTCACTAAGTTTTAGCCAAAACAATTTTTTAAAATGAAACCTCTAGGTTTTAGCAAGAAACACTTTAGAAAGACAACTGATTTCAAAAGAAAATTCTGAATCAGATATAGGTATGAACAATGCATCGAATTCTGTTGGATTGTGTCTACACACCATAAGGGTCCAAACTTACCCAGTGTAATGAGTTCATACCTACAATATTTTCTAAATGGCTGTACTTTTTGAAGAGATCATGAGACTGCTGCTGTAGAGAAAGAGATTAAATAAAGGTGTATATTGTCTAACATTCCCAAAGTTGAAATAGTCTCTCACTTGGAATATTGCTTGAGATTCCCTCTTAGGACACTTGTAATACTGAGAAGTTCAAAACCGTGGAGCACGTGTCTGTGTAACAGGGTTAATAAGAATGTCTTAAAAGGTAATAATAAATTGGGGCATTACAAAAATTACAGATAGTTAATAAATTTTAATAAAAATTGTACTACAAACAAACTGTACAATTAATGTAGTTATTATCTTAAAACAAGAGAGTTTTTAAAAGATAAAACTTTCAAGGTTATGGAATATTCAGGTGACACCCACATTTTTCTCCCACTTCGTAATAAGGGTCAAAGTTGATAAAAATTTAAAAAAAAGTCCTATACACCTTCTTGTGAGAAGTCTTTTCTAATACAGTTGTGTTAATGTAAAAAAGTACAATCTACTTGTCAGACATCAGAACTAGAAGTCGATGCTAACTCAAAGATGGTATACATTTTAATTTCAAATTATTGTTGAAGCAAGCCAGGTATTCATACCCTGCACTTAAATGCTTTTTCTTTTCCCCCACAATGTCTTTGTCTGCACCGTCACGGCATGTTTGGAGCTCTCAAATTTGCAGGGCAATGTACTCTGTCAATTGAACATTACTTTATGAGCTCATCAGAAAAGAAAACAAACATGAGTCAGAATGGTTCAATCCCCTTCATAAAGGTTAGTCTAACATGCATTCACTTAATTCATGAGGTTTCTATCTCACAATTTCTTTGTTTCCTAACGTCAACTCACAGTGTGTAATTTTCAACTTGGTACCTAATGTACAGGCCTATGAGCAAAATTGTAGCCTAGCTGAGTGTGAGAGTGCCTGTTCTTCCTCCTCATCAAGGTGCAGGCATCCCCTATATGACACAGGGAGCCACTGAAGCCTCAGCACTCTAATTGGAACCAGCTCAAAAGATTTTTTTAGTAAGCTGACACATTCATACCTTCCAGCGTGGAAGATGTGTCTGCACTCTTTCCCTAAGTTAGTGGATTCTGAAGAAACTGCAGAACAATCAGTATACAGGAATGATGGCTGCAGAAGACAACAAATTACAGGTGACAGAGACTGCATAAAGACCTTCAGTCCTTCCTGACTGTCATGTCCTGTACATGGTACTATCACATGGACCTGGTGGTGATGTCCCCGTCAGCATGGGCTGTTTCAGCAAAAACACGAGCAGAACCTGAATGGAGTCACATGCACCAGTTCCTTATCATTGACTGAGCAATTGCCAAAGTTTGACAGCATAAGATGGTTAATATGGCAAATCAAAACCAAACGTTCCTCATAAATCCAAATTCTTAGCCATAGAGTGTACCATTCAGCATATCGCTACAGCAATCAGTTTCTACTTTACTATTAATCATAGTATCACAATATTGATTTTATACACTTTGTAATACACAAATTAATTTCATTACAGTATTTTATAATTTTAGATCATTTACTGTGCAATATGATCTTTTGTTGCAATTTTTTTTGCCACAACTATCTTAGACACTATTTGCATATTGATGAAATTTTCTAAAAGCAACAATATGTCTTATATGTCTGCAAATGCACCTAGCCTAATGCATTCATTATTACAAATGAAAAAATATAGTTTGTAAACATGTCAAACACGTAGGGGGCAAAAAAACCCCCTAATTACTTTGCCTTCATATTGATAATACCCGAAACTTGCTTGGAAAACATGCTAGCATTGGTTTTCATTCAGAGGAAATCATCAAAAGTAGCAAAATGGAGAGAGGTAAATGCATGAATTTTGCCATTCTTTGAAGTCAGAAAATGCTAGAGCACCAAACAAAGCATTTTACTCAGATTCTTTGGGCTTACGTGAAGTAGTGTCATGGTGGGAACCTACTGGAAGGCATTGTTCAGATAAAATAAGGCCTGGAACATATTTGCCCACATCTGTTTAGTTAGCTAATCCTGATATTCACTGGAAAAGGAAAGAATCACAGGCGAGTGTTACGGAGCAGGACCACCTGAAAGCACTACATCTAGCTTGTTACAATTGTTCAGTTTTGTGTGGGAGAAATTAAAAAAGAAATCCCACAGATGAGCCACTAACACACCCATCCACACCCACCCACACACACCCACACACACCCCCACACACCCCCACACACATCCACACACACACACCCGTCCTTGTAAGGTACTCAGGGTGGGAAACAAGAGGGTGATAACGACATTTCAGGTAACAACCAATGATCAGCTTTAGCTATGGACAGTCAAAGAGCTTAGCATGGGGTTTTACACTCAACAAGGTCACTGGTGGCATATGCCAACAGCCTCAGTTAGAAAGCAATAAATGGTCATGAACAGCTGCCCCTCAGCACAAAAACATCCCCATCTATCCAACAGCCATCAATGGGCTGTGCAAAAGATTGAGTCTGGAGCTCCGACACAAAGAAATCATACTAGCAAGTACTCTAATGTGTTCACTGTTTGAATGCACTGTTTCAGCAACTCTGTGGGGCTGGTTTTAAAAGAACTTGGAGGAGTGGGGACCTTGGTTTCTGTCAGTGTCTTTAAAACTACTGCCTCTCTGTGTGTGACGGAACAGCGATCTCTATTTACCTTCTGCACCACTCATGCTTGGAAAATAGACTATACAGTTTGTGTCACAGGGCAGCATGATTCTGTCCTTGTAATTTTCCTGCTTCCAAATCCCCAGTGAAAAACTGGACAAAGCATTTTGCCTGAACCAAACATTGGAAATACTCAGTTTTACACACCTGCACAACTCCATTTCATCTACAATCAATATATGAAGCAATCCTGTGTTTCACCACCTGGTAAGAAAGCTGCTAAACGCATGCAGAAAGAAGTGCGCTGTGGCTGAATCCCTGATCCTGAATTTCCTATTAGGCACCTACCTGTTCAGGTGTCAAAACCTATTGCTCTAGGTATGAGGGCTCTCCCCACACCCACCCATCTTGTTTCACAATAACTCACTGGTTTTGAGAACTGGCATGTCAGCTCCATCTAGACAGACCAGCTCTTCCTAAGAGGGTATCTTAAACTCTGGGAATTTTAGCCATTGGGTGTTCGCAACTACAAGATTCACAGGTGCAGATGGAAAACAAACAATGACATAACTGTCTGTTGTAAGGAGTTTTCCTTGTATGAAGAATTCCTGACAGTATGTAATTTTTGTTTCAGTAATGTTAATGGAACATGCAGAAAGAGTGTCATGTATCACTGCACAACCATGGCTGAGAATTAGTATATTTTTTCCACCGGTTTTTCTACCCAATATTTATTCCCGGAGTACAGAATGAAATTAATGATTCATTTTTAGAGTCAAAAGAGGTCACTTGGCAATTGTGATTACTTTTTTACACAATATTCTCATAGTCTAAGGACTCAGTACTTGCTGGCATATTCTATTCTCAACAAGTGAACTTGTGTTGCAACTAAACTGTGAGCTATGTCCTTTACAGTATTTCTTGGATAACTTAAATTACTAATCGCTAAAGAATGTTTTTCCTTGCAGAATATTTATGGAATTATATGGCATTAGTTGATGTTTTCTTCACTTCTGCAAAAATATGCAAGAATGGTGTAAAGTATCAAAAGACAATCTGCTCAAGGTTATATCAAGATATATTACTGTATCTGGTAAACTGTTTTCCTAGAGGTTTTCATAAATATCACTCTTTTTTCCTGGGATCTGACATCCGGAGGTCAACAGTGAGAAAGTTGTCACAGTGTTGACTCCATTTTTGGAGATCTGAATGACTTTAGCTACAGAAAGCTATTCTCAACTGTATGCTAATATGACTAAGCCAGGGTGACATTTTATCAATTATCTAAAAACATAATTTAGTCACAGTTCTGCTAAGTAAAGTACAAATTATTTGCAAATAGCATCTGCATAAACTGTGCTTGAAAAAGAATAGCGAGTGTCTGTACTAATTTGCTATTGGAATTAAATGGTTTTATTCTTGAAAAAGGACACCTAGATTTAACTTCATTAGTGTCAACATAACTGTAACATAATCCTGACAGTATATTAACATATATAAACACAGTATTTCTTTGCTGATAAAGACTATGCTACATAAAATGCAGACAGAATGATAGTTTAAAATAAATGTATTAAGCTAACATATCGTGTTAGCTTAATAACTAAGGCTCTAACTAACCAATTGCCATGTTAGTCACTGCAGAACAAGTATAATAATGCCTTCAAACTACTTTCTCTTGTGAAATTTTTTCTCTTCCCATCTATATGTGCTTTGCTAAGATAGACTTCAAAAAATTTGCTTTGATTTGAATAAGTTAAAACTGAATGACTCCCAGCCTTAGCAAAGATGTTTGTAGCCCATGGTGTATCATCACAGTTTTAGAGAGGATGACATTGTCTCCCACAACAGACAACAGTAAGAATTTTTTATTTCCTTGGTTTGGAATAGAATATGGAAAATACATATGTACATAAAATTACATAATAATAAACACATATTATGCATAAAATTAAAACAACAAGATTGGTAAATACCAAGCAAAATAAATGCGTTCAAATAATATGAATAATATTAATAAAAGAATCACATTATCTTTGTAGAGTGTGTTAAATCTTTTCACCACATGATAAGAACACACAATGGACAACAATTTAGTTGATATATAAATAAGTGTTTATACAAATTCTGATATGATCAAAAAGTTTGTAACTCTGATGCAAAATATTACTACACATGACCAAGGTGTGTAACACCTCATCAAAGACAAAACACAATTTTTGTGAGTCGTGGCGACCTAGCAAGGATACACCAGCTTTTTGTCTTACATTGATTTAAATCATCAGTTAAAATAACCTGCTGAGTGATTGTGAAACATTTCTTGCATAATTTAACAAATCTCTTACTGAGTTTTAAGGAAACTACATGGCAATGCCAGCTCCCTATCACTTTTTTTTTTTTACCAGTTGCAAAAAATTCCCCATTTCACTATGTGAAGATTCCCATTGTGATGGAGCTCTGTGTTCCTTTGTGGTGCCTCTTCACACTCCCAAAGAGCTTTCTTTGAAAACCTCCAAGAATTAGGCTGTTTCTGAGTTACTCTCAAGTTGTAACATTGCTATATCCTGAGGTAAATACACAGAAATTTAATGTTTGCTATTACTGATACTAATCAAATCAACTTGTAGTCATTGACAAAACTGTTCAAAACATCCTTTTTCTGCCTGCTTACAATGACATAAGATAATAATTTTATCAGCTGGAGATGTTCTAATCATTCTGATTGCATTTCTTGGTCTATAAGAATGACTAGTTGAAAGACTAAATCAAATTTAAAGTTTTCCCTATTCATTCTTTTTGAGTTTAAGGGATACTGCTTTAATGGTTAAATTATTTCTTTCTTCCTTTCTTTTTTTTTGGTCACTGAAAAATGGACAAAAATCCTTAATTTCTCCTGCATATTGTGTTATTGTTATCTCAGAAGAAAACTGATTTCTATTCTCTGATGGGGCTTGTGTATTATTTTTTAACTGGTATTCCAGCATATTTAATATAATTTTTTTCTAAAATATTTTCTGCAAAAACATAGGAAGGAATTGTTCTTAGAGAAAAGAGAAAGATTTGTGGTTGATGTATTTCATATCAGTCAATTGAATTGATGTATTAAGCTTCTATTAGAGGAGAAGAGAAATCTGTAACACATGATCCATCAGCACATACAAACAAATATGAATTTATATATGTACATATATTTTTAATTTCTTTTCTGTTCTTACACTGCCCCAAACTGTTGTCTTGTGAGTGTATATAAAAACAACAATGATCTACAGAAGAGGCAGAGAAGTTTATAGATTCCTGCTCTCTAATCCATGACTTGTCAGCAGATCCAGGATACCCCATAGGGTTCCTTCACTGTACAGGTTGGGAGGAAAAGAAGACAAGAAGGTAAACTCATTTCAAATGGAAAAAAGTGCAGAGGCATCAACTCAGCAGGTCATGTTTTTTCCTTTTGATATTGAGTTTACTCACTGAGACATTAGCTGGATTAATGGATGTGACATTACTACAACACTGCTAACACAACAACCAGGAAAAAATGTGGGAATTATTTAATATTCATCAATTTGATTTTAGTCATATTTTGTATGAAGGGTATGTTACCTTTAGATAATAATAAGAGTAATATTTTTCCAAACTGGTTCATGTCTGAGCAACAAAATAAGAAAATCTAATTTCAGTTTTGATTGTATGATCAAATGGAAAGTAATTATGAAAAACAATTAATTTAATTCTAGATGAATTGAGTGTGCACAGAATAATTAACAATAAAATGTTCACTAATTACTGTCCTGCTACTGAAAATTGGCACTGATTCATAAACTAGACTTGCTTTGCTCTAAGCTAAGTAAATAATCCCATTGGTCAACTTGTAGTCTTTACCAAATTCTAGGCAAATAATTGAAGACTTCAAAACTTTATGTGCCTATGTCTGAAACAATTCCCTAAATATTGTTTGTTTTTTAGAAACATAATGTGTTTTCATTAAAATGTCAGGCACTTTGGATGCTGGAAGTAAAAGAGTCAAGCAAGTTAGAATTCTAGAATTTTGCTTTTCCTGGTACTGTAATAGCTTCTCTTTGAGTACTTTCTTACCGTTACAAGTTATTAATGTTTTATAAAGTTTCAGATTCGTTTTTGGTCTCTTGTGAGTAAAAAAGCAAAGGAATCTTATCTTGTTTTGCAAAGACAATCTTATTTGATCAGGTTTATCCAGCTTTAAAAAAAAAGATGGATCACAGAACAAATAATCAACTATTGTTATATGAGCTACTTTGTTTTACTTGAAGTGCCTGTTCTTGAATAAAGTAATTTTTATTACCCTTATGATACATTTTAGAAAAATGTCCCTATTGACAGTTCACTTACAAGTGCAAACTTGCACACTAAAAAGCCTATTTAAGGGTTTGCCTGTTTGTTGGGTTTTTGCCTAGCCTTTATCAATTTTCAGCATAGCTCTTTGGGAACTGTTACACAGTTGCAATCTTTTATTAAACCATACCATTAAATCACCAACACCACACTGAAGTCTGTTCTTCGCCCCCTTCCCCTGCTCTCTTCTCTCCTCCTTACAGCCTTTCTACTTTTAGAAATTCAGGCCTGAGGACGAGCCAGAATTTAGTTTCAGGTAGCTATGATTGTAAAGTCTATTGCAAATCCTGAAAACAAAAGGACAAATATGGGGTACATGATGTAAAACAGACACTGGCCATGCCATAGAAGAAATAAAATTAATGTTTTAGTTATTACTACACTAAATTCTCAATATGCTTGTTAAAACAAGTTGGACGAAAATGTAAGATTATACTAAAAATTGTGCAGTTGCTATTATAGCCAATGAGGTTACAATAAATACAACTCTTTTTTGTTGTTCATTGGGGGTTTTTCTAAATTTTTTTGTTGTTCTTCTTTAGCTGTGTTTGTAGAAGGAACAAGGGTATGTATGAATTTATTGTATAAATATAAAACCATATAAACATATAAAACTTATATAAAACCATTAGATCTAATTAGAATGAAAGGTATTAAAGACTGAAGATACTTTAAATATGGCTAAAAAAATTTCATTCAAATTTAGAAGTCCATTCACTTTCTTCAGCCCAACGATCCTCTGTACCTCGCAAAAGTTGTCTTTCAGTGCCATTTAATCTCCCAGCCTTACAGTAAGAAATTCTATAAAACACATTTTAAGACCTTTCTTTTAAAAAGAAATGCTACCAAAAATACAGGTCACTCCTCGGCACAATTTAGGCTAAGTCACGAAGCAGGAAATAAAATATCAGGCGCTTGTAAAGGAAAGTAAAAGAAGCAAAGAATGAATCAATACTTGATCAAATGAGTCTGACTACAAACAACAAACAAGATACATCTGTCTTAAGATAGAATACGCTTCTATTCATGAGAGTTGAATAAAAGAGGAACTCCAGTTCTGGCTGTAAATTTAGTCTCATGTAAATATTCCCACCTGGGAGATTCGCAAGGAATGCAATTAAAAAGTTACCATTTTTAAACCAATGTTAGGCTATCATTTATTTCATTATTTATATCAAAGAATTTATAGCAATTACCTACATCCATTTTTTCATTTACCATATTTTATTGACTTTATTGAAAATTATTTTTTATTCCTTTCATTATAGATAACTTCAATTAAGATAATATTTCAAAAACTTTTGAAACCATTTTTTCACTGCATCAAAATCACTTGTTTTCCAAATCTGGCCTGAGGTCTACGCTGTCCAGCTCAAAAATTTCAGTTCAACTCAATAATTTAAAAATCTCAGTTTTAGAAAAAAAAATTTAGATTAAAATTTGAATTGCAATTTTGTCTTCAATCTTTAATAATTTTTTTAGATAGAGGAAAAGGAAATGCATAGATTTGTAATAGGTTTTAACCGTAATTTACAAAGTCCAAATGGAGGAACGACATAATTTTGCTGCTATTTAGGTTTAAATAAGCTCAATAGTTAGGGCTGTCTAGTTCCAACCAAAAAAGAACTCTGAAATCAAGATCTACAGATAGGTAGTTCTGCAAGAGCATCAACTCAAGGCCAGAGGAACCTGGTGTCACAGCAAAGCTGCTTTCTTATCACTTACACAGACCTATGCCACCATATGGAAGACAAGTAAACATACCACCTCCTCAAAGGTGAATCAGTGATCTATGAAATATCTGAAATATAGAACATATTCCCCTCTCCAGCTCCAAGTCTGAGTGGACCCTGTGGTTAACCTCTAAATATGTGTACTTTTGAAGTAGCAGAAATTAGATTATTCATTATTTCTAATTTCTTTCAGTTTTGTAGATGAAATCATATACCACATCTGATACAAATTCCAAGGCTAATTCCTCTTGCCTATAGAGTTCCATTTTAAGCAGATAAATGTTTTGCAAATCTCTCAAAATCAAATAGTCTTTGACATGAACCACTAGCAGACTCATAGTCAGGATTCATACTCAGGAAACATTAAGCATCAGTATGATATTATACCTACATCAAAAGTAGATAGGAGAGCCATAACAGATGTTATTAAAATAACTGGCAGCACAGAGAGGGATATATTTTCCTCCATCTCTTCCAAAACAAGTAATAGGGTGTCCCATATGAAAGGAGAAGGCAGGTTAGGATAAAGCAGTGCAAAAGGTGCTCTTCAAAATGTGTGGTAAAGCTAAGAAACTCCTTGAAGGAGGAAGATGCAAATGTTGAAATTTGACAACAGCACATGGGATCACTAGGTAATCTGTCAAAAATAAGAAAGCCAGTAGAATCTCTGGGTGTAACCAGAATGATTGGAACATGAGAGTACTGAGGAAAGAGATAATTTATGTTCGCCCTGTTTCACTGTACTGTGTTAAGCATCACTTTGGTTTGGATCAGAACCAGGTTAGATGGACCATTATAGTGATGCATTATGTTTACCACTAAATTTTTAACAAGCTACTGAACCCAAAACATCACCATCTTGGAGAATTCTCACCTTTCTAAATATTTAACCTAATGGTCAACTGTGGCTTAGGCTATTTTTGAAAAATTGCAGGCTTATCTTCTCTTCATCTGACGTTCTTTTCACCTTAGAGATGTTTTAATACAACACATAAGTCAGTCCATAGCTTTAATTTGTTTAGATCTCAGACCAATAAAACAAATAACGGGATTAATAGAAGGGAGGAAAAAAGCTTTTCTACTAATCACCTGCACTGAGATGATTATCTATTAATCATCGTATCACTGAGAAGGGTCACACTTCCAGGTTCCAGGCAGTGTATGTTCACAGCCCTTTTCTTTTCCAGTTTCATTGTTCTCAACTTTGCTGGATCAGAGCCAGAGATATTGGTAACAGTGACCTGAAGGATGAAGTGCAACAAAGCAATGGTTAATAAAGTTTGCAGATGACATAAAATGAACCCCCACTTGCCCAGGCTGAGGTCATTCTCAACCTAAATTGTCTTGTATTCTGATGATCCTTCTCTTCTTCCTTCTGTCCCATTGCTCCTTGAAGTTGGACGAAAATAAAAAATAAAAACAAAAAACCAAACTAAATACCAGAATGTCACATTTCAGTCAAATAGTTAAAATTTTCAAGCTTTTTTATCACAAAACATCTACATTTATGCAAACAGAATTTGACTCCAAGTACTGTATTTTAGCAACTGATGATAAACCAAACCCAAACTTTATAATAAATAAATGTTTAACTTAATAATAATGTAAGGGATTCATTTTATGCTAGACAGAAACCATAATTATAAAAAGAAAACTAAAGTTTTCAAATTAGTTCAATGTTAAAATGCTTTATAAAACTATGTAAACATACATATCACAGACTAAAAAGGTTTCTTAATCACTATTGCTGAAAATATATATAGGCTTTAATCACCAGTTTGTGTGAGTAAGGTCACTAACATATTACTTTTGATAGTGGGTAGCCAAATACTTCCTTTCTATATTTTAAGTTGTTTTCTTGTCCTTCGGTCTGCTAATACAAATGATAAAAGCGCACGGCATCCTTTTCGTAACTCTGTGAAGCACATTGGTACTGACTTTCTGTAAATATTATATTCTAAATTCACACACCTCATGCAAAGAAAACTCAGATTCTAAGTCTATGGAAATAAAAGTGCTCTGGCACTGCTGTCTTTAAACTGACTGTCAAATGGGCTTTTCTACTCTCTGGAGATCTAATTAGACTTGCAGTGTTTTATGCGCCATTCCTAAGGGGATAGGAGCTACACAGCATCTTCTGTCTATGCTACTGGTGTTGCTGCTCTTCTGTTTCAGAAATGGTTTTGTCATAAGTAGGATTACCTTTTCCTCTATAAAAGAAATTTACATTACTTTTATTAGTTTTATGAGCTGATGCAACTATGTTTTCTAATGCATAGCATACCAATGTTTTAATACATCTGTGTATATTAAAAAAAAACAGAGAAAAGTACTGAGAAGGAAAACATATCAGTTTTAAAAATATATCTCAAGATACAAAAAAAATTTCCACCTATCACTAAGGAATTAGGTTGAGAGTCAGTTGTAAACAATTTTTTGAGTGCCAGACTTTTCTTTCTTTTCTTCTTTTTGCATTCAAAGTCTTACACGTATTAAGTATAACATTTGGTCATGCTATCCAGTTTTCTGAAAAGCACAAAGCATGAGCAAGTGACAAAATAACACCTGCTTTCAACTTACAGATATATTATTCTCAGCTTTGTGATGTACAACAGAAAGAATCAAAAAAAGACAGATCATCAACCAGGAACTAGGGGAGGGAAAGGACTTTGTGGTAGTAAAACTGAGAAACTTGTGTCGTCTGAGAAAAATCAATGCAATACAAGAACATATGAGATGTCTACAGCAAGATATTTGTAATAAACTATTAGCCAGCTTAAAAAGGGTACAGAAGCAGTCCTTTTGACCTCTTGTTCTCTGTACTTTGTTGTGTAGCCTCAACACAGAGACAAAAAGCAAAAAACTACCGTAGTGACATTTTTGGTGTTGTTCTACAAGCAGAATCTAAGCATAATTAAGGCCCTGTGTACTTTCAATATCAAGACTCTTCCTGTCTTTACACAATTCCGTGACTAATTAAGGAAAAGTGAAAAGAAGTAACCATTGTCATCCTCTTCTTTTTTTCTCTTTTCTTCCCCAGAAGACTGCAGTCCTGCAATGTATTTTCCTGCGCATGAAGGACATTTCTTTCATGACAACAAAGCTTTACACAGCCCTTACTAATTTCTATGGAGGCCTTGTTTAACAAGCTCCTACGTGGTTTTCGTAACAACCAGCTGAGCCTCAGCAGAAAAAAGACTGATGCCTTTTATGGACATCACATAACATATAGTTTGAAAGTTAATGAAATATCTTCAAAAAGGGGCAAAAGCACCTTGCTTGCATCTGATAGCGGTTTGGTTTAACAAATAAGTGATTTCTTGCTTCTAATATCACTTCCTTGTGCTACTGCCAGATTTCTCTAACTAAAATACAATATTCTAAGCCGAAAGAAAGTGAATGAGCAATTTGGAACCAAGATTGTTCTATACCAGTATGACTAATCACAGGCTGCAACCTTTACACAGCTTTTGCAAATGTCTTTTTGACACTAAACAGTGTGTTTCACATCCAATTGGGAATTCTGTAACCTTGGAATTTGCAGACACACTAATAAAAATGTACTTGATTATAAAATGAACAACAGTGAGAGTCCAGTTTGACAAGGAGGGAATACCTAAACAGCAGAAACTCAATAGACTGGAAACCTGAGACAACATATTTCTCCAGCAGATGCAGAGTGATACACATTTTACAATATTTCTGTGAAACTTCTGAACTTCAATGGCACAATGAATGTACTGTATATGACTATGAATTGACATTAAAAATTTTAGAATAAGACAATTTCTTTCCTTTTCCTTTTTTTTTTTTAATATTTCTTTCTGATGCAAACATCAGACTTCCTATGATAATAGACTGAGGAAAAGAGAGAGAAAATTTTTAAAATATATGAATAGAACTGACCATTGGATGTCGAACAATTTTTAGTAAGTTGTTTTGTATTTCCATACAGCAAAATAACATGCTATTTGGTTGGGTTTCTTTTCTAAAACAGCAGAGGATGGGAAATTTTTGCTGTTTTTTTTGTTTTATAATGGCAATTGATTGATCAGCAATGTACACACCCATGAATTTTGATATTTAGCAGACTGATATAGACCCCGTGTTGTTTCAGTGTCAGTCTCTGCTTCATATCTGATCAAATCAGAAAGGAAGAACAGCAGATCAGCAAGCTAAAGTCATTAAAAAGATCAGAGGTAGTAAAAATGAGGAACTGGGCAGTAATTAGCCACATACAATTTTAAACACAGAAGTACTAGATCATGACACCATTTCCCACATTTTCAACCCCTTGTGCAATTATGCTATCGTGGCTGCTTAAACCATGATGTCTGGTGTAGCATAATAAGCTTGAAATCTGCTGACCTTTCCCTGAGAGCATAACCTTCTCCTCCTGTGTGTTTACTCACCACATACCTCATGCTTAAAAATGAAAGCCTTCTTTACTGAGGACACCAAGTCCAATACTGTGTAATTATGAAACTACTGCAGGCAGCTAACAAATAAATACTGCTGGGCCCCACCAGAAAACCTATCTGTAGCTATTTAAACTGTTTGAAAAAAAACACCAGATACATGTGCTCTTAAATTCACCAGTTAGAATCCTTCATACCATTCAATAAACAACTTCACTTTTCTATAGAAAGGTCACCACAAGCAACAAGAAATGTTTGCCAGAAAAAATTTTGACTGCAGTCTCAAGATCTATTCTAGGAATGGCAAATTAAGGCTAGCAAGCGTAAGACATAACATATTTCAGACATTGCAGGTACTGGTCTTTGTCATTTTATGACGTTTTGGGCCCCTGCTGCCAAAACTCTTTCACATAAAACAAGTATAAATTCTCTTATACTGGATAAATCATTGTGAGAAGAATATGGATCTTTTTCCATGGCATGTAAAGGAAAATAACAATATTAAGATAAACACACTGTAGGTCAGTAGGTGTACTGACATCTTGTCAAGCTCAATTCAGATCCTGTGTTGACTAATAAGTACCTGCCTACAGTTATTCAGTCTGAATGCAAGAATTCTGGTTGTTGCTAGGGCTGCTCTTCCTCTAAAATACTTCAAACAGGAAAATATTTGGTTTTTGCATGGTTAATCATTGGAGGCTAGGATTTTTCCTTTTGTTTTCTTTCTCTTAAGGAATTTTGTCCCATCTGTTGCTAAGATATCCTATCAAGAGAAATAAAAGGTGTAACTAGGGTGGAGTGTGGGGAGGAGAGCACCTGGCTGCTCCTAGCTCACTTGCTCTGGGCATTGAAGGAGATGGAGCAGCTTCTGTTTTCCTTTCACTGCGACTGTGGAAGCCCAGCTCTGCACTGCCTTTTTGCTTGCCAGGTGAGCGTTTTGAACTGGGATTATATTAACATCCAATTTGACTGGGAAGGACTTTTACCATCCACTCGGGTGCCTTAGAGGAAAGCCCGGGATCCCAACCCTCTTCTGCTTCCCGCAGCGCATGTCTCCCTGGCTGCACACGGCAGCTGCTACGGAGGAGCTTGGCTGTCACTGCCCCAGGTTCCTCCACCTGCCAGGACACACTGAAGTTCCTGCCACAACTGTGGAGTTTCTGCCATCTTTTGCTTGCTAGCTCTGATGAGTCAACCCCTGCCGTTCCAGCTTGCTGCTCTGAGCTCCCTGCTGCAGCCTATTCTGCCATCCAGCCCATCCGCCATCACTGCCTGAGGGAGGCTCGCCCGGCCTCGCACCACAGCGGCCCCTGCCGGCCATGACCGGAACTGCACCAAAGGGGAGCGTGTGTGCCAGCTCAAAGACAGCTGCCACCGAGCTTCTGGTTTGTTTGTTCTTATTACTGTTGTCGTTGCTTGTTTGCCTCATTATAAATACTAGTAAAGAAATGTTATTTCTTTTTCCATGTCTTTGCCTGAAAAGCCCCTTGATTTCAAAGTTACAATAGTTTGGAGGGAAGGGGGATCGTATTCGTTATTCTAAGGAACATTCCCACCTTTCTTAATAGACACACGTCTTTCAAAACAAGACACAAATGATTCAATTATTTATGAGTCACAAAAATAGTTTTCCCTCTATCTTATTTTCCTACTTTTCCTTTCTCTCTTTCCTCTCTAGCAAATAGGGGAGACTGTTGCCAAAACCTCTGAAATAGGATAGTAGAGTTAATTTTATGTGCATCTACAGGGACTTTATTGCAAGCAGATGAAGTCAAAACTCGGAAGAAAAATAGTCACTTTAAACAATATTTCTTTTTTGACACAACAGTGCATATTAGGCAAAGGTGTTCCCTAATTAATAAGACAGACAAAAGTGAATTATCTGGTTCTTTTTTTTGTGTTCTAGACCAGTGCGTTTTTCCCATAGAACATGTTGTACTATTCCTATAGATATCCAAAACATATTACAGTTCATTTAGTCAAAATACAGCTGGAATTATTATATAATCATAAAAAGCATGAGAGCACCTGAAACACGAAACACTCAATCTGAATTGTGTAAGGTGGAACTAGAATTCTAATACCTTAATGAATGTTATGTCTACATTAGCAAGTAAAAGCCTCTCCTGTCAACTGCAGTGCATTAAGGGCAGTCCTGGAACAATTTATTTTCTTTCTTGAGACCATGAACTTTGAAAATAACCTAAGATCCAGAGTGTCTTAAGTGGGAACAGTAGTGAGATATGCTTTAAAATTCACTCCTGATCCCAACTGAGACATTAATGAAGGTAAAATTTTAAATAGTCAGCAATTCTAATGTCTTCCACCAATTTTAGAGAGCTATATTTTGCACATGAGAAAGAATTCAGCCATTTACTGTATAGGAAAAAGAAGGCTTTTTTCATTCCAAGTAATTAAATACAATTAATTTTGTAGGAATTTGCTCATTGTATTAAGAACCTCAACATCTAATCATTTGCATATATTTTAGCACCACCAAAATAAAGAAAAAATAAATCATACATTGGGTGTGTTGTTCTGGAATTTGACACTGCACATACCTGTTGTAAGCTTGAGAGCAGATTTAAAACTAGGCTATCCACTTAGGATAAAAGGAATGAAATTGACATGGTCTCAATAAGAAAAAGTAAGAGGGCAGAAATGACAGAAAGTACTTAAAACCTTCACCTCTATTACACTCATCTTCACTTCCACTACAGAAACTACGCAGAAAGCAAGTACAGAGGAGGGGAAATGGTTATCTGTCACTAAGCTGCACTTTAAGAAAGGGATGAAATTGACCTCAATGTTCTAGAACAGTGACTACAGTCCCACAGAGGAATTGTAGTAGCCCATACACTTTTTGCTCCACCTACTGTGCTTGAGTCTATACACGTTGCAACATCACATTCCAACTCTGGATACATTTACTCTGTGTCTGCGACAGTTTACAGACTGAAGCAATCTCAGCAAATTCAACACTAGCAAAATCAAGAATATGAAATATCAAAACTTATTGTCCCCATAACATAAAATCTTTTCATTTCTGACTGGAGCTTACAGAGGAATATAAGTCATGAATCTCTTGATTTTTTGTAACTGTCCTTGCTGACATTTTCCTTCATACAAACACGACAGCCAAGTAAAATATTTTAAAAGACCCCAAAAGAATGTAAATGTGATATCATTTGAAAACTTCTTACATTTTTTTTCTGCTAAATAAATTGCCATTTTTTCTAATATTTTGATACAAGTAGCACAGCTGACAATAACAAGTTGGATCAGGACCTCATACACAGTTTATATTAAACTTTTGCTGATTAGATCAGCTTAATAAATATCTAAATCAGTTCAAATATAATATCGATGGCACAAATAAGAGTTCCCAAGTCTTGTTCACAATCAGTCAATGACAGTTTTCTCTGCTGTGTTCTAAATAGCAAGTTTTCATTCTCCAAATGATTGTCCAACATCTCACTAAGGTGGAAAGGAAGACTATTATTTGATGAATAATAGTCTAACTGAAGAGACATACCAATGGCATGAGTAAAAATACCACTAACCGGAATTGAAACTTGATATAAATATGTACTGCTCTAAATTATTTTGCCTTCCAAAAAGTTACTGCAAACAAAACATAGTGCTGAGTGGATTTTCTTGCATAGCACTCCCCAAAACATACATGGTTTTACAGCTAAGAATAAGCCTTAAAATTATCAGCAAATTTGCAGACAAACAAGCAGATGTATAATATTCATAAATTGTTAGATCCAAAAAAGTGGTACAAAAATAATTATTAAACTGGCTAAAACTGAGTAGCATAACAAAAAAAAATTGCATCTTACACATATACGTGTAGCCAACATTTAAAATTTTTTGGTTTTTTTCAAATGGGGAGAGACAGTAAGAAAAATGTATATTCATAGTATGGGTACTGTCCTTTGGAATTTATTTAAAGCAGATATGGTGAAGTAAGGAATAGGTTATTCAAAAACTAAACCATCTTCAGAGTTTGGCACTGGAGTAACTCCTTTATTTCAGTGGAATTATATTACATTAAAGGAGAGTGATAGAAGAGTCCAGCTGATTGAATTTAGAAGAGGTCACATGGTTAAACTATTATGCATTACTTTTTAAGTGTTTTATCATGTTAACAAACAGAAAAAGGAGATGTTATTTCATAGAAATTAAGGCAGGCCTTTGCTTTTCTTGATGTAAGTTATGTGTGATATGAATATCCTAGTTTTGGCTGGGGTTATTTTCTCCCGAATAGCTGGTACAGTGCTGTGGTTTGGATTCAGTATGAGAATATAACACACTGATGTTTTGTTTGTTGCTAAGTAGAGCTAAGCCAAGTATTTTTTTCAGTTTCCTGTGCTCTGCCACCCATCGGGTGCACAAGAAGTTAGAAGACAGTTCATCCTTGGCAGCTGATCCAAACTGGTCAAAGGGATATTCTGTACCACAGGACATCATGCCCAGTATATAAACCAGGGGGATCTGGCTGCAAGCTGCTGTTCAGTGCTGGGAGATGGGCTGAGCATTGGTTAGCAGGAGGTGAGAAACTAAGCCATACATCACTTATCTTTCTTAGGTTTTGTTTCTCTCTTTCTGCTTTTCATTACAGGTAGGAGTATTGATAGTAGTAGCACTTTTATTATAATTAGTTTATCTCATTTTCTTTAAAAGAGTAAACTGTTCTTATCTCAGCCAATGAAGTTTACCTTTCCTTTCCAACTCTGTGCTGCATCGGAGCATAGTGGGAGTGAGTACTTAGCTGCCATCTAGGATTAAGCTGTTATATATATATATGCATATACACAAATTTAAGAAAACTGATGCAATGTACTGTAACAAGAAATATTATTTCAAATAAAACCAGATTCTTCTCTAAGATATGCTAATAACAAATCGATATTCTAAAGTTTGTTGTTTGTTTTTTGAGGTTTTTTTTTCAAGTTAATGAGCAAATGAAACTGTTACTAGACCAAACTTCAGTGTAATTTAAAGTACAGGTATTTCAACACCACTGTCACTGTAGGAAAAGTAACAGTTCTTGCTCCAAAGAATGAAGCCAAGAACACCTGCACCAGTCAGAAAATGGAACATGCACCGACCTACTTTTTAAGCATAGCCAAAATCACTATCAGAACTGGACTGGTTATTGCTCACCTATCCAAGTGCAAAACCAGAATAGCTTAGACTCAGCCTTGCTTTGTGCACATTGCAAATATTAAAGCATTCATTGTCTATATTATAACAGATAAATCAACACTCAAGCTAACAGGTCATTAAATATCCACATGTTGATTTATTTGATGCTGAACAACATATGAATCTACCATATTTTTCTAGAAATGTCTTTATATGAGAGTAATTCAGTGTAATGACTCAAATCCAAGCAAGAGCTATTATTTAATATCAGACAAAAATATATGGTTCTACAGCTACTAGACATGAATCAGTTTGAATTATCTCAAATCGGCTGTTGTATAAAACAATAAATGAGAAATAGCCTGCTAATCATTGTTTGGGCAATGACATTTCAAAGATATGTCAGACAAAATGTTAAAAGACATCAGATGCATGAAGTAATTTCAGTATTTCTCATGTACAGTGTCCTAAGTATAGATGATGGGGGTTTTTTTAAAACAAAACAAACATACGCAGTCCAAAGTTATTCTAAAATTCCTCTACTTAACTAGGGCAACATCTTGTGAAATAATACTAAGTTCTTGGGTAATGACTGGGTAGATAAAACTACTGAATATTTGATTTTCTTTTTGGAATTCTGCTGTGCAGTTTTGTCAATACTCACAGTCCTCTGACCTATTCTGCCTGTAAAGCAAGGGCCACTCCAGGCAACAGTAGGTATCCTCCCTTTTTAATCCAGAGTCAAAAAGCCCTTACTTTTCATCATACAAAACCTGTTTTTCAAAATTTGACTTGGCAAAAACTGCAAATGTATCCATGAAATTTTCATGCCTACAGTAAAGCAATACTTAGGCCACTTGAACACCAGCCTCTCCTACTCACTAACATTTTGCCTACTCAAATATCTCTTTTTTTACCAAGCTGTGGGAGATGGATCTCGTCCACCTGCGGTTTTGGAAAGTTCCTTATCAGTTAAACAGAGAACAAGTCCAATTTTCTCTCCACGCATTCATTATTTTGTTTCAATTTTGTTTTCTAAACCCATCTACTTACTATTCTCTTTGTTTCATTGCTCCAGTCTGTTTAATTAAACCACAAATAAAAAAGTGATACACTTTGTAGAAACATTTGTTTGGTCTATAAATTTATAAATTTTGATCTATATTACTTCAAGAAAAGTTAGTAGTGATTTATAACACACAAAAGAAACAAAAATAAAATATAGAAATTAGCTATGTACTGGCAACTAGATTTTAAACAATTATCTGCACCAGAAGTGAAGGTCACAGCAGATGCATAAGTTCATGAGATCTGCAAAACTTGTGTTAGACATTTTTCTTTCATTATTTTTGATATAAATTTTGTATTTCCTCCATTGTAAAAATGAGGAAAACCTTTTACTAGACCTTTTTTTTTTTTTTTGTAGTTCACTGCATTATGTTTATTGCTAGTTTTCTTTTCATTTTTCATGAAGCTGCTACATGAATTACCACAGTTTCGTGGTTTATGTTGCTTTTCAGGCATATTCCACAAGAGAGTATACTCACAATTTTTTCTGTAAATGCAGTGCCAAGGTCGAGTATATAGATAATTCCAAGGATCACACATTTTTAATAGCCAGATTCTAAAATGTCTTATTGATTATGTAATCTTAACTTTCTTAAGTAGCTCACAGAACTACTCTAGTAAGCAAAGGCATTACCTAACTATGTGGTAATTAGACTGTTATATATATTACTGTTATGTAATAGATATATTATATGACAGTCTATATTATATATTATATATAGTCTAATATATATTATACTGTTATATTACACATTGTAGTCCTTAAATTATTTTCTTATAACAGATCTAATGTTTATGCAGTGTGATTTGATTTGATTTGATTGATATAAAAATAAATGCAAAACTTTTCTAAGCTTGTACTTAATAATATGTCTACTAACACAGGCAAATTGCTCAGTGGAATATTAACTAAGTTAAAAGGAGTCCTGATTTAAAACAGAGACTTAAACACTTATTGTTATGCTACTCAATTACTGGGCCTTACTGAAGAGAAATGTATCAATATATTTATCTAATAACTGCAATGAGCTTTCCACTTAACCTGATAGCAATTATTTTGGAAATTTATATTCTTCTGTCACAAGATACCAATTCCAGGAAATTAATAGACCATTTACTTCTAGCTGGCTTATATATAACTGCTACAAACCGGCACTGCTTCAGCAAACAGGCAGCACTGCATTGATTGACTTTGACAGGTGTTGCTTGTGGATGAAATGGGAAAATTAACTAAAGTATTCAATGAGGAACATGTTATATTATGCAGTGTGACTGTTCTTATTTGCCTTTTGTATTTTCCTTTTAGATTTTTTTTAAATTATAGAAGTGCATCATACTACTGGCATATTGCCATTTATTTCATTAAGCAAGAATTATCTATTTCCTTACGTCTCTGAGTTTTATCACAAAGTTGTTTTCTGCTATGTGCTTGTGTTATAAACACATCATAAATACGGCTCTTTATAACTATTTTTGAATAGTTCTTTTTGAATCTTTTCATGGTGACAAAGGTATAAAACTGGAATTATGTTTGCATGTCTTCTATATAGTGCTTTCTATACATGAAAATGAATGGCACATTTTATTTTTGGAAAACACCAGAGTGGAATAGCAGACAAGTAGCCTTCAGACGGGCTATATGGTTTCCAGTAATAGAAACAGATAAATAGGTTAAGGTTTTTCATGGGAATCCATCTCATTTGTCCCTAAAGTCATCAGCTGGAAGATTTGAGTGCTTTTGAAAAAAGTATCTAAGAAAAGTTACACAATTTTGACTGACCTTGTAATTTTGTGACATTGTTTGTAATTCCATACTGTCAAGGAATTTAAATATCCTTGACTAAACTGGTCATCAAGAACATATATGAGAGTTTATATGTCATGTTGGCATTAAAGTTATGTTTTGTAAATAAATCACCTCGTGGAACATGTGCTTTCTATTGACTACCTAGTCACTTGATACAGTGTTATTTTATATAAAGACTTTTTAATTTCTGTATTACTGATGTTATATAGTTAAGGAAGAGATGCAGTATTGGCTTCATATTATTTTTGTATTCATATTTAAGACTTATCTATGTAATGGAATGGGAAAACATTTTGTATTAACTTGCCTGTATCTGCCTCAGATATGGTAATTCATATCAGAATCTCAGAACACTCAGTGAAGTCAACACTTCACAAAAACTTTCTTATGTAAGAAAAACATATTTTGCTACTTTTTATAACAGAAAGGAAAAAAAAAAGTTAATATTCATTTACCTCTGAGAGGTAGGGAAGACAGGACAAGCTATGTAGTTGGAAATAATATCTTTTACTAGAATAATTTGGTATAGTTGGAAAATTTTATTCTTTCTTCTGTCAAGCCTTCTTCAGATATGAAATAGAATCTGCAAACTTTAAAGTTCAATAGAAATGAAGGTCAAGAGTGTAGGAGTTAAGTTAAAGATGGAGCAAATAAACGTCTGCTGGTAGTTGTGCAAAAAAAGGGAGTGACAAGAAAAGGGATTCTCTTACAGGCAACACACAAAAACACCTTGTTCAGAACATTTGGAATAAAATGCAGTGTGTGGGGGGGAAAGGTGGGAAGTAATAACATGCATTAAAAACAAACATGAAAAGAATTTATTATCTTCTATAAGATCATTAATGTGCTGTAAAAATAATGTCTGCTGCACCCATACATCAAACTCTTGTAAAATGAGCAGCAAAGACTTTACCGTTTCAACATTGTCTTACTGTGCTGCTTCTAGCAGCTGAAAACCACCACATTTTTAGGTGTAATGAAATTTTTTAAGTCCAACAGAAGCAAAATGGGATCTCAGCAAACAGGATGATCACATAAACACAAATACACATGCTTTCCTATTCACTTCAAAACGTGCTTTACACATTGTGTAGGTAAGGATGTAATCCCACAGTACATCTCTCCTAAACCTGAGATTACTTACTGCTGCAATTCAGCAAGCCCTTTCTTCTTTTTCATTGTGTTTACTTCTGGGGCCTTCACTAAAAGACAGACTGAAGTGCTGGAGTGAGTCCAGAGAAGGGCAGTGGAGCAGGTGACGGGTCTGGAGCACAAATCCTGTGAGGAGAGGCTGACGGATCTGGTTTAATGTAACCTGGAGAAAAGGAATCTCAGGGGCATGTCTACAACTACTAAACGAAGTTGTAACAAGGTGGGGGACAATCTCTTCTCCCAGGTGAGAGGTGACTCTTCTTACAATGACACAATAAGGGAAAATGTCCATAAGTTGTGTCAGAGATTTACATTGGATATTAGGAAAAAAAACTGTCGTTGATAGGGTTGTCAGGCATTGTAACAGGCTGCCCAGGAAAGTAGCTGAGTAACCCTCCCTGGAGGTATTTAAAAGATGTGTGAAAGTGGTACTGAGGGACAAAGTTTATGGTGAACTTGACAGTGTTAGGTTTATAGTTGGACTTGATTCAAAGTCTTTTTCAACCTAAATGATTCTATGGTTCTGCTTTGGCACTTGGTCTTAGAAAGAGGGGGGCTATAAAATTGGTTTCATACCTATTTTAGATTCAGATAAGTACTCCAAGAAGAAAAATATATCTTGGTACTATCTATGGTCATTGTAATGTGTTATGAGCTCTAAGCATATTGCATGTTTTAATGTAGTTCAGAAAATCACACGTTTTAGAAAAAAGGACCTTGAAAGTATTTACTATCTTGGTGCTCTAATACCCACTTCTTGGTATGTGTTTATATTAAAAGATAGACTCATATATATTAGAAAATTACACCTCATTAAAAACTAATAAATTAAATACGGTCTCTGCCTAGTATTAAATTTCAAACTTATTGTACTGTGCATCCAACTGGCCCTTATTCTTCACCTTTCTTTGTCTGTATCAGAAATCCTCTAAAAAATTACCTATTTGCAGATGTAGCAAATATAGTCTCTATGATTTTAAAAGCAAACTTTGGTTTTTTGCTTCTAGTAACAGAGATTAAAACAAGTGTAGAGAAAATTAGGTTTTTGTCAGACCAGGTTCCTCAGAATTGGATCATGAAGCAAAAGGAATTTTCCTGAATAAAAAATAGGAGAGTTGACAGAACTACTTCCAAACATAAGTAGATCTAATGGAAGAAATAGATGACTGAGGTCTTAAAAGGGTACTGAATTATTAGGTATTCTAATTCTATCTACCTTTAAAATAAAAAATATTTTATATAAAAGTGTGTACAGGTGGGGCAAATTGTGGCATCCCATTTCCTCTATAGTGTCTTCCAAAGATGTGTCCTTTTACTTCATAAGGAAAAGGAGCGACATTTTAAATTCCCATGGAGGGATTTTGTTATCCAACAAATACAAACCATAAGACTTAAATAGAAACATAAGATAAATGAAACAATCTGTATGGGACATATAGACAGAAATAGATATTAATTTTGAGAAATATTTACTGCAGAAAATGAAAAGTAGTTTTTAGGCATTCCCCATAAATAAGGAACACGAAAGAGATTAAAATTTTGCACCAGTTAGCAACAGAAATCTACTACTTACAACTCATAAAACAATTGAAAATGCGTTAGCATATGTAAACTTGAACACATACCAAATTTTGTAATTGGATCTCTATCTGAACGACACAGGTGCATGAATAAGACTGTTAATAAAAAAATAAATTAAATTTCAATAGTGAGATAAAGACATTAGGTCTGCAAGAGATAAAGACACTAGGTCAGTGATTACAGCTATTAGAACTAAATTGGTTGAACCATCCAAACCATGGAAAAGAAACTCTTTGATAGACTATCGGATATCCTGGAAGGTGATGTGTGACACTAGGAAACTTTGTTAAGGGTCTCTAAATTAAAGAATTGACAGTCACCTAATGCATTATCTAACAATATTGGTCTCTCATAGACATCTAGCATCAGAGAATTAATGAACTAGAAGAATAATACTAGAAACTAAAGATATAAGAGCCTCCGAGAGATCTTTGTTTTCTGAATATTAGCAAGTAGGCTGGTGGGAAAAAAAAAATAAACCAACAGATTGAAGTAGTGTGTAGTGACATCTCTACAAACAGAAATAAGGTTAAGTACTCCATTATGTTCAGCAGCTTTGCTTTGGACTACTTTATTTAAATTCAACATATTCCCACCATACCTGTGTTCCAGAGCTATTCAGGCATCTCTCACTCGTTCAGACTATTACTGCTACATTTAAGGTGGAAATCATTAAGTATTTACATTTCCTCAAAAAATAATATATTTCACAAGCACCAAAATCACTTTATGAGCAGCATACAGTGAGGGGTGCAATAATGGAAACCACGGTACTACTGCAAGTTAAAACAGGAAAATCAGGTTATATAGTGCAAACACTTCATTTTTATTTGACAATTAAGAGGAAAATTTAGCTGAAGGAGTAGATTAGAATAAATCCAGCACACATATTCTGTTATTTAAAAGTCTTGATTTAAGATGCTAGTCAAAGTTGCAGATGAAATGAAGTTAGCTTCCTAGAGATAGATATATGTAGTGTGACTAGTAATTGTAGGTGATGGTCTCTAACTCCTGACCTAACTCAACTTTCTATGCTGTGGTTCCTCTGAAGATAAAGACAAGACCTACCATGCAAGGGGATACATCAGGAAGTAAGAAAAGGCAAATTAACCTGAATGCCATGTTGATGACAATAGTATGTTTTTTGGTAGTCTTGAATGGAAGCTTGTGAGTTCTCCATTTAGGTTTCACATGGCACACTACTGAAAGACAATAGATGGCTTCAATGAAAAATAAAACCAGGAAGTCACTTGAGACACAGGGCTTGTATTATACACTACAAGAGAGCACTTCTTGGGCAGCTTTGCTAAATGGTAATTAAGCTGCAGGCATGAAGTCAGCTGTGTATTACAAGCATAAGTGAATAGAGGGTATGAAAGAAGGAAAAGCAAGGTCATCCCTGTTCTTACAAAGCAGTGTTGACCCACATCCTCAAAACGTTCTTTTTCAGAGACCCATATGAGTATAAATCCCCACTGACTATCCTTATAGCTCACATATTGTTTTGTCCCTGGTTTTCCTGTATCTTTTTTGTCATGTCTTCATCACTCTAACTCCCTATCCAAACCTGATGCTACCTCATCTCATTCTGAAATTTCCAGGACATTGTCACATGAAAATAGGAGATTTCCTTGGCCCTTAGGATTTGATTTGTACGCCAATGCCCCAGAAAAGCCAAGACCTTTGTGCCTAACCAGTCTGTCAGCATCCTGTCACAGGGACCCTTGCCTGAACAGTTTCTCTGAATCGAAGGGCAGCTGGACTGACTTGTTTAGGGAAACACCAAACAATGGGAGCCCTCGGTGGGTCATCCTGCTTTATGACCCATCAGCGAGTCTTCCCACTTTATTGTAGAATGTTACCTGCTCATGGCAGCTGCCAGTGCCTCTGACAGACACACACCAACAATTTACACTTTTAATTAGCGGAGACTTGTGACAGGTTAAGATTTGAGGATTGCCAGAGACAGTATCTAACTGCAAAAATTAACTCAAAGCAATATGCAGACAAGCTCTGATCCCCAGTGAAAGCACTCAGTATGCACAGAGTATGGTTCTTACCCAGTAGGCATCCCTATGGGACAGAAGGCAAGTTGTCAACTGATTCCAGTAGTTATGATGAAGTCTTCCCTAAATTTTCCTCCATTTTCTACTTACTTTTTACTTTTACTATTTCTTTATCTTTAGGTAGAGTTTAAGTTACTCTAGTCGCACATGCTTTTGGTACTGATTGGTCAATAAAATACAGAGCACATGTCTAGTGAGGGGTGGTCCTACCTTGGGGGTGGGTAACTTTGGGATGTAGGTGTGCATCAATATTACAATTAAGCTATAATGAACTTCTGTTAGGATGTGAATACAACTTCTCCTTTTCCTCTGTTTTAGCTCCAGACATCTTTCCACAGCTATTCAACGAAGCTGGTTATATTTATGGATTAACCATTTCGTACATCACACTGACTAATGTTCAAGGAAAAGCTGACATGCGTTTTTGTTCACAAAACTGATGAAATTGTAACAGGAAATTTACCTGAATTGTGAAACCCAGCCATATTTAGGATATGTTATGGAAGTGCAGGAGGAGAACACAATTACTTTCTGTAAAACTTTCAGAAAAAAAATGAAGTATAAAATTCAAGTTGGGAAAAAATGTTTTCTGGTCTTTAAGGAAAACAAAAATACTATGTATAACAACTTTAAAAGTCAAAATCTGACTTTCACATAAATCTTTTCACTGCAATAGATAGTAAGTGACTAGAAAAGTAAAATTCAATAGCAAACATTATGAAATACCGTTCCAAATCTAGTGCGCCAGTAAAACACTGACATTCTGCATTTTCTGTATACTCTCAGAATTATAATAACCACCATTGTTAAAGAAGTAACCTTTACTTGAAAAGATATCATGTTTCCAGGAACAATTTTTCAGTGTTAGGTGTTATTATTAGGTCTATGTATTATTCTTGAACATATTGCTGACTTCAGGCTGTACGTCTGAGAACTACATTTATGGTATGCTATCACCACTTGCATCAGAAGCTTTTCAGGTTCAGCTGCACTCCTATTAAACTATCAATTTATCAAATTTTCCCAGTTTGGAACAGTTCCATTTGTAATCAGTGAACTTCTTTATTAACTCAGCATTGTGTGCATATCAGCACTTCTGGGTTTTGTTGTATTTTCAATTCCTGTGTGAGAGGCAGCTGATAGAATTAGTGCAGCCTGACTCTCAGTTTTCAATCTAGAAGGGCTTTTTGTTCTACAGACAGAAGTTTCCCTTTTATATTCATATTTAATAATATTTTTGCATAACCTTTTTTATTTCCTGTTCATTTTCATTAAATATGACATGATGTGTTCAGCTTTGTTAGTGTTTTAAAGTGAGTTTATGAAGAACTGATTAGAAACTTACATATCTCTTCATATAGCAAAATTTTCACAATAAAATGAAGCTCCCCCAGGTTTAAGAGGCTATTTCTAAGTTCTCATTAAAATAATCTGAAATTCCACTATTTCTTGAAAAGAAGTTATGATATCCTTTGGATATAAACTGTGACTTTCCTGATCACGTAAAATCCTGTTCAATATTAGTCCAGGAATTTTACATACATACATCCATCCATCCATACAAACATACATATATATATATATATATATATATATGTGATAGTTGCCTACTAGTCAAACTAATAACCATATTGAAAAGTCAAAACGTATTAATCTTCCACTGATTTAAACATATAAACATGTTCAAATTTGGTTTCCACCACACATACCAAATGTTGGTGGTGGCAAGTTTGGGGGAAAAAAGATGCAAAAGAATACAAAAAGTTGTGAGAAAAATTAGAATTTAAAAAAAGACATCTGTTTGAAGATGGAATAAACATGTATCTTGGTTCACTAGGATCTCACCATTAGCAAGAACTATTCTATCTTCATTTGTAGAGATCTCTGGACAGACCTTTGCCGTAACCTGGCGTGACACTCAGCACTGCAACCTTGAGATATTGGTAGAGCAGTAGATCCTAAAAAAATGTAGTTCTGAGCCACTTACCATTGGTTTTTTACATACAAAAAATTCCTCTGAAAATGTTTCCCCGAAATTAAAGTTATGGTTGTAAATGTTCCTTCCTCCAATGGGAGGACCATACAATTAGTCTGTAACTCTGTCAACCTTCAGAATTTGTCCTCAATTCCTTAAACCACAGAGCTAGAATTTTCTGCTAAAATGTATTGAAAATAACCACATTATTTATATGCAAAAGAAATATAATCACAAGATGGAGGAATTACCTTTCTAAAAGATATTCTTAACGACAATTTAGCCACATGCTTGGCATACTTTCTATTCAAAATCATTATTATTTACATTCATATTTCCATATATGAAAAGACGCTACAGGTTTTTTTCAAAAGCTTAGATGACTGAAGTAAAATGTACTAGTCTTTTCTTTTGAGTTTAAAAAGGGGTTTTCTTTGTAAAAAAAATGATTTCTACTTGTCTCTAACCCTTTGCCACAAAGAATACACAGATAAAATTTACTGTAGCCACAATTAAAATTATTTCTTCTCTGTCTTTTCACTAACGCTCCTTATTTCAGTTTCTTTCTGTTAGGGTGAATGTGTAAAGCTGAAGTTTCCCATGTAAACAAAAGGAGGCCTCTCCCATCCATTTAACACTGTTTTAATATTGGCTAGTTTGGATGGTTGAGCACTTGCTAGATGTTCTGCAATTTAGGATGTTAGCAAACTAATTGGACTTGTCTGAAGTGCAAATGGAAAAAGAATTCATCTAAGCCACATGGCTTGAACAAAGTTCTTCTCATAAATATTTATTTTCTTGTCCAAGCTACCATTTCTTAAGAATAAGACTCTCTTCCTTCATAGACAAGAAAAAGGACGTTACTCCTCTGAAAAATAAAATTAATTGCTGTACAGTTGGTTGCTGAGTTGCTTGCTTTTGTGGGAGGTCCAACCCTGGTTGCTGCTGCCTCATGCTCCAGCTCCACCTCCTCTGTAGGAGGCTCCTCATTAGGGGAGGACTCAAGGGATGGAACCAGGGTCTAAGATCCACCCCTTGTTCCAGAGGAGGGGCGTGTCCAGGGCCTTGGGCTGACCCCTTCTTCCAGAGGGTTCTGTTACGTTGGAAGTTTTATTGGTTCTGAGCTGTTGTTCTCCCCCCCAAATGTTTTTATTGGACCCCTGACCACTGTTCCTTCCCCTTGCCCTTTACCCCATTGGCTGTTATCCCCCCTTAAAACCAGCTGCACGGGGACATTTCCCCAGTGTTCTCCCCGGTGTTCTCCCTCCTGGATCTCCTCGCCCTTCCCCCAGTAAAGGAGAGTTCGGGGGAACCCCCTCCCGCAACCCTTTGCCTCTTTCGCCTTATTTCATCGGCACCTCGTCGGTCCCTCGCTGTGGGCAGCCCCACCTCTGCGTGATCCAGCCACGCCAGGCTCCGGAGCGGCACGGAAAAGCCACCGAGCCACTGGGCATTCGGGGCTGACGCCTCGGTCAAGGACGGCCAGGAAAGCCAGGCGTAGACAACATGCTTTGATTTCTATTCATCAGCTCTGCAGTTTTTTTCTTTGTGCACAGTGATCAATGGACGATTCTAAAAGCTCTTTCTACAAATTGTCCAAAATGAATAGAACTTCAATTCTGTTTAATATTTCTGCACTATGATACAAGCCAATTAAGGATAAGGAATTATGTCATGTCATGTCATGTGACCAGACAAGCTATGAAAGTTTCACACCTCTGCTATTAACAATTTCAGGTTAACATCCCCTGTGCTTAGGTTAGGCAGTCATAGTTAAAATTGTGTCCAAGCTATGCCCTGTAGTGGTAAAAAATGAGATAGAACATCAGAGTCTCTTTCACTATGTAATTATCATAAGGTTATTATCCGGAAAGATATTACAACTAAGAATTGAAATAAAAGTCCAGGATTGCTCATGGGTACGCTCAGCAGTGTACTAGTTAACTTAGAGACAAAGCATTACAGAAAAGTCTGGCTTCATATTTCACCAAAGGTACTGAACAGTGAAACTTTTGGTAATACATCTTACTTCTGAAAGACAAAATTAAGTAATGGCTTGAGAATTGTCAATTGGCTCCAGCATTAAGCATTTAGCCAGTGTTTAAGGCTGATGGAGTTTTCCAATAAGAAAGAACATAAAACTGTTAATACATAAAAGAAACAGATTCCAACTCAACAGAACAGTGTTATTAGAAAATGTTAGAAAAATTAGAAAAATGTTGTTAGAGGTTATGGTTATAACTAAAAATACTAATCGATACAAATTAATATATAATTATTTACAAGGCAAAATCCAGATATGCATAAACATGTTTGAGTCTTTGACAGTGTGTCATATATTAGTAGTGATTAAAGTGATTGAGTACACATTAAAACTGTCATTTCAAAGGGTACAAATATTAACTTTTACAAATCCTGAGGAATCAACAGTTGGTAAAGTATGGAACTGGAAAATAACTTGAATAATTTGCCAGAGAATATGGAAGTAGTGCACAAACAAATGCAGGAAGCATTGCCTTTCAAGAAGGATTTTGGAGAGATACCATACATATTACAGTGAATCACAATTTTTCCAGATGGCCTTCAGAGGCCTAAGATCTCTTTAAACCAAACACTTATTAGCTGGAAGAAAAGGACAAGTAATAAATAAAAATTAAGGTAGAAGTATTTAAAAGTAAATATATGAATATTTAGCCATTAACAATTTTACAAATAATAGTTGACAAAACCTGCAAAAAGGTTCTTGCAGATGGAGAGGACTTGAAAAAAGAAATAATCCATTCTCATGACAGGAATTTTCACTTCAATAAATTGTAATAAATTATGCAGAAATATGCCATGGTTTCGGAATAGTACTCCCCAATTTAGTGGTCCCCCTGAGACTCTCCAAACCACACTGCTGCTCGCTCGCTCTCTCCAACCTTCCTTCTCTCTGTGATAGGCTGGAGAGGAGAATTGGAGGCATGAAATGTAATCACCATGGGTTGAGATAAGAGCAATTTACTGGAAAAAACAATGAGATAAGAAAACTACCTGCCAACATCATCCTTTCCCTAGTTCTGTCTTGTTTTCAATAGAATATTAAAAAATTATGGTTTAGGCAGCAAGAATGGATAGAACTAACATTCACTCTGAACATGTTGATAAATGCTAGATGAAAGTCCATTATTTTTGTTCATATATAGGAAAATGAATGACAAGTACATCACAAGGCTATTCAAATACATTGAAAAATATGTTTTCTTCAAACTACCTGTGAATATTGCACTCAAATACTGCACTGTATATAAAATATTAGAGCATATTGAATGAAAATATAACAAGACTGGCTACTACATTCCACTGCTTAGCAAGTGTAAGACAAGCAAATAAGAATATTTCATCTGTAATCAGGATTTTTTGAACTGCAATCACTGATGTGCTGAAGGATAATTATTTTTAAGAAAAGGCAGGAATCATCAAATTGGCTGTGTATCTCCTATATGACCTATTCTCTCACACAGTATGACTTCATATGAAAAATACTAAATTCAATGACCTAGAAAGGTTGCTTACTGTCTACCAGTGCCAGTCATTTTTCCGTACAACATGTTTTCATTGTCCTAATAATCAAAAGTACAAGGGTACGTGATTACATGTACAGTACATTATCATAGTTTGATGTCATCTCTTATGCATGGCTGGTGATTTGCAAGCCTTCATCAGATCATGTGCACAACTCCCAAGGATACCTCATCCTTCATCCTTAAGGGTAAGCAGGTTCTCAACTACATAACTGCTTTCGCCATTAAGTATTCACAATGAGTCCAGTGCAGCTCTGTTCAGAGACCACCAAAGATTAGCTGGAATATCTATATTGCATACTACCTGTCACATGATAACCCCCTTTATGAGAAACTGAAATAATTAACTCTGTGTCTGTGCACAGCTGTGCAGCTTCTAGCTCTAAGTCTTGTTAATTGGAAACTGTAGCTTGTGTGTCCCCTAACCAGCCTGCAAACAGCAAGAATTCTGTGATCCGCTAACCCCACCAGAACCACAAGAGGCGAAGAAAAGTTTCTTGAGAAGGTCTGCCAGTCAGCAGAAATGGCTTTGACTGTTGTCTGGGCATCATCCAGAGTTTCCACTGTGGAATAAAACCATGTTTAAGAGCAAAAGAGGAAGAAGACCCAGATCCAGCTTAATGCCAAAATTGTCATTTCTTCTTGGGAGTACCATAGACATTCTTTCCTAGGCTTTATGTTTTGAGATGGAAGAGCAGTCTAGGAATCATTACCAGAAGCAGCTTGGACAAGACTGTATACCAAACTTGATTCCCTTCCCTTTGAGTTCTACACAGTCATTCAACAGAATCCTAGTTTGGACTTAAAAAATACTTCACTAGGCTATTTAAATGATATTTATTTTTATGTAAATTAAAAATATTTTTAAAATATTATTTTAAATACATAAAAATGTTATATATTAAAAATGTTCTATTCTACACTAATAATTACATCATTAATTAAAAACTAATGGTTTATCTAGATTTTCTTTTACACTACTTTATTTGAATTTTATGTGTAAGTACTTCCAAAAGAATTACTGGTGAAAGAGAGAAATATAGGGTGGAGAGATTTAGCAAACAGGATGAAAGAAACATCATCCTCATACTGCTGAAAAAAACCAACTAACTACAGAGTAGAGCTGAATTTCTGAAAGGTACAGTCAGATCTTGTCAGATCTTTAAGATACAGTTAGAAAAGGGGAAGAGATAGAAACATGAAAGACTGCATTTTACTCCCAGTTGTCACGGAGCAGCATAGAGACGAACTGTAGAGAATTGCCTAGAAATTTAGTTCTCTTCCCACATCTATTTTTTTATAGTTTGTCATGTGAAAGAATGCTCTGTCTTCTAAAAAGATAGAATCACAGAATTAGAATACTTTGTGGTCATCACTAGATGATCTAGGTCCAACTTCTCTGCCATGGGCAGGAATGTCATTCACTAGACCAGGCTGCTCAGGGCCCCATCCAGCCTGGCCTTGAACACTTCCAGGGATGGGGCATCCACATCTTCTCTGGACAACCTGTTCCAATGACTCACCACCCTCACAGTAAAGAATATCTACCTAATATCTAATTTACACCTACCCTCTTTAGTTTAAGTCCATTCTCCCTTGTCCTATCCCTCTCCAGCCTCTTGCAAGCCACTGACAGGATTGTCATAACCCCCTATCCTGATTCCTCTGCATTGACTGAGTATTTTATTCTATTGCAAAACATGTAGATACATGTTAACCCCATTCTAGCAAAAGATAGTTTTATCATTTCAGAGAAAGATTTATCTAGATTTTTTTTTTTTTAAAGAATTTCTCTATTGGACGGTCAACATCAGTGGAAGATTCATTCACTCTATTTTGGCATTCTCAGACTCGCTTTTATTGGTTTTGCCCTTTTTCCTCCAAAATATATTTATTCAACACTTTTCTCTTGTAAATAAGTTGAAATCTATCCAAAAATAACAATTTATAGGCTCAATTAAAAGAAAAATAAACCAAATCTAAAGAAAAACAGCCTCCAATTTGGAAGAGAAATATAAGCCTTTTGCTTTATTGGTGTTTTTTCTTTGTCACATTTAGCTTGAAGAAGATGTTCTCTCAAGATGGGAAGCCAGTAAAAGAAAACTAGAGAATCTTTGATGAAAAAAGGTCTTCAATACTCCAAATGCAGATATGAGAAGGTAACTAAAAACTATGGACCCTGATTTTCTATCTATTCTTTGAATAGTTTTCTGCTGTTGAAACTGCAATTGAAACTGCCTTTTAAGCTGACTGTAAATAAAACTGTTCAGCTTTTTTCTAAAGAGCTGTTTCTATTAGCAAAATGAGACTGTTCTGTATACAGAGCTGTAAAACATTATATATTAAATTATTTAAAATAAAGTAGGCTCTTTGATTCATATTTTGTGGCTTACTCATTTATTTATATGCATACACATTTAATTCATCTTGACAAGGAACCATTTAGCTACTTTTTAACCAGGACACAGCGAAGTAACCCAGGGATAAATAAAGAAGCATGGATTAGGCCGTGCCCATAAATTAAGTCTGCCCAAACAAAACTGAAGATAGGACTGGGGTGAAGATCAATGAAATATTCTGGTCTCCCAAACCTAGTATGGACATCAGATGGTTAGTTCTGCAGATTAGAGTACATGCCTGCTCAAGGCAACTGCCGAGGTTCCAAACTGTTACTGTTTTAGTTATCTGCATCCAAAACAGATTTATCTGCAGAAAATCAGGTGCCATCTGCAAATAATTCCCATTCCTTAGGTCATCTATTATTAGCAGAATATCCCCCCATCTCTTTTGATAGTAGAAATACGAAAGTTGATAAATGACATTAGGATAATTTTGGGCTATTCCTTTTTTCTAATTCAGTATGCATATTTACAGTTATATATTAAGGACTCCAGAGGATTTTAGATTCTGCCAGAGTAATTGAATGCCAAACATCTACCAACAATCAAATCTGCTAGAAAACCTTTTAAACAGACCAGGAGTAGAAGAAGGTAAGATAATACTGCAAGAGTAAGTCTAGTCTCAGAAACAGGAAAGGGAATAGAAAGGCAACAACCAATTTTGGTTTGATTAAACATTTTCAATTTACATATAATGTAAAGGTAATAATTCTGTTTTCATTTATATTTGGTTGCAGTTTTAATAAAATAAACCAGAATAGCCATAATTCATGAATTACTGAGTGCTAATGGAAAGAATACTGTCATAGAATGTCTTTACTAAACAAAGACATATAAATCATATACAGCTCTTGATGATAACTCTTTTACATTACTTTTCTTTGCATTTGATTAAAGAGTGGCAAAAGATACCAAATGGTGTTTTGTTAGTTAGTTCCTTTTTTTGAGAAAAATTTATGTGCAAGCAACAATATTCAAAGTATTTAAAGTAGCACTTGAGAAAAAGTAGTTAAAATACATTTCTGGAGGAAAATTCAAAATTTATTCAAAGCATCTAATATTTTAATTTAGATCTTTCTTTTCAAAGGTATTTCATTATAAGGAGTGCAATAAACCATGTTTGTGGACACCACGTTGCATCAAATCTTTATGGCTTTACTTGTGCCTGGTATCACAGAGAACAGAGAACTGGAAAAGTTTTGTCAGCAAGGGACAAATTACAGACAGAGCCAACTGCTAGGAAAACACACTTCAACCTGCTGTCATAATTAACAGAATGTATTTTCCTTTACTTACAAACACTAATTCTTTGTGGAAAACCATATTCAGCGTGGTCAGAAGCCTCTGCTGGTGTTCCCAACTAACTGGAGGAACAATCTGTGGAAGGGCATATTGAGTCTAACATGTTTGTAAAACACATTGGCAGCAGAAACAGCCACAGCTCAGTGGTGGCATCACAAACCACTATACTCAAGAATGTACAGTAGCAGTCACCTTTAAGTGACTTCTGCTCCAAAGAACTAAGCAAGAGAGAATAGTTTCATGACTGCACAGAAGTAATGGTTATAATTAAAATTCCATGCTATTAAGAAAGCAGAATCTATTTGAGGGACAGACGTAATTTAAATTTCACCTTCATCTCTTTGCTAATATAACAGTGTAAAAGTTAGAATTTAAAAAAAAAGAAAAGAAAAGAAAAAGGAAAATTCTGATTCTTAGCTTAAATATTAAATAAAACATTTTACATGGCAGCTCTAAAAGCACAGAAAATAAAAATGCTTTCTTTTTCCTGCTGGCTTGACGGTTAGAGACTTCACATTTTCAGTAGTACTGGAAGGTATGAAAAGCTATGTCATCTTAGTACAGAGTTTCAAATTCTTCATGTGAATGCAAACTTTTCTGAAGCTTTATGAAATTTTATTTAAACCATAGATGTATCAGTGAAAAACACTTTGTTTGCTTTATAGATATATGGGCCATAGATTTAATTCACTGAACTATCTTGCACAAAATGTTATTTACAATTACAATGCATGTGTGATGCAGAAATCCTAAACAGAGGAAGTCAACATCAAGTCTCTGTGCTGTAAAAGAACATCTGGAATGCTACATTGTTAATGTCCTCATCAAATGAAATTGACTGCAACCATGAAAAAAATTGTGTAGTGGTGTCAAATCTGGGATCTGATGACTTCTGTTGTCCCAATCTTTGTCTCTTGTTTCAAACAACTGTGAAAGTCATTGCAACCACTCACTTCAACAGCAATGATTTAATAAAACTGAAACAGAATCAGATCTGAAAGCTAGTTTGGCTGTTAACCACCCTCTACAATGTCTAGTAGCTTCACAGAACACAACATGCAGTGGAGATGCAAAAAACAGAATATGGGCCATAATATGTATGGTTCATGTTGCCTTTTTTGGGTGGTAAAAAATCAAGGCAGACACAGCAATAGCAGGGAAAAGGGTATTTACCTTCGTTTTACTAGGATCCTTGGAGCTTAGCCCGTTACAGATGGAAATACGGCGGAAAGCACCTGGGCCCCCCCAACGCATCCAAGCACAGCGAGCCCCAAGCACGGGTCCACACAGGTGCAGGAACAGGCTAAGCCCCCGAGCACCAACCCAGTATACATTTTTTATGGACTTCACAAATTAGCATATCAATCTAAAATCCCCAATAAGAAATGTGATTAAGTAATGGTCTTCCTACCCTAGACAGTCTCCCTCCCTCCCCCTCAATGAAATTCCAGTCTAGTTTACAAAATATGTTCCAGAGAAAGATGCCCATCAAGGTTGGAGCCTACAGCTCTGAGGTAGTGTAGAGCTGTTGATGTTTTACTGTGTATGTTTCGTCTTCTTGCTTGGTAGCACCCCCAAACTAAGCTACATATCAGACTACGAGAATTGTAGGTATGTGGGACTAGGGTACAAGAAATATGTGTGAAGGGTATAAGGAATATGTGTGAGGGGTATAAGGAAAGGGTAGGGTTTTAAAATACATAAATATTAATATAAAAATATTAAGGGTATAAAAAGGTTTAAAAGGGTATAAAAGAAAAGATCAAATGTATTTGAGAACAGTAATATAAATATCATATAAAGAAAACTTTAATTTGTGATCAATTTTCTGCCACCACTATGAAAATGTATTTTAAGATGCAGAACCCATACTGTGTATTGAATTATACCACTTTCACTTTATATGCATTAAGACTGGATAACCTTGTTGTTCTTGTACTCTTCATTGGTCAGCATGAGAGTTGATTTTAATTTTTTGAGATTAAAGTCCACTTTTTGCCAGCTATGTGCACTGAAAGTTGCTGAATACAAATTCCTCTAGTGTTGTCCCAGACTCTCTATTCCATCATTCATAATATCTTTCTTTCTCAGGACTGGAACACACAGGCCAGAATAAACACTTTCGTATGTAATGTTAACATTTAAATAGCTAAAAAAAAATTTTAAAAAATAAAACCTTCCTTCTGCTTTCTGCTGAATTTAATCCATCAAATTTCATACCGAAGCAAAGGTCAGTGTCAAGCCTTTTCAACAATGAAACAAAGGGATAGAAGGGTCTGTAAAATTGTTATCAAAAACTGCTCTAGTCAGCAGCAAATTTGGGTCTAACAGTTTGAAAGATATCAACAGGCCCTAGAGGTGATTAACCAGTTTTGCCAAATTGATGATTCCTAGTGTAAAAAGACGGCATTGATATTGTAGGCCCATGGTCTGGAGCAGCATATAGGTAATCATGGGCTTAATTTTGCATTTCTCAGGAAGCAGGACTCTAAATATTCTTCACCTGGCCATTTCTTGCATTATTTTTGTGCTGAACTACTGAAAGTTCACTCCTGAACCATTACTTTTAGTTGCATTTTCACAATCTTGGTGCACAGAACAAATTTACATGACACTCATCCTATGCATTCCATTGCTTACCAAATAAGTTAAAATCAAACATAGAGCTTGATACTTCTTGATACTTCTTGATGCTTCACTGTCTATTGATCTATCTTGTTCCAGCTCCTGCATTACGAAGCATTAAAATAGTTCTTGGGTAAATGCCCCAAGCGTGTTCATAAAATCCTATTCTGATTGATTTGTTTTACTTGAGAAGTGAAATTTTAGAAAGTTCTCCTATAGTCCATAACATACCACTGCTCCTGTGTCTGTAACAGTTACTCTTTAGAAGAGTTAACTGAAATTTAGGTATTGTGTATGAGGGGAAAAAACAAGCTGTATTTTGGAATTTCTATCACCAGTTCGAACTCTCCTCTTGCTCAAATTTTGATTTTCGAGCTCGTCTCTTGTTTCCTCTGGCTTTCTTTTAAACTCGTTTCTCTACAATATTTCTTACATTGCTGCTTTCATAGTCATTTATTCTCCTGAAAACCTCTGGTTTTTTTCCTAGCTCTTGCGCCTGCTTTGTTTCTAGTTGTTAAACATATGCCACATAGAAAATTCTAATTTCCCCCTTGTTCATAAATGAATACTCAATGTAAATCTGACAGGCCATCTTGTTTAAGAAAACATTGCATTGAAAGGTCATAAAAAACCCCAGATCTTGATGGCATAACTGGAACAAGGATTACTTCCGCTATACCAAATACAGTTCCTTAAGGTCGTAAAATATAAAGGGATACAAAATACTGCTACTTGTACAGTGTGTTATTGATCATGAGGTGGCAGGAACAAGCACTTTTCAGAGTCCCTAGGATATGATGGGCCCCAGATATAGCAATATGGAGAACATATATTTAGATTTGTTAAATACAAACAGCACACTGAGATGGCCTGTGGATTCAAATGCTTCATCTCCCTTGATTTATTTTCCCTTGATTCTTGCTCTTCACTGTTGTCAAATACTGCTTTTCGAAAGACTGTTGTTCTAGAGCGTACAAAACAGGATACCTGGACCTTACAATGCATTGCTCAGAAAACCATGGAGTGAGAAATGATTACAATGATTTTGAAGTGAGACAAAATAATTATTTGATACACAGTATTAATATAAAAAGCCCTTTCAAATCAACAACTGAATTCACTTCCTAAGTTTGCAACACATTATACATGACATACTATATAGGAACTAGTACAAATCACTCTGCACGGATTCTCCTGTATTTATGAGCCTCCAGTCTGGCAGTATTAAGGCACAGAAACTGACTTAGACTATTAAACTATAACAAAACTATCGAATTAATATTGTTTTGCTATATTACCTTGTAAGTCCAACATACAACCTTTCTTCTTAGTTACGTTAAGCAGAAGAACTGAAAGATACATTTCTCTTTGAAGAAAGGGAGCCACAGTTAGGTATCTGTAGCTGATCTAGCCCCCACAAAACAAATTATAAATATAGCTTCCAAGTTCTTAAATTGTTTTCTGGAGTATATTCTTTGACTTAGAAATTGAATTAGTGGATTTTGATGTTAAAAATGTGCTTCCTTCTTTCATGATCATCATGTGAGGTTGTTTAAACAACATGTTAATAATAACAGTATTCCTTCCTGTCTGCTGGACGGATTTAGAGTATGCGAGATAAAACAAATACTTAATTTATAAATAGAAATTTACATGTCCAGTATAATAAAATGCATAGTTAACACTTTTAATGATTCTAGCATACACATTCTGGTTTTTTTTATATTTCTGTTGCCTTTCCTTCCCCCTAGCAAAAGAGAAATGTAAAATATAAACTGCAAAGAAGACAGCAAAAGTCCTTGCCCTCAGTTGAGACATATATAGTGAAAACAACACACAGAAAGGAAATCTGAGAAGTTATCAAACAAACCTAACAACATTTTGTAAGACAAACTCTTGTAATTACATCTAAAGATATTCAAAAAGGTTTGACTATTTCTGGGGTTTAGTAGATCTTGCATTATTTCACTTTCTAAAAATATTGCAGCAAATAAAGTTTTCTCTATCACCCTTTTCTCCCACTAAAACATGTATGCAATACATGTAGAATCATTTTCAAATAATTTTAAATTCTTAGACATATTATCCTTTTAAAAGTAGGTTGACTGGTAACATCCTTCATTCACAGCCTAGGGCAAAACAAACAAACAAACAAGAATAACACCGCTATATAGTGAACTATATAGCATGCTTGCCTCACTTTTACACAGTCTCTAAACCCATTTTCATCTGTTCTTAAGATCAATTAACACTGTAGTATTTTCAGTGAAATTGCATACTTTTAACAAAAGAAAACTAACCCCAACCCCAAAAAACCCCCAAACCAAACAAAAACAATGAAAAAAATGCCACCAAAACCAAACCAAAACAGAAAAAAAAAACAAACCAAAACCCAAAACCAACCAAACATACAAGTTTTATGGAACACATGCGCAGTTCCATTTGAAGCACAAATTGCATAGCAATAAACTCGATTTTTAGATCTTTATAGATCTAAATTATGCAAGATTGGAACAATGTTCATAAAAAATTGTACTTATAAAGGGTTCACTGTGGCCAGGCTTAAGTATTTTAGTCGGTTGGCTTCTTCAAAATAATCACTGAAGTTATTCTCTTGGATAACTCTTTGTTAGGAAAAATGCATGTATTATTTGTACATGAATACAAAATCCTGAAGAAACTGCACAAGACATGGTAGCCATGCCTGGTACCCATACGGTTACTATTACATCCAGTATTACGTTATTGAAACCAGTTTGCAGGAACATATGATACTGATGAAAAAAATATAAGAGAATACAAGAAATTTTTGATACTTTATAGTGTCATAGACCTTAATAGCAGGCACCATACACAAGCTATACTTAACATATACCAAAGGCTGTATTTAACAATAAGAATCAAAGAAAACAGTGGGCAGTGATCAGTTTACTACTTCTGCATAATATAGGAGAAGAAGATATTCTTTAAATACATAAGTAAATTATTATTTTCAGGAAGCATTTCAGCAGAATGTTAAAGGATGTGCTTTAACATACTTGTCAAGAATGGTTTCTTTTTGACAAACTTTGTTAATCTGCTGGGAGGATAGTAGTAGAGGAACCATGATTTTGAGAATAAAATTCCAATGCCAGTCAAAAAGTTAGTGAAGTTGTTGCATAATCTGTTAAGGGCAGAATCAAATTGATTTATAAAGATGAGTACAACTCTGACTATCATTAGACAGTGGTTATGTTTACCACCAGTTCATCTATCATAATGGTTTGGTGTGCTGACCCATAATTTTTTAAAAAGAATTACTCTTTACATTTTATGTTGTGAGGCATCCCCATAAGCCATGGCAACCTGCACCACCCTCACATGGATGCTCAATGCCTGGAAGTGTTCAAGGCCAGGCTGGATGCAGCTATGAGCAACCTGATTTAGTGAAACATGCCCTTGTTCACTGCAGAGGGGTTGGAGCTAATTGATCTTTAAGGTCCCTTCTAACCCAGGGCATTCTATGATTCTGTGATGATCAGTAGAAATTATATTGGCCTAGGATCCTGAGGGATAACAAAGATTTGAAAAAGCATGATAGTACAAAAGAAAGTATCTCCTGCCTCTGGTTGTTTTTTGGTTTTTTGGGTCTTTTTTGTTTGTTTGTTTGTTTGTTTGTTTGTTTGTTTGTTTGTTTGTTTGTTTTGGGGGTTTTCTTAAGGTGTTTAGGAAATAAAGTTTTTCTTAAAAAAAGGACACATGATTTGTTTCAGACTGGAGTTTAAGTAATTGATAGATATTTGAAACTGTTGGCCAAATATTCTGTGTTGGTCAAAAAAGTGAAATACCTAAATGATTTTTTTCAAAATGTTCTGTGAAGTAAGATAGAAAGCAACACAATACATTTGTATTAATTAATAGAAAGGAAAAATTTTGAATATGAGTATGGTTCAGTTAGCACTTCCTTGTCCTGCCCTGCAAAAGGGAACAGAGATAATAAACGCAAATCAGCCACTCCAAAACTCCTTGAGACAGATCTAGGTTAATAGCTTTAGTTATTGGTTTGTAATGTAGAGAAGATATTGTTATTCTGAAGTGATATTTAATAAAATCATGTCCAAATTTTGGGAAGGAGGAAAGGGTCACTGTACTGGAGAACAAATACATCTGCTCTACAAACCTTGAAAAATAAACCAACCTATTTTTTAAGTGCTGATTTTGGTGTGCTAAATAGAAAAGTGGGATTTTTTTCTCTGTTTTGAGTAATCTTATAACCACTTGTGCTGCCAGTTGCTCATCATATTTTAATTTGATGATATGTTTCATAATATCTTGGCTATAATCTTCAGGTCATGTCAAAAAAGGCAGCAACTTAATTCTAAATTTAGACAAGATATGGGTAAAAAAACAACCAGTCCAGTTCTCTGGTTGGATGACAATGCTGAAATCTAAGTAAATTTTTGTCCATCATTCAAAGGCCAAAAAGTTTGACAGCGTAAAATGAAAAATTTCTCTAAATTTTAAAACCCCCTGAACATACAAGATCCTCTCAGACTCTTTTAGCTAATGTAATGCCTGGGAAACCACTGTCTGGCAGAAGCTGAGGTCATTTCTACAACACTTCCTTGTCCCTCTGCAATAAAAAACCTTTACTTCCTAGCAGATTTCTCACACTTTCTAATTTGACTACTGAATGGGAAAAGCCTATTGCAAAAGCTACAAACTGAAGAGGAGATTGAGCATGTTCTAGGAAAACTAATACGTATACTTGTTTTCATTCTTTCTTCTTAGGATTTACTCCTGTTAACATTTACACACATAAAATTTTTTTTTTAAAAAAATGTATATGCTAAGTAGCTGTTCAGAAAAAATATGCTTCATATTACTTAAATACTCACCTGCTTGAGTACCGGAGTAGTACTTGACTCAAAAGATTATTTCAAAATGTAAAAGCTAGTCACATAACTAAGTATTTAGACTAGATAGATTTAAAGACAAAAAAAAATACACTCAGGTAAGTGCATGGATGCTTTAGCATTAACAGTGTTCATAATTTTGGTAAATGCAAAAGAATAATCACAAAGAAGTTTAAAAAAACAATATATAATACTGAAGTATGTTTTTCCTACAGGAATGTAATGCCTATAAATATTAGAGTTGTATTATTTTTTCTGCAAGTGTAACTGCTTCATCAATGTGAGTCAGTGAAGCAGTGACTAATTAATGTCTTGAAATTCTTCTGTATTCTTCTTGTATTTTACATACGTACCTTCCATAGATAGAAAAACTATTTTAACATGCATTGAAATAAATGTTACTAGAAAATCAATATAGAAACAAATGCAGAACTAGGAAGAACAGGCTCTGTCTCTCGGCACTCCAATTAGCAAATTAACATTTCATCTGTACTTAGCATAGAAATAAGATATTTAGCAGAGATAAAATGAGAGATTTTTTGTGTACAAAGGTCCAGAATTTACAGTTTAAGTTGACTTTGGTGTGTGGAAGTGAGTAATTCTCTGGATTTGGGGATAACATTCATCTTCTCCCATGAAATATTTGTTTTAACACTGCAACAGGCATGCCAGAAGGTAAAGATAAAATGGGTATAAAATGTAGTACAAGACTTTAATAAGTTTAGTAAAGATTCCACTTTTCTGTCAATAGAAGACAATTACTTTTGCCTGATTTTAAAATAATAATATATTCAATTAAGGTTTTTCAAAACTATTGAGAAGGCAAAACATGAAAAACCATAAAAAATGTTAGCCAGATTGTTATTTTTTTCCTTTCATGTTTAATTTTTTCCAATAATTTTCTACATTTAACCAAAACGTGTGCACTAATTTTCTCTGTATGTTTGAGACCTCTCTCATTTAGTTTTCCCTGTGACAAACAAGGCGTGGTGAAATAGAGAAACAGATACACCTTAAAAATAGTAAATTATTGCATGCATTCTGGTTTTATTCCCATAAGGTGATAGTTCAATACATACCTATTTGGTATAAACTGCATCATTTTTGAGAACTTTCTGTATCCATGCACTTTATTTGAAAACCTGACAGGAGATACATACTGATCTGAAAGGCCAAAGTAGAAGGCTTGCAAAAAACAAGATGACATTCTACATAAGCTTTTAGTGAATAAATTACACAGAGGAAAATGAATCTTAAAAGTTCCTGGATTTTAAGCAACATAAAACCTGTGTTTTATTAATTGCCTATGATAAATAGGTCTTTCCCTCTCTTCCTCACAGTTTCCCATGGAGAGATGTATTTACACTGCATGCGCTCTCCAAAGGAAGCAGACATAAATATAGAGAAGGGGCTTGACAGTGAATGGAACCCAGGCCGTACATATCCTCACACTAAAAAAGTAAATAAACTTTTAGTTTTTTAGAGTTTCAAACACATATATGTGTGAACTATTTGGATATCATATGCACTTAGTTTGGATAAGAGTATGCAACCACACTCAACCCCTTCAGCAGCTCTATAAAGGGGCAGGTTTCACTGATTCTCAGTGAAGAGCTGTCTTTGGCAATGAAGCCTGTTAGGTGTCTGAACAGTTATTTTAGCAGAGAATTAAAAATTGGAGTGAGAAAATGTGGAAAAGCTTCTTCCTTTCATAGACATATTTCCCTAAAAATCTGAATCTCTTAGAGAAGAAAAGCTTAAAGCTTCATTCTGTGATACTGATGATGTCAAACAGTTGGTTTTTGTCAGCTCAATAGAAACTTCATAAATGAGCACAGCAACCAATCTGCAGAAGTGACACTGACTGGCCATAAAATATCGGTGTGGCCATGTTCATATCATGCTTCCAAGCTCAGAGACAAATACCCTTCAGACAAGAATTTCTGGGCCATTCTTAGAGTAGCTGCAGAAGGCGACATATCCTGTTAAATAACATATCTAACTATGGCTGGATATGGACATAAATGAAAGTTAGGATACTTATAACACATATAACCTGAACGTTTTCCTTGTACTATAGAGAGAACACGATGGCGTGGAGAAAAGGAGTAATGAGGGAGAGTGGGAAAGGAGAATGGGACATATTTTCTCTTCAGCCATTCTATGTAATTTTCTTTTTTTATTAACTTGTCCACTCTCTGTTTGATCCTATACAAACTCTCAGCCCTTGCAAAATAAGTTTTTCTCTTGTTTGTTGCTAATTTATTTTATTCAGCTTCTGGTCCTTTGTTATACTCCTCACTACTTGTTATGCAGAGCTACTACCTACACTATAGCTGCTCTCCCTGTATTTACATATCTTAACATAATACCTGCTCTTATGGAAGTATGTTTCTTTCCTTCTGACCACTTCTCCAATTTGCCAAAGCCGTTTTCAATAATTTTGTCTACTGATGGTCTTACACCTTCTTCATATTAGCAACTTTTGTAAATCTGTTGGACAGGCCTCTATTTCTTGTTCTATTTCATTAGTTTAAAACCACGAATATATATGGACATTTGAGTCATAGTTTGCACTCACCTTAAAAGTTCTTTCATCTAGACCCAGTTTCTACAGTTTCCTTATAAGAACGTCATCTCAAAAGAATTTTAAACATCTGCTGCTTTTCTTCTTTCTGCATGGCTACTTTGCATAGTTATCTCCGAGGATGCTGCCTTGGAAAGAAATTAAATTGATTAGATAGATTTTGTTCATAACAGAAGCATGCTAGCTAGATGTCACTGATGTCTTCTAAGAGCTTATAAACATTTTGACTATTAGTTCAGCAACACATTTGCCCTTTCCTAACTTCAGTGATGAAAGAGACATATTGTGAAATGTGGAGTGTTTTGAAATGAAAAATATCTGATTTCAGATCATGCCATTGTAAGAATTTATTTTCAATTGTCTTTTCTAAGGCTTGGAGTTAGCTAACAATACCCTGGTTAACATCTGGGCTAAGGGAGAGCTTCTTTTAGTTCCTTGAGTCTCGTTGTGTTCTTAGACCTTGCTTACTTTTAATGGATTCAGTCTGAAATCATAAAAAGTCAGCGACAGACAAAAAACTTGAGAAAATACAAAAGTGTCTTCAATCCAGAAAGCACTAACACTTACCTCCCTTTATAATCACAGAATCATAGAATGGTTTGGGTAGGAAGGGACCTTCAAGATGACTGAATTCCAACTCCCCTGCCATGGACAGACAACTGTCAATAGACCAGGCTGTTCAAATCCCCATCCAACGTGGCCTCAAACACTTCTAAGGATGGAGCATACACACCTTCTCTGTGAAACCTGTTCCAGTGACTCACCACCCACACAGCAAGGATTCTTTTTCTAATATCGAATCTAAACCTACTCTTTTACAGTTTGATTCCAATTCCCCTTGTCCTGTCAGTACATGCTTTTGTACATATTCTCTCTCCATCCTTCTGGTAGGCTCCATTCAGATACTGGAAGGAAAATATATTGGAATTGGAAAAAAAAAAAAATTAAAAAATCTCTTATTGCATGCGCAGCATCATGGTTGAAATATTCAGGAATCTCAAGAAATTGCCAAATAGAAAAAGATCATATTACAGTGACTGAAAACTTACTATTCTTCTGGAGCACTTTTAACTGACATAAGACTATTTAAAATTAATGAAAGTTAGATACTGCTGGCTGTAATTGCATTGCCACTGAATTAGAACACAAATTTCAAATATTTTGAAAATCAAAATAAATGTTTAAAAAACTTCAGTAGAGAATACATTTAAAAATGCAAAAAAAAAAAAAAAAGGAAAATAATTTAAAAATTAACAGTGACGGACTAGCAGAGAAAACAGTCAAAACATCAATGTAATAAAATTCAGTAAAGACAGATGTGAATGTCATAGACCTAGGAAGTATACCTAAAATAAGGAAATGATCGGGTAGGACCTCAGGATCACCCATTCTGCCTCCATTTTGATTTTACAACGCATGAAGTATTGCATTCAAGTTTTATTCACTAAAGGAGAAAAAAATATGAGCTCACAGGAGAATAACGCAGGTTTAATTCCAAGGCACTGTTCTTAAAATGCTATGGGATTGGTAGAGAAGATATGCTGTATCTCATTAAAATTTGCCTTGCAATATTTATTGACTGTGGAAAAAAATTTACCGTTACACACAGTAAAAGCCATGACAGCCCAAGCATGCTCTTCAGGAGAGTATGCAGTACTCATTCCTCTAGTCTATTCTCCAGATCAGGCTGTACCTCCTGATCATCGACCTAGGTTTACTTGGGATTACCACCACTGTATTGCTAAAGCAGTAAAACCTATAGCTAAAATTAAAAAATCAAACAGTAAAACTAAGCTGTTTAATATCTGAAAAATTTATGGCAGAGTGCTGCATAACAGTTTTTGTTTTCAAAATATACCCTAGGTCAGAGTTTTGCAAAATATCCCTTTTCTGTTACAACAGTTTTCTACAAAATTGCCAAAGATTGAGGTGCTTTTTGTTTTTTTTTCCAAGTACTGGCTTATTATTACAAAAAACAATTAATTGCAAACTGTGAAGAATAAAATTGAATCTTTTTTTTAAGACAACAGTTTTAAAATTTTCTGTGGCTAAGCAGATAGAATTTAATTTTTCGAAAATATTACAGCAGCTAATGAAAAGCAATGTAAAATATTGGACTTTTTTCATCAGAGAATTGATGTGAACCATTTGGCAGATGTTGGTAGCTACAACAAACTGTTAAGCAAATCTTTCTCCTTTTTTTGCAAAACTGCAAAAAAATCCATATTGAAATGTTTGGTCACCATAAAATCTTTATGCTTAGTCTAGTTTTTTTCTGAATTTAAAATATAACAAAAAAAAGAGCACAACCTAAATACATTTCTAATTCTTTTTGCACTGAAAATGTCAAAGCAAAATTGACATTTTGACTTTTTCTTCAAAAAACAGACAGTTTTGATGGAGTGGTTTTTTTAGACAGAGTATGATGAATTCTATATACATTCATGAATAGCTCTAACTGACAAAGTCTGATTTTATTTTTCTGTAAAAAAGAAAAAGAAAATACTCCATCTTGACTTGTGTCTGAGATTTCTGTTAGTGCTTATTTAAAGACTTGCCTTTTCCATCTGCATGTCAATTATCTAGTTATGCATATTAATATATATCTATTAAAGGGTCTAATATATCATGATGTATCTACTGCAGTTCCCTGTGTCTGATTGCTAATGTCTTCCCATTTGTGAGAAGTTAAAGAATGTAATTAAGAAGCAATAAGCAAGCACATAAACAAAGCACTTCAAGAATATAGAAGATCAATGATGAAATGAGAGCAAAGCTATAATTCAGAGCATTATCTCCATCTCAATATTTGAGAAACAATAAAGGAGCAAGATTTTTTCTTTCCAATCAGAATCAGGGGGAAATAAAAAGTGCAAAATCTTAAAGGAATAGCAACATGAGTATTACACTGAATGGATCCAGCTCTTTGATATATCTTCAGTTAAAATGTAAATTGAGACAACTAGGTTGAACAGTATTTGCCAAAACTTGCAAACCCCATAAAAGTTAGAGGAAATGTGTACACAGGCATTTTTTTTCTTTTCTTGCTTGTTTGTTTCATCTATTATGAACCCTTGGGGTGCATAAATAATACTTTGTTTGAAGAAGTTATGTTTGAAATCACTTTAATCATTCTCTGTCACAGGCCCCCATAGGAAAAAATGTCTCTCAGGTTTATAGAGTAAACAGGAGATTAGAGCCCTAATATTCAGTCTGAGGGGTAAAATCATATAGTTTCTCCTTAATGAAAAGTTAACAAAAGCTATCCACAGTAAAAGTTAATGTAAGAGTATAATAAACACTTAAACTAGAGGCAGTCTGAAGTAGAGCAAAGAAAAAATGAAATAAACAATGAGATGAAAAATCCCTTGCGCCATGAGCAGCTATAATTACTGATGAAATAAACCAAGACTCAATACTGCACATTAGAACAACAACCTAAACACAATGGAATTTCATTGCAGATTTAGGTAATGCTGAAGAACAATATTTGAGACAACATACACTTTGCTGATCACTTAATTACAAAAACAATATTGCATCTGAGAACACTGTAAGAATTTTTAAAAAGCCATTAGAAGGGAAAAAAACAATTTTGGGATGAGAATACAAAAAAACTCCATATATTAAATAGACTTAGCTTCCACTGTAATATACAAAAAAGAGAGATTGTCTAAATATCTGAATCATAGAATTTACGTGGGATTGGGAATACATACAGCCATACCCTGGACTACAAAAGAATTGTGATCAGCAGGTCAAGGGAGATTCTGGCTTTGAAGACCCTTCAGAGTACTTCATCAAGCCCTGAGGGTCTCAACACAGGAAATATGGGGACTTACTGGAGTGGATTCACAGGAGGCCACAAAGATGATCCAGATGATCCAGATGATCCTGTAGCATCTCTACTCGGAAGACAGACTGAGGGAATTGCAGTTGCTCAGTCTGGAGAGGAGAAGGCTCCATGGATACTTACAGTAGCCTTCCAGTACCTAAATAGGACCTACAAGAAGGCTGGAGTGGGACTTTTCACAAGGGTGTATAGGGACAGCACAACAGGGAATGGCTTCAAACTGAAAAAGATTAGGTTTAGATTAGATATTAGGAAAAAATTCTTTACTGTGAGGGTGGTGAGGAACTGGAACAGGAAGATCTTTTGACTGGTTAAAATCAACAAACAATAGCTTGCAGAAGAATCACTATTCTCACAGAAATGGGTAAGCCTATGTCAAGGTTTTAGTTACTTAAGTTCAACAGAGTGTAAATGGGAATGGGATGTGGTGCATCAATTTCTGCAATCTGCTCTAGAAACCTATCCCTTCCTTTAGGACACAAGAGGAAAAAGATAAGTGCTCTAAATAATAGAGCAAAGTATCTCATTATTTTTTTACACAGTGAACCACTGCATTTGGATTATCTAACTTGTAAGGTGTAGAAAACAGAGGAGTTGTAAAAAAATTTTAAAAGTATGTAAAAAATCATTGATGTCTGATTTTTGTAGAACAAATAATGACAAAAAGTGTGTGTGTTTTTCAGAACTATCTCACTAGACACTGAATAAAGTAGGCAAAAATTACATAGAAATGAGGAGATTTCAATGATATAGATAAAGAAAAATGAAGAAGAAATACACATCATAGAATATCATCTTCTCTGTAAGATCCAGGGAGAGCCCTCCAGTACCGAAGATTTGTTGAGAGCTGTGGTGCGTTGCCCCTGGCTACATACCAGGTTCCCACCAAAGCCAGTCTATCACTCATCAGCTAAACAAGAGAAAGAAAATATAACAAAAGGCTTGTGATTTGAGATTAGGGCAGAGATCATTCAGGAATTACTGTCACAGTTGAAAGAGACTTGACTTTAAGTTTTATTGTCAATCAAATCAGAGTTGGATAATGAGAATTAAGAAAAAATATTAAAACAACTTCCCTATTCCCTTCCCTTCCATTCCCTTCCCAAAGGTAGGTGTCAGGAATTTCATGGTAGTCTTCTCATTGAAAATGTGCAAAAAAATTGGAAAGGCAAATAAAATGTATGACATGATGCAGCATTTTGTTTCTCTCTGCAAGTGAAATGGTCTATTTTTAACTGAAATCAGAAACAGTCTTTACAAATGGCATTGAAGTACTTCATTAGAATCAAATAAATTCATCTTAAATGAGTACTGCTAGCAAGATTGAAGTTCAAATATAAATGACTAAAGGAAAAGTTTGAATGTTGTTAGATACTGTTCCTAATTAATCCAGAATCACCAGCAAGTATTACAAAGTGTGCTCCAGAATTAGACACATTTGTTCCATTTTTCAGGAAGGAAATGTTTCTTATTTCTGGTGAACTACTGCCAGCCCAGACACTCCTTCCTGAGCTTTGTCTTTCAGTATTTTTCCGCAAGTCAAGGTAAACATCAATTAATAGTTTTGGCACACAGTTAAGTCATTGATTTGCCCTCCTGAGATTAGATTGTCTATGTTTCTTCTACGACAAAATTATTTGCATATTTAATTTCCTCTTGGTTTTGGGACAGTATTTAAGTATCTTGAATATCTCAGATTATTAATAGGCAGCATACTACAGGTGCCCTTTCTCCAAATAGTGTTGGGCAGGATTAAAAGCAACCTTCTGATTTTGATCAACAACCCCAGACTCCTGAGAAAAAAGTAGTCTTTCTTTTTGTACTGCAAATTTTGTATCATGATTAGGACTTTAAGTTTGCTATGGTTGTGATTCCCAGGAAGCAAGATGAAGTTTTGTTTGGGAAAATTTTGTATAAAAAGCTATGGAATGTGTCTTTTTAACCTCTAGTGAACATGACTCCTGGAAGTTTTTAAATATTTAAATTAGTTTTGGTGGTTTTTATTAACTTTGTGCCTTTAAATAGTGGTTATTTAGAGTGCCAAGTTGAAGAACTAATCTGGCCAATAACAAAACCAGTGCTCCCTTTTCCCTTTTCCCTCTTTTCTCTTTTCCCTTTTTTTTTTTCCCTTTTCCTTTTTGCCCCTTTCTGTTCCCTTGTTCCATTTTGACTTTTCCTTTTCTTTTCTCTTGTAACATCTACAAGTTTGTGTTTAGTGTATCAGCAATTTTCACCAGTACTTTTTTTCCTCCCAAAGTCAGTTTCTTATCGCACTATTGTCAGCAAAGTTTCCTCATTCTCAAATTTTTGCATGAGTGTTTAAGGATTACGCCTATTTTTAAATTTTGAAAAAAATAAACAAAATATACAATTTTGAGTTGTTCAGTTGTATTATCACAACTGATCTTAAACAATTAGGACCTTTGCATTCCTTTTCTCTTGATGAGCTTCATAGTGTTTGTTGTTTATATCTTCTCTCAGTCTTCCCTCTGTGCTTAATCTGATGTGAATTTCCTACTTTGGTGTAAATGCATACCCCATATAAATGAAAACCTGATATTGATAGGACCACGAGTTAAAGAAATCAGGAAATTTATTATTTGGAAAAAGTTTATTTCTAGTTTTACATAATTAAGTTCATACTCTCAGGAGAAGTTAAAAAACATCCTGAGATACCTGTGTGGTGTTTGGTCACAAAAATACAAAAACAAACAAACAAAAAGCTGGGAATGGAAAGTGCTATGGTAAATAGAATATATTAAGAGCAATTTCTGTATAAATATAATATGCTGAACTAACCAGAAGAGTGGTTGCATCTCATAACTAGCCTCATACTCAGTCATCTCTACTTTACTGTTTAACTCCTTTGCTTTCCATAACTGAGTTAATAATGTCACCTAGGCAGTCACACAAGGCTGAGTTGAACTCTCTGACTTTCACTCAAAATCTCTCTACAACACCATCTTGGAAAAGTGGACTGCAAATGCGACCCAGACAGAAATGCCTGTTCTTCTTACTAGTACAGTTTACAGTCATCAGCAGAAATTATGTAAACTCACTGCACTCCATCTGGTCTTCCCTACAGGGTGACAACGTAACATTCTCTTCTACCATCAATCTGACCCAATCCAGTCAGGGCCAGATGAGGCTCCACATTAGGCTGCATAGTGGAAGGCAGAAGGTAAAAGCATGTCTGTGACACTGTTCTGGGTATTCAAACTCTCACAATCTGTTATCTTGACACTATGCAATAGTCTTGAATGTGCATTGCGAGAATGTGCATTAAGATGTACCATACTGATGGCAAAATTTGAAGAATCCTCCATTCCCATAATAAGCAACAGCATGATTTTGAGATTTTTCTACTCTGGAAAAAATTGCAATCATCATCATCAACATAATCATCATCTTGGTTTACAGAAGAAGAAGAAAAATTATTTTGGGTCTCTCACTGCTGTAAAGCCAGAGAGTTGGTCACAATGTTAATACCACCATCTTGACAAATGCTGGGATACTGTCTTGTAAGCATACTGATTGCACACGTCCCATGTTTATACCAAAATGTTTTTGAAGAAAGAGTAGAGTGGGTGATGCCACTTCTTCATCTTCATCATCCTCAGTGCTAATCACTGCAGTCTCTAGTTGATTAATTGTTATTTCCACCATATGGTTGAGTTATTCAACCTTGGATTTATTTTATACAGTAGATATTTAATTGCTGCTGCCTAGACTGTGGAACTGGAAAGCTTACCTTGAAGTCCATTTTATCCATTAAATTTACAGTAATGAAACATTAAAATTTTGAATACATAAAAATTAATCATTTATGTTGACAAAGGATCATTGAATGTCTGCTTCAGCCCCATATATAATTTTAAATTCTATTTCATTTTAATTATGTATGAAATTACAATGAAATAAAATGGATGAAACAAGCATATAGGGGCATTACTTGCATGCTGTTTTGCTATTTATTTTTTATATTTGTAGTGGATGATTAAATCATAATAACTTGAAATGTATTTTATACCAATGTCACGTTCTTGGTTGTTACACAGTCTGCTTTTTCATAGAGCTGCTCTGAGCTACTGGGTAATAAGGCAGACAAGATTCTCTAGCTTCACCACATTATTTCTTCTGCTTAGGTATACAGTGGAAATCCTTCTGTGGAAGTCATGAACCTCAATTGGGGATGAAGAATAAAAGCTTTTGCAAAGACAAACCCTCAGTGCTTTAAATGCTAGTCTGGAAACAGCCCAACAATTAATTTTCACGTGATTAATTTCTTAGTGAAATCAATGCATGTGATGTTTATATGCAGAAAAAAAATTACATTCACAACTCTTCATGCATGTGTATGCATTCCCTAATGACCACATAAATACAAAAGGATGGGGTCACCTGTGAAAAATACTCACGGCACTGTTTCATTGGAACATTTGCCAGAAAGACTATGAAAAACAGCAGATGACAAGTGACTCTTTGTTTAATGCACCTGTACTTATAATTCTATGCCTTCAGATAATTTGAGGCAGTATCTGAATTTTTCTGCCTTCCTTTCCACTTGACCTAGAAATGTGTCTGATAAAACCTCAATAAGGAAAAAAATCTAAGTTCTCTCATTCCAATTTGAATTTTGTAATTTTGCTTACAAACAAAACTTTTGATTCTTGGGATTTGTTGTTATTGCTGGTTTTTGAATATCACATAACTGAGGAGTGTCTTTGAACCCTGAATTCCTATGCAAAACACCTAGCACACAGTATAGCCTTCACATAGGTTGAAACAATGAAATATTTGTCTTTGCATTAAAAAGAACATGAAGATCTCTCAAAACTAAAAAAAAAAAAAATACTATATATATAGGCACCAGTAATCAAGCTGGATTTAAACAGCATAGCAATTCTATTACTACTTTTATTTTTGAAATGAAAAAATATCTATCTTCTCATCTTTAATAATCTGTTAGGTTTGTGTGGGAAATGTGTGGTGACCTATCCATGTGTGCTGATTAGCTTTCTTACCACAGTTGCTATAAAATTGAAGAAGGTTCTTCTGAGACAAGAAAGATTTATTCTTCCTTTGATTTGGAACTCAAATTCTAACATGTTTTCAGAGTAAGCATAAAGAAACATAAATATCTTTCATTGTTTTGATTATAAGATTTAATGATTATGCAGACAAAGTGGATAAAATAGTTATTCACTGGGCATATACCAAATTACTGTACGACCAAAGCAGATTTTCAAGCTCTCTATAGTACTCTTAGGGAGTCCATTTACTGTCATGGTATGCGAAGATTTTATGGAACAGAAGAAACTCATCAAAGCAAATATGCAGTTAGCTCACACCTGCTTAAATCAGAATATGAAAGTAAAATGGAAAATGGCTTCTTCGGAGCTAAGATGGAACACCAACATTTGACTCTTTCATCTGTGGTACACGAATTCCAAAAAACTGAGCTTTTAAACCTCTGCTGTTGGAAGTTCCCACATCTCTGCATATACCATTAAAATTTCCATTAGCAAGTTCTCTACTGGTAATGATCAGGTGTTTCTTGGTCATAACGTTCTTCTTTGGGGCTTTATCTGAGAATCTTTTATTGCTCTGTTACTGAATAACAGCAATTTGACCAGTCTATATGTGAGAACATCTAAATAACAACTCCATTGCTAAATTAGTAGGAATAGAATCTTTTTTGAAAGACAATGTCTCCTTTATTAATATTTTTACTACTCCAATGTTATGTAATGTTTTAATAAAAATGTGGAAAACAGTTGGCTTGCTGTCTGTTGGTGCAGCAGGGTCGTCTTTTGCATTAAAAACAGTATATTTAGTCTTAAAACAGGATGCAGACTTTTCCATCCTTATTCTGACTAAAAAAAAATTCTTCTCTTGCTTTTTTCCCCTTTTGTTCATATCCTCTTGTTCTTGGGTTAGACTAGAGACTACTTATACTGTCATAAATTACAAAAGTTCTGACAAGAAAATACGAACAATCTGTTTTCCTCAATGATTTATGAATGACACAGTATCCTTACTGCAGTGAAGTCTGTCTCTGAGTCCAGAGCCTTATGTTATGTTTATGACAATATATCCATATTAAGTACGCAATATCTGATGTCAAATATGGTCACAGAACATTTAAGTCATAGAGCAACCCAGTTTGGAATGGACTGCAAAAGATAATCTTGTCCAGCCTATTGTGGGAAAGGGAGCCTAGATGAAATTATCCAGCACATTTCAATTACATCTTGCAAATGTGCAGAGACGGCAACTTACCATGTACCTGGAGATGACATTCCAGTTATTGATGGTTATCACTGTAAAAAATTTCTTTTTTACATCAAGGTGAAATTTCTCCCAGTGTAACTTAAGAGGTTTTCCCCTTTTCTTTTCCATGCGTCCCCTCAGGAAGAGAAAGCCTCTATCCTCTTCGTAGATGCCCATTAAATACTGGAACACTGTGATGTGTTCCCCCCAGAGCCTTCAGGGCCAAAAACCTAATTCCATCAGTCTTTCCACATAGAACTGTCTCTCCAGCCCTTTGGTCATCTTTATGACCATTTTTGGTCCCCGTCCAGGCTGTCTGCATCTGTTTTTCGGTTGTGGGGACAAGATCTGGACACTACTCCGGATGCAGTATGACAAGCACCGCGTATATTGGGATGATCACTTCTCTCTCTGTGCCCTTAACACCCTGCAGATGTGTTTGCCTTCATTACTGCAGTGGTACTCTGACTTGTCCATCAGGGCCATCAGAGCCCTTTCAGCAGCCACTTATTTTGACATCTTGTGGTGGATTCTGTCTGGGTCCATAGATTTATTTGGGTTATGTCTTGGCAAAAGACTGCAGTTCAGTCCGTCTTCCACTTGCCGGTGTGTGAATGCATGCATTTTTCACAGCCACTTGTTTCTGTGATCTAGGGTCCAACAACACTGGCAAAGACAAATGCAAAGAAAATACTGAAAGTGTTTGTATCTATTGCAATTGTGAGCTTTCCCACCAAGTTTCTATGATGCCTGGGGTATTCGTAATTCATGGGTTTCATATGAAGCCGCCGTTCTTCCTGTTTGTTGCCCAGGTTATATGCACTGGTATACATGCACTTAAGGTAGCCGGACTTAGGTTTCTTGCCTTTGGAAAAGGGTAGGGAGTATTCTTCACTACTCTGGTAGGTTTGGTTATCTACCCTCTTGCTTATGAATATGCAGGTGTTACAGCTTTGATCCCTGTCCAACAAGTGCATTAATTAGAGGTAAAATATGTTAGAAAAATTTTGTGTGTATTATCTTTTCTAACAATTGCAATTTTTCTCAAAATAAAAAACTTACTCTTTTTTCATGTACATGGTAGCCTAAATCTTTGCTTAGAACGTTATGTATTATGGGTTGAACTTAACCCATACTCTTTTACATTCAACAGAGGTGAGGTTGTTCCATGCCTTGAAATGGTGAATCTTCACAAAGTGAATAATGTGACTTGAACACAAGAATTTTAGTGTTTTTATCATCTTGAGTATTAGCAAGCCGAAAGAAGAATCAAATTGTTATGCAAACAGTGTATACAGATTTAAATTCTTGTTTTGCAGACACTTATATAGGATTTAGTAATCAATAAATTAGACACAAATCATGTTTACACAAATGAAAATCAGTAGTTTCCATACTGAATTTAAACTAGATAAACTTCACTTTTTCATATAGGGTAATGACCCTCTAAATGCAAACACTCCAAACCTTAAGCAATAAATAGCAGGTGTAGCTTTTTTAAGGGATACTCTTTGCAATATTGAAGCATTTGCCTTTTTCATAATTATAGTATCTGAAGTTCTTGTCATTGTTTTAATTAGCATCTAAAAAAATGTTGGTGGCCTTTAAATTAATTGCTCCTCCTTTCCTCATCTTTTCTTTCCCCACTGATACATGTTTTTCATTTGTGGCATTCATTTCAGAAATATGTTTTCAAGAATTTTTGCCTGTTTTGGACTTCAAACAGTTAAAATAGAAATTACTTTTTTTGACAAAACTACAATATCTAATAGAATGTGTTTTCTAGATCATAATTGTGATCATAAAAACAGTAAAGTGTAATGCATATTGTAAGTGTTTAAGGCTCAAATTCAAGTGAACACTTGAGAAAGAAGTAAAATGTTATAGATTTGATTTTAACAGCCATATTTCATCTGCTTTTTGAGGTCTGTTTTTTTACACATCAAAGAAAAATTTAAAACAACTCAAGACAATTGACTCTTGAAACAATTTGGTTATACTTCTGCATTTTATTTCAAAGAGTGTGTTCCCAACAGGGACTTAAAACCAAATCAATAGTCTGAACAGTTTCATGGCAGAATTCAGGTAAGTGATACAGGCACAAACAGATTGCACTGCATGTAAGTTTACTCACCTGTTTGTCAGTCATGGCCGCTTTTTTTTTTGTGTGTGCAGACTCATGTATTGATAGTATCCTAGATGATTCATGTTGCGGTGGCCCAGGTTGCCACGCGGGACGTGGCAACCTCTGTGACTCTTGACTCCGAGATGGTTGTTGCCCAGCCCGCCCCTCGCGAGGGGTCTGCTCCACCGGACTTTAGTTTTTGGACTAATGATGAAGTTGCGTGGGCAGACCCCGACCAGGACAGTGATAGCGAGGGCGGTGCCGAAGGGCCGGCCACTCCCACGGGCCGCCGCTCATCCTAGCTCTCCTCCCCCTGTTCTGGAATTTTCCTTGGTTAATTGTCACTCATATGTTAATGTCATGTCAATCCCCTAAATCCTTCCCCTTTCTCCTCCCTTGTTCCCGAACCTTCCCTAGAATCTGTTATCCCATTGGTTGCGTCCTTCAGACCCACCCCTGAGACCGCCCTTGATTGTATCTCATTGGTTTACTTTGTTTATGTAATCCCTTCCTATTGGCTCCTAGATTTGTATCCTCCCCTATCCTCCCAACTCCACCTCCCCTTAAAAACCCTTGTAACCCCTCATTCTGGGTCCTTCTGCGCTTGGTCCTCTTTGGTGTCCCTAAGTCCACGTCTCTCGTCCTGAGGACTGGATAATAAAGGCTCTGGAATTAAACCATCACAGGAGGTCCCTCTCTCCTTCTTACTCCCGTCGCCACATCTTTACAGCGGCTACTGTTGCGGCCTCAGAAGAGTTGCCGAGGACAGTGAGTAGAGACTCTAGTTGCTTAGCGACAGCTCGCCCCTGGGAGGCTAGAGCGTCAGATTGTCAGCTAGAGTCTCTGTGCCGGTGACCCAACCACAGCAAGTCGTCCTGCCCTGGTCAGCCGGGCCAGTTAAGTGGCCAGTGGACGAGGCGACAGATTCACATGTAATAATATAGAAATGACAGTTTCCTTCAATTCTTGTGGACATCTGGATGTCTTCTCTTGTAGTTGAAGCATAATGAAATGAATTTAACTAACACTAACAGTAAAAAAAATCAAGAGGAAGAAAGCAAAACAACCCTGCACCAGACTGACCATGAGTTGCTATTGATTATCCAAGTGGTTTCTTGTCACTGAAACTTCAGTTTCTTAGTCACTTTAAACTGTCCATTTTCTGTCAGACTGTCTTTCTAACTTATGCAAATATTGCAAGGCTACTTTACCAACTTCAAATGAGCTTGAAACAAATTGCAAATTTTATTCCCTACCAGTTAAGACAACTACAATGAAGAGTTGAAAGAAATACAGAAAAAAAAAGGAAACCAAAAAAAAAAAGACATTTGTATAAAATAATAATAGTCTTGTTAAAGAGGAAGCCTAAATGCATTCCAATGTCCAAAAGGTGTTGCAGGAATTGCATCTAGGCATTTGAATTCTACCCCTTTATTATCTTGAAAAGTTTTCATTCACTGAAGAAAGCTGCATGTGACCAGTGGGCAAGATTTCTGTTCAAGTATATTAACAAATATGTTTAAAAAGTATAAAACTCTAAAATCCCTTTTTTGCAATGATAACATTTTATCTCCTAGAAGATATTTATGAGTAGATGAATAGTGTATGCAAAAGACTGCTTTGGAATGGAAAGGTAGCTGTCTTTGCTACCTGCTACCTACTATTTAGTCCTTGAAATACAAGGTCTTGGTAAGGAGGTCTTAATACTAAAGTGAAAAGTCTAGATATAGCAAGAAGAGGAGTTTATTATTTCTGTTCTAGAGCGTGATAAAATGCCAACTGGTTCGCCCAAATGGATGCAGCTAAACCCCCAACTATATTCTTCTTCTGATGTATCATACAGCTGAATCAGTTTGTTGCTTTTTAACCTGATAAAAATTTACTCTTTTCCATCTGTTTTTCCCTTACCTGATAGATTCATTATCTGTCACATCAGGGAGTGTATTAGTTTCTTTTAGTCAGACAAGCAGCAGTGTCATTTAAGGGAACTCATATCAAGAACTTTACAGAAGCTAGGGTAGTGGAGGGACACCAACGCTTCATGGGGAAGAGGAACAGCAAGATTTTAAATCAATCCCTTTTTTCCCGAGAGCAGTTTTTACTTTGCTCACATCAGTGACCTGTTTTGCAATTCATCCTCAAAGAGAGGAATAGACAAAACTAAAGCAAGATGTATTACAGTATTGGAAATGGATGGCTTGGTTTAGAGTTCTCCTAGGACAGCTTTGCTGTTCAATGAAGGTATATGAAACTTACATCATCTTAGATATTCCGACTAAAAAGGTGTTAGAGTGAAAATACTGATGGGAAAGCAGTGGGCCTTCTTTTTGAGATCTTCAGAATCTTAAGAGCTCTTTGCTTTTGGTGTTAAGTTATATTTGTTTGCCTTTAAAACTTGCAAAAAAAAAAAAAATAAAAATAAAAAAAAAAAAAAAAAAAAAAAAAAAAGAAGTAACAGAGTAACAGAGTGTAGAGATGTTACTGATATTACTGGACCTGAAGGGAGGTGTGTGTTTGTAGTTTTCTGCTATGGCTCAGGTAATTTTCTACAGATAAATTCTTAAATGCAATGGGAGTTGGGACCAAAAATTCTTTTACTCAGTCTGAGAAAAAAACATAAACAGATTAACTAGTTTTGAATTAACTTATCAATTCCCATAGTAACTACAATTTGAAAAGTAAAAGCCAGTGGGAAAATCTAATTGAAAAACTAACAATAGATAAGCAACATCTACAGCTCCACTACCTTTTCTATATCTGAAAATTAGGTGTAAGTCTTTGAGCCAGCTGCAGATGATAGAATTAAGTGCACCAAGAAGGACAAAGTAGGAAAATAGCATGATTGCTTTATGCAAGAACAAAATTAATTTTAATTATGTCCACACTTTACTCTCTGAAATTCAAAAATAAAAATGTGCTTTGTTAAATGTTCTGAAGCATTCTTTAATCTATTTCTTGATTGTTCTTAAAGTCATTTTAGAACACAAAATAACAATTATCAGTTAGTTTTATTTTTTATCTTAAAATAAGAAATGTATTGGTTCATTACTATTGCAACTGTTAGTGAGAATATAATGATATGGTAAATCAAAAAATACTCTGAAACAGCTGGAAAAAGAGTAAAGTACTCACATTTTTGATATTTTCAAAATTGTCAGTCTTGTATTTGAAGTAATTTTAAAGTAAAATAATTTTGAACAACACTTCCTTTAAAGTACTACATTTCAAAGATTCCTTATTTTTTTAGAAATGTATTTTGTAGATTTTTCCTTTTTTTTTCTTTTGTAATAACACATTTTTAATATAATGACGTGAAAACTTTGTCGGTCAAGCAAATCATTTAGAGGCAGTCCCTAGTTTATGGGTATAGCCTTCTTCATTCAGTTTTTCTACTGCATGTGCAGAACAAAAAAGGTTGTCCTTAGGGAGAGATTTTACAGCAAGATTTAGGTTAATGTTTCATTCCTTTTTTTTTCTTAATTGCCACTCGTAGATATTTTATGTTTCTGAATCCCGTGTCAAAGCCTAACATTGCAATAAAAACTTTTCAAATTTCTTCCGATATGATCCTTCCTTACCAATAATCTGTTTTTCTTATGACCACAACAGTCTCAAGAATTAGCACAGAGGACTTCTGAAAATGTTTTTTTTCTGAGTTATAAACAGAAAAGCACTTTTGCTAAGCAGACTGACAACCTCTCAAATAAATTATTCATAAAAGTAGTGACTTCAATCTCTTAAAATTCAGTCTATTAAAATTCAACAAAAACATTTAGCATATTTTGGTCATAAACAGTAGTGATGTGGGAGTCTTACCTTTGCCCAGTCTTTCTGGTTTTCAAGACAGTCTCTTCTTCCTGCTGTTCTAGTTTTTAAACTAGAGAGACTAGAGGTCTTGAAAATTCATGAAAAAAGCAGTTGTAAGATTTTTCACTTCTGGTAAGACAACTTCGTAAAAGCTTTTGCCTTAGATATCCACTCTAATGCCTCCATCAATGCAATGTGAGAGCATCTGAAAGAAAAGGAAGGCCTTTTCTGGTCAGTAACAAACCACAATATTAGCCTGTGTTCTTGAAAACTCAGAAAGGAAAGAAGGAAGAAATAAGATGAATAACAATGTCCATACTCTCTGAAAGAGATATTGCTGTATCTTTTACTTGGTTAAGCAGAGACTCAGAGAAAGCATTGAACTGATCTGTGATACAGAGCCAATGTATCTAGTATTTATTTAATTCAGTGTCATTCAGTGTATTGGTACCTCTGTCTTTAAATGGAGAATTTGTATCCTGAATAAATATGCAATTAAAGTAAAAAAAAAATATCCAGAGATCAATGTGGACAGCCGACCCTTAAAACATAAAACTTAATTCTAGGAGAAAGATCTGATTGCAAGCATGCAATTGTCTCACAGATCATATCCTGTCCTTCTCGTTTTTATCTCCTTGTGGAGATGATTTTTCCTATACAACAATGTGACTTCTAAGAAGGCATCAGTGACTTGCTGGTATGACCCAAGATGTCTATATGGAAGTACATCAGAACTGTAGATTCCTAAAGGAGAAGGAGACATAGAACCAAATAGTTTGGGTTGGAAATGACCTTTAAAAGTCATCTAGTCCAACCACCCTGCCATGGCCAGAGGCATCTTCAGCTAGATCAGGTTGTTCAGAGCCCTGTCCAGCCTCACCTTGTATGTTTACAGGGATGGGGCTTCTACTACCTCTCTGGGCAACCTGTTCCAGAATTTCAACACCGCCATCATAAATTATTCTTCCCTTGTATTTAATCTGAATATACTTTCTTTTCATTTAAAAACCAGTTAACTTTGTCCTATCACAGTACGGTCTACTAAAACTTCTGTGGCCATTTTTCTTACAAGCTCCATTTAAGTATTGAACAGTTACAAGGAGGTCTCCCTGGAGCCTTCATTTCTCCAGGCTGAACAACCCCAACTCTCTCAGCCTTTCCTTATTGGACAGACACTCTATCCCTCTAATACTTTTTTGGCTCTCCTCTGGACCAACTCAAACTCAAAGCTGTATGCCTTTCCTGTGCTGATGACCCCAGACCTGGACACAGAACTGTAGATGGGGTCTCATGAGAGACAGTGAAGGAGAATCACCTCCCCTGAACTGGTGGTCACACTGCTTTTGATGCAGCCCAAGCTGTGGTTGGCTATACTTCAGGCTTCTAATCTTCTCTGAGAAATGGTAATAAAAATGGTAATAATGTATAGACCCCAAATCAGACTCTTTTCTTCAGCATCCCTGCTGACTTTTAAAAGTAAAATAAATAACCAGACAATTTTGGAGCAATGATTTATTTAGCTGAACATCCCATCTATGTCACAAGCCTGTAACATATGCCTACCTACTTTTTTTTGTACAGTCAGCCAGACATGGCTAGGGTACAACAAAACAAGTCTGAGAACTTTTATTGATGATTATAGACCAATAGGCATAATTTAATTTGCGCCAATGAATATTCTCCCAGAACACGTTTGGGAATGGTTCCCGGCTACAATGCAAGATATTGTCTGTTTCCAGCAGACATTCCTCTTTGAGGAGGAAACAAAAGTTGTCTAGATTCAGACCATTACAACCTACTAGCTTAAGGGCTGAAAAAGTTTTTTACACTTTGTAACTTCTCTGTTCACAGTCCATGGTGAATTTTTGTTGAACAAATTGATTCCATCTTTTTCAGACCATACTAAAAGGAGATGAATTGCTCTAATGCTTACTTGTGATTCATGTCTCTGAACTGTGCACAGTTTTCAAGAGTTGGTTAGGCAGAAACTTTATAGAGTAACACATAGGAATTTGGCTGCATATGTGTTCTCATACCTATTATTTTGTAAACATCTTTTTTATGCCTAGAATGACTCTAAGCTGTAGTAAACTGTTAAAATCATGCTAGGTATCTAAAGCAAGGATTGATCTCATACATCACTTTGTGTATTTAGCTGCATTTAATTTCTTATAATATTTCCTTGACCAGTTTTTAGAGATGGTAAAAATTGTTTTGTCTTTTTTTTCAGCTAGTTTTAAATTTTACTCTAATACATAACTTTAAATTATCTAGTATACTTTCAATAATATCTTTTTAAAAAAACATTTTGGAATAAGACGAATAGCACAACGTGTAGAATTCTTGTTAGGGTGACATTCTTTTGATGTTCTTCTCTGTGCAAGAAACTAACAATACCTTGCTTTTTCCTCTGTATTTTTTTAGCTCTTAATTCTTAGTAGTTTATGTGGGTTTAGGTGAAGAGTGGAGACACTTTTTTAAAAGATCTGAATATGAAGCTGAGTTTACTGTGAACTCCTTTCTGGAATTAGGTTTGTGAATCATAGTATCTAATCTGCCAGTTTTGGCCACTGATAGATTAAGGAGAGGAGAGTTAACTGTGACATACTCTGTGACAATTCTGTAGAAGACATAAAATCTGAGAAACCTCGTATCAAATGATGAATAAAATAGCTTGGGGAAAAGGACAGAGATGTTGTTGAATTTTCTTACAGACACAAAGTTTAGGTTTTCTTCCATGCTGAACAGAAGAACCTTAGACATTGGTTCTCATTATACTCTCAAACAGAAAGCTTACAACCACGGTAATGAAAATGTGTATGTTTACTTTTCTGAAGATGTTTTGTTGAAAATCAAGAGCTAACTAAACAGGTTTTATTCTAATAGGTGGCTTTACATATTCAGTATTACTTGGAAAATGAAAACATGGTCTAATTCATAGTCCCACATAAGCTGTTCAACAACATCAGTAATTTCTCTCCAACAGTAGAAACTGACTAAAAATAACTCAAATGAACAAAACAAAGCAAAATAAAAAGCCTTAATAATAATGTATTGAATGAACGAAACTCAACCCCAACATCCACAACAAAGTAACAAAGAAACAAACAAACCAAAGCCAACCAAACCAACCAACCAACCAACCAAAAAACAATCACAGGAAAGATAAAACAAACATGTTTCTTTAGAAATAGATAAATAAATTACACTTTGAAAGAGCTAAGGGATGTCTCAAGCATGTGCACAGGGCAGATGGAGAAAATATCAGTGGAAGAGAACTGAGCCAGGATGCTCTTGAGAAAACTCCAGTTTATATGACCGGATGATACAAATTTGGAGAAGTGGGGTGCCGAGGGTGCTGATTGAAATAATTCTGAAAGGGGATAACACATTAACTACATATTCTCTTCTACCTTTCATCATGGAAAGAGTCACAGCCTCCTCCTCTGAGGAGAAAAAAAAGAAAAAGAGGGACTTCTCAGAACTAAATGCATAGTTCAAACAATGCACACGATGCATTCAAAATAAGAAAAGCTATGAGAGATTATATGCAGATATTTTAGGAAAAAACTTATCTAGATTATTTTCAATGAGGTTTTGACACACTCCGATAATATTGTATAGCATTTATATGGGTTTTTTTACATCTTCTAAAAATTATTTTAACTGTTACATCATTCTTAAACTCTTATATAGACTAAAATGTTCCTGCAACTTAATATCTTATAGTTACTTCTTGAATTTACAGAAATAATCTGCAGCACAACTGCCTCTGCTCCATAATGGATACTCATTCACCTACATTACAGCAGATCCCAGCTGTCCAATGTTTTCAAATAAACATAACGAAGCGTAGTGTACACTATCTTTAGGCAAGTATTCTGTGTATCTAGCAGTGCTTTAGAACTCCAGGCACATGATCTGCTAAAAACCCCACAGTGACCATGAGTATAAATCTACTGATTCAATTTTTAACCAACTTTCATTTGAACAGATCTGATTTTAAAAACCTAGAATGCAGAAAATGGGGGGTATTCCATGTCCTTGACACAACACACTTATCAAGCATCACATACAATGCAATGATATGATGCAATACCAGGAGTATGCATAGCTGGGATTCCTATCACTGGGCCGAGTCTCTTTTCACAACAATTTTCAGTGCATATATCTAGCAATATGTCTTTTCTCTCAGTATATACATTCCGAAAAAATTCTTTCCACATGTTTATCTTTATTATGTATCTGTTATAATATTAACCTTGCATTTGCTCCTTTTTTTTCCCCAAAACAGAGATTGCACTGTCTTGTCTCTGAAGAAATGGGAGATAACGTTTTTGTTTTATTGTGAAGAGTCAAAAAGTAAAATGACTCTTTCATTCCTGATTTCCAGAGCACTGTGAAGGGCTAGGAGAACAAAAATAACTCAAAGTAGCTCACTAGACTTTTATCAGAAGAAAAAGACAGTGGATTTGATGGCTGTGACATTGACACATCAGTTTAACAAGTCAACTGTAGCTTATTTATAAATGAAAGCGCATCAGATCAGAGAAGACAAGAAATCTCATGAAGAAATACAAGTTTACATATGAACACATTCATTTTCTTTGTCTTTAGTTGCTTAATACCAGCCATACTTAGCACTATATACAGAAATGTATTTGCAGTGTGATCATGCATCTCCTCTCAGACAGGAATTCAGTAGAGAATCTGACAGAGAAAGTGCAAGAGCACTGAAATTAGCTGTATGTTTTTAAAGGCAAAATACAGACACATGTCTGGAATATATGCACTGAAAAATTATTCATATCCCTGATTTCACACAACTGCCTCTAGGTATTTTCATTCTTATCTACTAGAAGCATCATAAAGGGAATTTAAACTGGTGGATAATGACTCATACTTCTTTTAGACGGCATATAGCTTAACATTGCTGTTCATACTTATGCCAAGTCTGTGCTAATTACAAATATTTCTTGCCAAGCAAAGCATCTATGATTAGAACATGGAGGCCTCCAGATTTCTTAAATGGTATGCCCCATAAAATACGCAGTCTGTTTTACTGTCCTGTCATGTTTGCTGGCTTTCAAATGAAGGTTAAAGGGAAGCTGTAGTTGTTATCTGAAGACAACCAAGCAAATTAAAGAATCCTTACAGTATGCCAGTAATATTGTAACAGTTAGACTTCTATCAACAACACATAGATGTGAAAGCATTACAGGCACATATATCCTCTTAATAAGCTGCTGCTCTGTAGAGATGCATTTTCATCAGGCAGCATGTTCAATGATCATTATTGAATGGTCCTAGATCAAGAATGAATTAAAATATGCTGACTCTCTCACTAAGGAACTTCTAGAAAACATAATTTATCAGAAATGTATAGTCTCAAAGACTGTTAGATATAAACAGGAATGTTGTCTTGGAAAAGCAGTCCAATGTACTGCAGTCATATAATTCGGATCCTGCCATGACTGACAATATGGAGCCAACTACAGACTGTATGAAAGCTGTCAAAGAAAATCACAGTCCTCCTCACTTCAGAATCTGGGATGTAAGATTCAGTGCAGTATTCTGTATGGTTACTGTTGTGTTAAGAGTGACAGAATTTGGCAAATAAAAACACCAAAACCTTGCTTTCCAGCTGGCCCTCAGAAATCCAAGAGGCTGGGTGTAACCAGCCTTAATTCCTGTTTATAACCAATAGGGCACTGTAAATCTGGTCATGTTCCCAGGTGCAACAATAGTGTGGGTTACATTATTAGGCTGGTCTCATTCATGATCACAAATTCACCAATACTGCAGTTAACCATTTCAACACTACGTCTGATTGAGCTCAATGAGAACTTTCACAAACATGGATTCACCAGCAATTCAGTTTACTGGAGCAACAGATTATAGTTTCTTTTATATTGCTGGTAATATATTCACTAGCCCTGCAAGACATAAATGTATAGTGCTACGTACAGGTGTTTCCAGGTATACGTCAATGTGGTCGGAGGCACAAATCTCACCAAAGAAGTACCACTGCTTTGTGTAGGAGAGAGAAGCAAATCCATCCGTTTTTCTCTAAGGTAGCTGTAGTCTCATTCTCTACCACTGAGAAGTTTAGACACCAATTTATACTTTTTGTAGAAGTGGAGATTTGACTCTAATCCAAGCATTCTGTTATTGCCATCATAAAGGGGGTGGGGAAAGCCAACTTGCATGTAAAAGAGGGATACAGAGAGTAACAGATTTACAGACTGTGTGTCTTGCATAAGGACTGAACAGGACCATCACACCTTAGCATCACTCCCTCTTCTCTCTGTTTGATTGCAGTGGTAAAGGTCATCCAGCCTTCTCCTGATAGCCTGTCACCTCCTCAGCATTATTATGCCAACGGTGATCTCTTAGCCACACACCTCGTTGCTGCAGGACTGATTTCTAACAGCTATCCATGAAAGAATAATTTTATTATCACATCAGAGACTACCACTGCCATCCGATCTAAAGCCCTCCCTTTGAGGTTTTGGGTGCAAAGGCTTTAGAACCACAGCTATAAAGGAATTTGAAGTTCACCCAAGTGTGTTGCATAGTCCATTTATTTTTACCCAGTTTAGTTGTTTATTTTTGATGCTGAATGTGTGAGTTTACATATAATTAATTGAAATAACAAAAGAATGGAAAAAATTATCAAAACAAGCCAACCCACTGCATGTATCTTATGCTTGAACACCAAATAATTGTATGTTTTGTCTTCTATTTCAGTATGAAAATGCATGTGATCTGTGTCACCTTCTAAAAATTATATCAGTTTTCCACTACTTTGTATCTTCAATAATTTTTAAAAATGCATTAATGATATATAAAATCAATATTCCAGACATTCATTAACTTCCATTCAAATTAAAAATTTAATTTGAATTTCAAAGGTCCATCCTAACATTCAAGTACAGTGGGTATCAAATGGCACACAGCTGCCAAATTACCAGCGCTACCTAACTTACTTGGCATATTTTGCATAAGACATACAGTAATGAAAAGCCTCTCTCTTTTTTTCAACAGGCCCTGAAGATAGAAATCTTGTTTTAATTTCAGTAAGTGTTTTCTCTTTTGTCAAGCATCTTTTAAAATGAAATAGACAACACAGGCTCAGTTTTCTCAAAGATCACTTTCACAGTTGAAGGAGTTTTAAGAAGACTGCATATAATTGACAATACAGTCATTGCTATTTTTACCAATATGATTCTATCCATTTCAATTATACTAGCTTAGAACCGAAGTGGCAAATTGCACCCTCTGGAAACTATAGAACAAACTAAAAAATGATTCAGTGTCATTGTTATATGAAACTATTTTCTTATTTCTGCTTCACCTACGCTTAAATGACTCATATTTTTGAGTAACCTCGGCTTTCTCATCTGTCAGTGAGAGGTTCAGGACCTAAGGCAAGAAGACTCAACTATTTTTTATTTTCTTTTCTTAAAGGGACAAATGGTCGTAATAATGAAATCTGTAGCTTCATTATTGTCTCTGTTTCCCTCAAGCACCACTCAAAACCTGTATGCTACAAAGAGGAAATTATTTCAAAGATTTGGTGTTGTTTTGCTTCTTTTTCCCTTAAGGACAATTCCTGCCAAGAATTTCCAGTTAAATATTGTTGAAAGTTTTTAGCCTTATGGATATTTGTGCTGCATGAATAATTGTTGTCAGGCTATTTTATCTTTAGTTACAAATATCAGTATTATCTGATCCTATACAGACATGCCTAATTTTCTCATTCACAGCATGAGCTTCCGTAACTTACTTATCAATGATAAATGTAAGCACGGAAAGCTTGTATTCATCTTGAAAATGTCCTAAGGCATTCCTGGTTAAGCATACACATTTTGCATAAAAGAAATCTGAACTATGTGTGACAATTAATTATCTGGAAACAAGAGCCATGAATAGTTCAGAAAACCTATTAATTGCTTATTTAAACTAAGTTAGAAAAACATAATGATCTAAGTTACACATGCCCAACTTGAATTACTTGAGAAATGAAATCTTGGAAAAGTAACCTGTATATATCATGACATTAGAGTTACATTTTCTTTCATGCTGATTTTCTTTCTTTTTTGTGCTCATCATCAAAATGGAAGACAAATATATTTTCAGCATATTTGGAAAATAAATCCCAACTAATGTACCAAATATAAAATTTGGCAAACTGCAGTAAATTTTCTCACTTACACCTTTATTTCACCTCCTTCAGAAAAGTGCAGAAAAGTTAATCATGGAAATTACAAGGTGTAATGGAGAAAATAAATTGGTGATTTCCTTGACACCTGCAGAAACTACTTCATTTGCTCACATGTTATTTTGTTTCTTTGGAGAGTATTATGGAGAGTATCTAAATAGATTGCACAAATAGTAAAAACCTTCAGCTATAAGAAAAATGTAATGGCTTCCTTCTTAACATTCTGGTCCATATTTTATTTGTATGAAATAACTATACGTATAAAAAAGAACATACACTTCACAGGCAATTATCAGCTGTGTTAGCTATTCCATTTTTACTCCTTAAAAAGATTAATCTATGCTTTAACAAAATGTTAGTTTTCACCTCGTCTCTCACCAGATGAGAAGACAGCTCAGGGTCGCTCTCATACCAGGGAATACACACAGCACCCACCACTCATGTTTGTGTTTCAAAGATCCGATTGCTATCTGTTTCAATTTACAAAAATACTCCTTCTACCAAAGTAAAATGTAAAATCCTCAAGTTTGCAAGACTTGTCATTGAGGAGTTCCCCTGGTAATGAACTAACAAGGTTTAATGAAGCTTTGGCCTTCAGAGAAGTAGGCTACAAAACAATATCAAGATGCTTGCACAGATGGACTTCTCAACTCCAAATGGGTGCTCTCCCACTGCAGTGACTGAATTTCTCCAGCTGAGGCTTAGAACAAACCGTTGTCTGTTCCATTGAATGGGCTTTTGAGTGGCATGCAGCTGTGACACAAACATTGTGGTACAATGCCTGCTATTTATGGATATGTCAGTAAATTTCTGATGATAACTGATTATTTGATTTTGTCACTGACAGGAAGACGCAGCAGTGACCTTTTATCCAATGAACTCCAGAGCAGGAAAAAGGGAGAAATCACACGTTACNTTTTTTTTTTTTTTTGCAGCTGTATCTCAAGGGTTTTTAACATTGCAAAGGAATTTTCTAGATCTGTTGTGTTAGCTTCAACTGACACAATATGCTAGGTAACACGTGCTACTATACCCTAGGGAAAGCAGAATCTATCATGAGATATCACAGAATGACCTGGGTTGGAAGGGACCTTAAAGATCATCCAGTTCCAACTCCACTGCCATGGGTAGGGACAACTTCCACTAGACCAAATTCCTCTGAGCTCCATCCAACCTGGCCTTGAACACTTCCAGTGATGGAGCATCCCCAGATTCTCCAGCCAACTTGTTCCAGTGCCACACCACACTCACAGTAAAGAATCTTTTTCTAAACCTATTGTCTCTCAATTTATAGCCGTTACCCCTTGTCCTGTCCATGCCTTTGTAAATGGTTTCTCTCAGTCTTTCCTGTTAGGCTCCCTTCAGGTACTGTAAAGCTGGTGAGCAATTAGGCCACCCTAAAGCATTTTCCCTTCCAGTCTGAACAATACCAATTCTCTTAGACTTTTTTCACAGCACGTTGCTCCATCCCTCTAATCGACTTGGTGGCCTCCTTTGGATTAGTTCATAAAGTTCCATTCTCCACAAAGTCCAGATTATTTTTATTTCCTCATAGTTCTCTTTGACTGTTCTACATGAGAGTTCAAATTTGATCTATGTAAAAAGCTGAGGCAAGATCCAGGGGTTTGCAACTTGCTGGTCTTACCTTATGCCAGACTTCCTTTTCATTCTGCCTGCCCAGTCTTGACTACACTGGCATGTAGGCAGTTTTTTAGATGCTCTCTACAAAGAGACAAGACTGATAATTAGATACCCATAGTTGCAGTAGGTTTGACAGTGTTTTGATAATTACAGTAAATTTTGCATGCAACATTTATAGTTAAGTGCCAGATCTAATTTTATATGTTACACATTCACACATAACTGCAATATATCTGATCTACCCACAAAAATTACAAAGTTTACCTCTCAAATGAGAAACATCTTGCAAACATCAAATGTAAAACTTCAGGGAAACAATAAAATTTGATGCTTTACAAATTTTTTAGGGCCTCTGTGCATGTTCTTAAAGTATGGCTGTGCACAAAGAGTGAAGAGGCATAAAGATTTTTTAATTGTTCAGAGCCCCTGACACAGCTTGACCCTGACAATCTAAAATCGTGGACAAAATTCACTACTTTAAAAGAAATTAAGTCTGAAGATAAAAGAGGTGTGGTAAGATAAACCATCAGATGATGATGAGGATAGAAAACAAATCCTGAAAGAAAAGTAAACCTTGGCTAGCATTGTTTTCAGAATTCAAACCCCTAGAATTTGGTTAAAACTGATGTGCAATCAAAAAGAACAAATGGAAGATTTGCATTTCTGTGATATCCATCAACTTCTTTTAACACATGAGGAAATTGACAGGTAAAGGACAGTATTTTAGATGGATCTTGGTTTTGAGAGTCTCCAAAGTTGAATATTCACATGCAATATACTCCACTGATTAAAATCTGTGCCCCGCAGAACGTTTTCAGATTACATAAGAAGTTTAAGACAGAGCTGGAATAAGTCTCTCTCTACTAAGCCAATCTTGAGCTACAAGCTGATCCTCCTTCTGTGGGGCTTAAAGCTATGTCATAATGACACTTCTGGTTTTGTGTTCACAAACTTGTAGCTGTTCCTGGAGACTCCAACCTGAAATACAGGCTAAAACTGATGTATCTTAAGTATGAACTCCTTAAAAGTACTTTGAGAAGTCTGTGTGCCATTCTCCTTTACTTTTGATTCACTCTTCTTAAAGAGATTGTTTAGACTTGTTTTAAATATATAAGCAATACCGAAATAAGTAAAAAGGTATATCTTCAACAACTTACTTCCCAGAATAAGGTACAGAATAAAGTCTTTGCATACAACTCTGTGCAAACAGCTTCTGCTACCCTCAATATCAGCAGCGCTTACTAACACTCTTGTTTATCATTGCCCATAATATTGTACAAATAATTAAAATCAACCATAAGAGTATTGCATTTCATGTGACAAGTTTATTTACAGACAATTTACTGTTCCACTTTGTAAAATTTGTATAGGATTCATGCAATAAGTAAGAATTGCTTCCCAGTGCTTCTGACTTTAGAAACTAAGAAAAATATACTAATATATCATAGAAAAATATAAAAATTATTTAAGTACATAAAATGCTTTTGTATTTTATTGTACACAAAATATATGTTATTTATTTTAGTATATATAAAACCACTATGTGTTATATAGAGTTTAAGTCAAAATAAAGCATATAGCAAAATATTAAAGTATATTAAAAATGTTTTAGTATATAATTCTCCTATACAATTTTTCTCACATAGAAGTGTTTATCAGAGTCCATCTTCTGTCTTTCTGAAATGCTAACTTTAAGATTTTCTTGTTGTTTTCTTTAGCTGTGGTATCTGCAAAACAATAGTAAAATCCAGTTTTTCCTGAATCTTCAATCTTTTGATTTTACTCTGAAATACTTTAACTGGGAACAGAGCAAGGCACATGATCTGAATAGATGGTGTAACCATATTAACTCATTAAAATGTATACATTTAAAATTTAAACAACTTGAAACAATCTGATGAATCTATACCCATCAGAGAAGTGTTGATAAAAATCTGACAGCACCTGCAACTCTGTCCAGGCACTGATCAGGCCCAAGTTCTAGTGAAACAAGAAAAGAGTATAATAAAAAGGAAATATTTGCAGCTGGGTGTGGCAGATGTAGACAAGACAAATTTTGTAGATTTTCAGCTAAGGGTAAATTATGCTGAGAAATTCCCCCAAGATAATCTTCTGACCAAAATCTGTGAGGCAGAGCTGAGGGCTCAAACACACTGAACTGAAGGGACCTTCCAAAATTACGAAAGTGCAACTTGAATGTCAACATCTGGGAACATACATGTTAATTGTTTTGACCACAGGGATAAGGTCTGACTCGGGTAATACAGGATTAGAGGTTATAAATATTTGCAAAGACTCTTAACAACAGGAACATCCTGCTTCTATTGTTGAAGGAGACATAGTCACCTGCACTAATGCTTTAATTTTGTCTTTACTGTGCTGATGAGTAGGTCATCTAATTGAGCTGTTCAATATATTGATCTGACAGTCACTTAAAATATCCATCTGGCTTCAGGCAATATTATCAGCTTTGTAGGTATGCAGCACCTTTGTAGCGAATGCTCTAACATCAGAATGAATTGTGTGATAACACTTCCTCTACACAGCATTAATGTTCTTGCAACATTATTTTAGTGTGCTTTTGTCTGAACAATATGTTTTAATCTGTAGATTTTTTTCATTTCTTCTAGCTGATAAAGAAATTCTACTCCCATAGAAGTAATACAGGAGATAAAGAAAGCTATGAAACAGTCCTCTTGTAAGTCAGTGAAAGTCTCACACTGGTTTTAACACTTCATTTAATGATATAAATGAAAAACCAATCCACCACCAACAAAGTGCAAATATTTCTCAAGAGTTCCATTGCTTCTATAGAATTTATTAGACACCAAAAATGTAGATGGATTTGAGATGCTGGGCTTCCTTCTGAAAATCAGTGCAAGCAATATGCCAAGTGAACTACAGCATAATGTCATATCAGGATCCAAGGCAGATCTCAAGTTCATTCAGGGGTCTTATCAGACTATAATTTGGCCAGAAACCCCATAAAAACTATTCTTGGGGTTGTTCTGACAATAAATCAGTCAGCCTAGGAGAACTGGTGGGATGGTATTAAGGAAACAGCTAAAGGAAATAATGTTAAGTGAATGCTTCTGTTCATTTAAGTATATATGTGTGTACATTAATTTCTCAGTTGTCCCTACCTCCTTATTTTATTCATCATAAAACAGGTCAAAGTGTTTTCAGAAGTTGTTATTTTACTAGCCTGCAACAAAGCTATTAACCTGTATTTTTTATTATTAATATATCATCTATGTTTTATTTGCAGTGCTCATTTTTTTATCAGTACATTAACAAAGACTTTTAAAAAAAACCCTCAAGATAGTTCCATTCAACATCTTCCCAGCTATCAATTAATCTATGAGTACTTTGAGAAGAACAACACAAATGCTAACTTTAAAAACTGAGGTAATTTTAATAACTGTAAGATTTACTTCTTTTGGACCCTTGACAAAATTCTTGGTGACTGATGACTTAGCCAACTTCATAATAAGAGGCACAAGATAACTGATCATCACTATTTTAGAGGCTATGTTTAGAATATGCATATATAAGCTCTGCACACATGCATACCTTATCATCTTCTGTATTATGACAAAATTATATCTTATGTATTATGAACTACAGTCAACAACATAGGATTTTAACTAGTAGAAAAGTGAGGGAATGATGGAGAGACAGTTTGTGGAATTACCAGAATTATTTATGAATTCACTGTAAAGAAAAGCATGATCTTGCCTTTAAGTGATCACTGGGTAAAACCACCGAGCCAATGAATTTTAACAGACATATGGAGTTTCTTTTCCCCTAGGATAATCAGAAACTCACATGCCGAGAAACAGCTTTAATCTAAGTTGAAAACACTACGGAGAGACTTTTCAATTATATTTTCTTCTTTAATCAATTTATAACCAATGTTATTTCCCTAACTTCTGTGTATTCATAACCAGTATGGTGTTGGATAAAATATCATGTGGATTTTAATGCCAGAGATGCAAAATAGTGATGGGCAGTCATCTGGAAAGTTGCTGCCCATTATTCAGTGACCTAGTGGCTACCTATGTATTTTCCAGTAGTCATTAGACAAGAGAATGCATAGAGTTCAAACACTGGGGGGAAAAAATATTGTAAAGACAAATCCAACGTGGTAAATTAATGCAGTATATGAAAAGTTAAAGGTCATTCTGCAACTGTGATCCTTCAATCTTCTTTCCTTAAATTAGCACAGTGATCTAGAAATGGAGTTGCTTTGTGTGCAACTGTTTTACTTGTAGGTCTGTTTCCTATTCCACAGAAGGCACACAGATGCTAAAGTGTTGCCCTTTGTAAAAACTGAGAAGGAATTAAACAGAAAATTATGTTGAAAAGGTGAGCTCCTAGCATGGAACTACTGTTAGTAACTAAGAAAGCATAGTAAGGCAAAAGGAGAGTTGAAGAACATACCTAAAGTGTTGGTATTACCCAAGAACTCTGACACAAGCCTTTTAAAGGAGTAGTCTCACATTTACAGGCAAAAACCTTGTTACAGAAACTACACCAGAGGTACATTTTATGAGTCGTGCAATCAGCTGTTAACCTGCATTCCACACGAAGCAGTTCTTTCAGTCTGTCTATTTGGATATCTTCTAAAACAAAGTATTGACAGTTTCCCTCTTAGAAAGGTTGCAAGCAAAACTTCCCTCTCACTAACACTGGGTATAGCAGTCCTCTTACTTGGTTATGAAACTGGCTTTTTGAAAAAGATTACTTTTATCTACGTCAATAAATTAATCTATTCAGCTGTTAGTGAGATACAGCTTTTCCTTATCAATCTCTTAAATTGGATTTAAACCTTGTGGCAGACTAAAATTTTGTGATGCAGATTAAAATATCACCATTTTTCCTACATATTTCAAGTGATAATTTAGATTCTTGTTTATGTCACAACTTCTGACAAAATTTTTTGCTAAGTATCACCTGCCTTTGTAAGCTATGAAGAGCAGTTGATGTCTTTGCTTTCAAGCACCAGTCTAAATATTTTCCTCTGCTCATAAAACTTTCACTCCTTCACTTATGCCTCAGTGTTAAGAATATGGAATAAGCTCAGAATCAGGAAAAAGATTTTTACAGAGGTATTTGGTTTAATTTAATTTTACTGGGAGCTAAGTCCTTAAATACAATAAAACCTGACTTGACTCAGATGAGGAAGTCCAGAACAGGAGTAATGGTTCCTTACATAAGACTTCCAGAGGTTTCTATACCTCCTGGATGTAATATTTTCCTTTATCTTGTTTTAAAGGAAAGTGATTCCAAGATAATATCAGCAATATCAGCAAACCTTTTTTTTTTCTTTCACAAGTGATCCATAAGAATACTAATCAAAGTAGAATACTGATCAACTAATGAAATCTGACAGTTTATATTCCCACTGTTTATTAAATACACCCACATAATAATCACTCTTCTCAAAAAACTGTTCTTAATATAGTCAGCAGCTCTCAGTTGAGGAAAACTCCTATGAGATCCCTTTGAGAAACAAATTACTAGTTTTTTCTGTCAAGAATGTGGCAAGAACTTTGCTTAGAAACACCTAATGTTCTTAAATCCCTCTGCATTAAGACAAAAATATTTGTAATTCTATTGACACTGGTCAGTCCTGATCTGGATATGCAAAGACAGAAAGAGAAATTAAATCTGCTTGATTCAACTCTGTTAATCTCTGTTTCTAACATTACCTGCCATAACAGGAGTTCAGTATAGACTTAACAAATGTTGACTGTGCACTCAATAACTTTCAGACAATCCCTCTGCTCTTCGTAGATTTTTTTTTTAATAGCCCTTTCACCTGTTCCTCTCCACAGCAAGGACAGTGTTCCATGCATATATAAGTGAATCAATAGTGAGGGCTACCTTTGTTCTTTTAAAATTCTTACTATTTCTACAAATTTCCTTTATCCTTTGTTTAAGGGTCCATTGCAGGAACTAAAAGGCACTAAATCTTTTCAGTTACTTGGCAAGTAACCTAACTAAAATATTTGTTTTGGTAATGAAAATATGTTTCATCCTTTATCAATGACAATTTCCTCTAAAAACTTCACTATAGAGAAAGAGGGTACAAAAGCATCTGATTACCTGAAGAATTACAGAATTGAAAAAGGTTCTGATATCCACCTACCTCCTTTCTTTCTTCTCTTTATTCAGTGCAAAAGAAGCTCCTTGTCTTACCTCCTCAATGGAAACAGAGGGAGATGAAATATTCCAGTACAGTACCATCTTACAGATCCCACCAGTTAAGCAGCAGCTTTCCATCATCTCAGTTGAACAGTTTCTCATATTTGTCTATGGAAAGCCATTTTTTTTCAAGTTCAGGAATTGCCACAAGCAATTACAATAAGACTGAGATTTACAGTTCACTGAAAAAAAAAAAAAATCCATATATATTAAATCCTACATTCCTTTTGTACTTTGCTAGAGTTGCGTTCAGGCTGCTGTCCTAATGACAATCCACTTTGTCAGTTACGTCTTTGAAATTGATATTAGACACAACTCAGAGATTTTCACACAACTCTAGATTTCCAGAGGAAAATTAAGAACTAGAGTGAATGATCAGTCTTCTTCAGAGCTCTGCTTGAAACTTCAGCAATTTAAATCTGATAAGAGCAAAATAAAATCCCCTGTAGAAATGACTGTTGTCTGGAAGGTTTAAAACCCATATGATGGGCAAAAAGGGAAATTATGTGAAGTCAGTGTCATTGACAGTCTAAAATTGACATAAGAGATAAACTTAACAGAGAAACAATGAAGATAACCTGATGTGATCTTTCAAAAACATCATATTTTACTTACTGATGGAAAGTCAAGGTTCAGCAGCCATTGTTGACTGAAATACAGATTTCTTTCTTATTTTGAGCTATCAGAAGTATCTGTGGAATACAAAATGGGAATTATACAGTAAAAATTTAAATCCAAGAAAAGTAAAAACAAAACCAAATACTCAGTGTCCATCTCACTTCTATCCATCGTCCCCAGTGTCTGAGCATTTTGTTATCACTTCTTTTTCTTCTGTTATGAAGTTATAAATTAACACTTGAGTTCAAATATGAAATTTGAGAAAAATCTTGAGACTAAAAGATCATTCTTTTCGGATAAAAATGCTATGAATGTTCAAGACTTCCTAGACTACAATAATGTATTTAGTATACCCATCCCTTTCCATTGACTGGGGTTTTTTGCAAGTTCTACATATTTTATGAGAATTCTGCAAATGTTTATTTTAAGTGTAGTATTTGAAATAAACTTCTATTCTTAGTCTTTCCTAGGCGTGCCACACACAGAAAAAGTGAGTGTCATCTCAGTTTTGAGACCAGATAGAAAATGATTGTTTGAAGGAGTTTCAATATATTGTTCTGCAGAGTTTATCTTATTTTTCAAACAGTCTCTGACGTTTAAGATAAGCATGAAAAAAAAAAAGGCTAGTTATTAAGCCCAGTGCTACCTTACTGTATATTATTGAAGGAAGCTTTATTTTTCACAGTTTGCAATGCTGTGCTGGTTGTTTACCTTTTTCTTTTATACATTCTCTGTATTCTTTGCACCTACATTTGTAGCTTTGTAGCCTATGATTGTATTAGTGGCTAGTTTTCCCAGTAGTTTTCCACACCTTTTCCCTAGGCAGAAAGACAAAACATGTTCCAAGGAGCTATCCTATCTTGGTTCTCTCTCTGACTGCCAAGGTTGAGACCAGCTCTTTGAGACACATTTTCATAAACAAAGCTCAGTTTCCATGTGAGGAGGGAGGATTTAAACAGGGTTGAACCAGGGGAAAATTACCACACTACCTGTGTCTCTAATTGGTGATTTTTGTCAAATATGTTAATTTGTTAAACTTATAAAACTATATTCACCCCATGGGGTGTGGGTTTTGGCGGACATTTTCCATATCTGCCCCTGGAGGACTCCAATAAAGACCAGCTTTTTTATTACTTCCTACACTAATATTATCTTGAAAATGTGTTATTTCATTTCTCGGGTCTTAAAGGCATCAGTTGCTGCTGTCCATTTTATCCAAGAGTTTCAACAGTTCCTGTTTTCCAAACATAAATAAGTAGGATAAGCATTCTGCTTATGTGTTCAACATACATACAACTTTCTGTTTTTTAAAAAAAGGGTAAAACTGTATAGATTCACAGCTCTCCTTTAATAGAGACAACTACAAAATACTGCTATTCAGTTTGCAATCAAATAAATTCACACTGTATTCAAATGAACAAGTGATTTTCTTGTGTACATATATGTTGGAGATTAGGATTTTTCCTTTGTTTTCTTTCTCCTCGAGAATTTTGTCCCATCTGTTGCAAAGAGACAGTTATGACCAGTACTTAAAGGAGACAAAAGATGTACCCATGGGGAGTGGGGAGGAGTGCACCTGGCAGCACTTCTCTTATCTGAGTTTCATCTCGGAGGGGCAGAAATACCACGAGACTTGAGCTTGACGAAGGGGCTGGGTACAGCTCCTAACTCTTTCTTGCACTCTTGGCTTCAGGGAGGATGGAGCAAGCTGTTGTTTACTGCAGGAGGATCCGCTGCCACTGCTGAAGCCCAGCCCCTTACTGCCCCTTCCTTACTGTGGGTGAGCCTTTGCCTGTGTCTCGGGTTTGAGACAAGTTTTAGGAGGAAAGCATTTTGGCTAAACGCCTTGACCACAGAGATGGGGCCAGCATCTCCTCCCCCCACCACAACTCAACTTTTGGAGGCCAGTGAAAGAAAAACAAACTTATTTATTTAACAAAACAAAACAAAGCAAAATGCCCACAGAACACAGGAAAGAGCAAAGGACTTATTGAACCTGAGTGAACAATCCGATAGGTTTTAGTGTCCGGTTTTCCTTGGGCATAGCTTCTCCCCCACCAGGGGTCCTGCTGGGCCGGGCGATGTCCCTCAGGTGGCTTCTTGGAGGGTTCTTGTCTGCTTCCTCTCGGGGATTGTCTGATGTCTTGAACGAGAAGGCAAGTCGAGAAAACATAGTCCAAAAGAGGAATGCAGAAGGAACACTCCTCTCCCACCACCGCCTCTGCTGGAAGCTGGGAAGAACAGGAACCCCCCAACGTCTTTCCCCTCCATACTTTTAAAGCAAAACACCTGGGGGAAGGGTTTTCAAAACAACCCACGCCAGCAGAGCTCCTGCCAGCTTCTTAAAGCTACAGAGCACATTGTCTGAGCATAAAGCAGATGATATGGAATACAAGATTATGATAACATCACCCCATGACAGCCTGTAAGAGCAGTCATTGAACTGGGACCTTATTGTGACAGGGTGTTCCCCCTTTATTTCTCTCCCACATGGCTGGTGCATAGATAGCCCAGGCCAGGTCAAAGGCCCAGCAAGAGGTTATCTCTTGGCACCTGAGAGTCTGAATCCTGATCAAGAAATCAACATCTTGGTATGGGAAAACAGATGTGGAAAGAGATGAAAAGAATAAGTACGTGACCGAAAGACAGACTTTTACACTATAAAAGACACACGAAATATCACAGAGGCAGAAGTGTCCTGCACACGCTGTGGACACATCCAAAGAGCTTCTCCCCAGGCTTGGGTGCAGGTCTGTGGTAACTTCTTTGAAGATTGAGAGGGGATTCTAATGTATATTCCATCACCAAATTGGAGTTGATAAGATATATTGGTTTCCTAAATTGTATTATTTCTTTGCTAGCTGTAACAATTTCTTGCGTGCTTCCTTCTCTCTACTAGTAGTTCCTTTTTGGTTGTCTTTTTAATTTTATTTAGTTCCTGTGTAGTATGTAGTTTTATCTCAAGTCATATGTCTGTTTATTTTTGTGTCTAATAAATGATAGTTTATGTCATATTAGAACTAATTGGCCCATTATTAAAGAACTTGCTAACAAGACTGGGTCTTGGGGTGCAGGCATCCCAGTAAAGGTTACTGCCTACTCCCAAAGGCCTACGCAAAAGGCAGAAACTTATCTAAACTCATGTCTCCATTTGTAACATTTATTAACACCCAATTTGACTGGGAGGGACCTTCACCATCCACTTGGGTGCCTCAGGAGAAAATCTGGGACCCCAATCCTCTCCCACCTCCAGGATTGTGCGTCTCCCAAGCTGCCTGCCGCAGCTCCTACAGAGAAGCCCAGCTGCCACTACCCAGCCCTGCCACTTTTCTGCTGCTGCCTCAGGCTTTTTCTGTTACACTGTAACCCTGCATCCGCCGCCTGCTTAGAACACACCATGGCTCCTGCCACAGCTGTGGAGTTTCTGCCACCTCCTGCTCGCTACCCTGGGTGAGCCAGCCTCTGCCGCCCCAGCTGCTGGTCCGAGGCTCCTGCTGCAGCTTGCTCCACCATCCAGCCCGCCCACCATCGCAGCGTGAGGGAGAAACGCCACCGAACCCACGCCACAGCGCCCCCTGCAGGCACGGGGGAGCCAGGAGCTGCCAGGAGCCAGCAGCGCCCCCTGCTGGCTGGGACCGTAACTGCACCAAGGGGGAGGGTGTGTGACAGCCCAGAGAACGCTGTTCCTGGATTTCTGGTTTCTTTGTTGCTGTTTGATTTTGCTACCATTGTTGTTTCTTGTTTGCCTTGGTATAAATACTAGTGAAGAACTGTTATTCCTTTTCCCATATCTTTGCCTGAAAACTCCTTAAATTCAAAGTTATAAAAATTCGGAGGGAGAGGAGGGTCATATTATCTATTCCAAAGGAGATTCCCACCTTTCTTGGCAGACACCTGTCTTTCAAACCAAGACAGTTTATGAATGTATGAATGAAAGAATGTATCTTTCCCTGCTCAGCCTGAAAAAAAATAAATTGAACTTTTCCCATGATATTCTGTTCTCATGCTGAAGTTTCACCCCCCCCGTGTGTGTGCTGATCAATATGCTCTTTCACTTGCATGCACAACCAGTAAATTCTGAACAGAACACTCTTGCTATATGAAGCAGGCTTCACGTTTCAGCAAAGAGTGTTCACTTTCCGATCAAAGCTTGGAAATCCACTGAAGCTGAGAGGACTACTCTTCTGCTCTGACATGTTTTCTGTCAAGAAAACATAAAAGAAATAGAGATGTTTACAAAAGGGAGAGATTTGTGTGCTTGTAAAGATCATTCCTTAAGAGAGCTTGCATTCAAAAATGTATCAATATTATAATACTTACCATTGCAAGTCACAAAGGGCTCTGCCTATACGCATGCTTGATATATTTCTACCTGTAGTGGCATGCTTGCCAAAAAGTAATTACAGGCAAAAAACACTGAGAAAACACACATATATATAAATAACCAAAGCTACAGTGACAGGTTTTGTATAAGAGGGGAAAACTGACAAACATAGTAAACCCTAAAATGTGAGAATATGCTAGTTCAAACAATTGGTGTCTGTATAATTGTAGATCGTGTCTTCTTATCATGCAATGTTATCTGTACAGATAGAGATTAGATGTTTTCAATTTTTGTTCTTAAAATGAGAATCTGCAAATATAACAGCATGTCTTTTTTTTCAGCTTGCAAACAAGAGCTTTTTTTTCAAGTACAGCATGATGCCTTTTATTTCTGAAGGGTGCCATGTAGACTTCAATAATCACCTCATTAGAATTTTGGAGTGAATCAAACTTTTCTCCAGCTAAGTCTCACAAACTCCTCTTTCTCCCTTTTGACATGATGCTCTGCCAGGCAGCACAGGCACTAGTACAGTAACGAGCCAGATCTCAAAGTGATAGACCTGAAAAACACCAAGAAAAATCTATTTTTTCCCCAAACTTGTTTCTAACTCAGATTAATTAATCGATCTGGTTTTTAACACAGCCACAAAAAACCCTATCCTGGCGTACACAAGGAGATGTTTGAGAATGGACAGATTACTTCCCTAAGGAGCAGCAATGACCTTGTCATCAATAATTTTGCCCATTCTTGTCAAAAAGAACTTGCTATGCTAGCCTTCATATTAGTGAGTTGAAACAGTCTAATGATAACAAATATTTCTGATCGTAGGATAACTACAGATATTCATTACTATTAAAAAAAATATTATTTTTGTTTACATTCTTAACAAAGCATTTTCAAACATTCTGTGGGTTTTTCCCCATCCAAAAGAAAAATACAAACTTAACAACAAGAATTTATGCTTAGAGGCGTAAGTTGTGGGTTTGTTGGGGAGGGGATTATCTTTTTTATTTTAATGACAATTTATTGTTACAAATATGTTACAACACCAACTCTCTGATGTTAAAATCCAAAGTACAGTAACTCTGTACTTGGAGCAAACCAGATAGGAACACAGAAGCTTTTTTCACTCCACAGCAATCAGAATGTACTGGAGGAACGGTGTCCAAGCTTAGTCTGTCAGCTGAAGACTAGATACAGATTTTTATTTCATTTATAACACAGGTTCCGTTAGTCTCATTTACAATAATAATCCAGTTTTCCTCTGTCACTTGAGGAAATTGTTTTATTTTTCTACTAGGACAGAAAGCATATTACTGCACTTCTGTTGAATGCAATCTGTATCTTAAAGGGGACTTCACAAATAGTCAAGTATGAAATGCAAAAGCTTGCAAATGTACAGGGATTGTATGACACTTTTGATTAGGAACATGGGGAAATAAGCTAGTATCCATGGAAACTCGATGCTTCAGAGATTGCAAGGCTGTTAAAAGGCTTCTGAGAGTAAAACACACTACAGTGAATCACCTGCCTAAAACAAGTTGATACATGAACAAAAATTCTATCTTCAAGTAAGCAAAAGCTCAAAACAGAATTAACCTTATTTTTCCAGTGATCACTAATATATGACATTTGTGATAGATTATTTTACCATCTGAATATTAACTGACACAAGCACATCATTTCAATATATGTACTGCATCAACAATATACAGAAGACAGATAAATTTGCACATAGTTTTTAAAAAGTAGGATTTTAGAGGAATTGATTGCTAGAATGCATGATGAGGGGATCAGGCCCAGTCAGTACGGGTTTAGGAAGTACAAGTCCTACTTGACAAACTTGATCTCCTTTTATAACTCAATGACACACTCAGTAGGTAAGGGAAAGACTTTAGATGTTGTCTATCTGAACTTTAGAAAAGCTTTTGATACTATCTCACACAACATTCTCCCGGAGTAGTGTCAGCCCATGTCCAAACGGATGGGTGCTTTCTTCAGGAGGTTAAAAACTGTCCAGATGTTTAATATCTTCATCGATGGTGTGAACAAGAGAATTGAATGCATCCTCAGTAAGTTCACAGAGGATACCAAGTTGAGTGAGAGTGTTGATCTGCTGGAGGGTAGGAAGGCTCTGCAGAGGAACCTGGACAGGCTGGATTGATGGGCATTTGGCCAATGCTATGAGTTCAACAAGGCCAAATGCCAGGTCCTGGCCTTGGACCACAGCAGGCCCGGGTAGCTCTACAGGCTGGGGGTGGAGTGGCTGTAGAGGTGCCTGACAGCAGGGAGTGCTGGTCGACAGAAGCTGAACTTGAGCCAGTGTATTCTCGGGTGGCCAAGAAGTCCAATGGCATCTGGCCTGTGTCAGCAATAGTGTGGCCAGAAGGACCAGGACAGTGATTGTCCCCCTCTACTAGGCACTGGTGAGGCTGCATCTCAAATCCTGTGTTCTCAGCTCCCAAGATCGTGAAAGACATTGAAGTGCTGGAGCATGTCCAGAAAAGGGCAGCACAACTGATGAAGGGTCTAGAGGGTAAGTCAGACGGGGAGAGGTTGGGGGACCTGGGGCTGTTTAGCCTGGAGAAAAGGAGGCTGAGGGAAACCTCTGCACTCTCTACAACTGCCTGAAAGGAGGGTGCAGACAGCTGGGGATCGGCCTCTTCTCCCAGAGAAAAACGTGTCAAGACAAGAGGAAACAACCTCAAGTAGCACCAGAGGAGGTTCACGTTGGACATCAGGAAGAATGTCATGAAAGGTTGTCAAGGATTGGAACAGGCTGCCCAGGGATGTGGTGGAGTCACCTTGCCTACAAGTGCTCAAGAAACGACTGAACATGGCACTTCTACAGTTTAGTTGATGTGGTGGTGTTTGGTCAAAGGCTGGATTGTTGACTTTGGAGACGTTTTTCAGCCTTATTGACTCTGGGAATCTAAGATGCACTTCTGAGCTCTACTATTACAATTTTGTATTAACTGTAGAGTTCTAAATTAAAATTTAGATTTTTTTTAATTTTAGAGGAGACATTCAAGAACCTCAGTGCCATGAACCCTAAAAGACCATTTAAAGGCCTCTAAGGCTTTAAGTAGCTTTACCCCGTAAGCAAACACAAAACATTACTGCCTAATCGCCCTCCAGCGAATAAAAATGTCATGGATAGCAAACAGTTCTGCATTTGTTCTCACGGTGCCACCTTCCATTGACCTCAAAGAAAATTTTGCTCGATAAAGTAAAAGTATGCTTATTCAAAGAATACAGAAGAAAAAAAGGAAAGGAACCTGTGAGAGTGAATATAACAAACCAGAAGTACGTTAGTTGTAAATTAGTAAGTGCTTGTTCATAGATACATTTCTGAGTTGACTGTTCTAATTAAGGGATTTTGTGATTTAATTAAGTTAAGCTAGAGACTGGGTTTTTTGCCTCATCAGCTTATACATGCAGTTAACTGAAAGAAAAATACAGGCACCACATAGGTACATGCTATCCAAATGCATGGTCCTAAGGTATTTTGTGTACACAAACACACATATGTAAATACATAACATTATAATAATATTATAATAATATGTACATAATAATACACATATTCTTATGCCTAATACTGTATACACATGCTGCCTTAACCACAAATATTGCATCACACCAATTTCATAAAGCTGACACTCACATTGTCCCTAAGTATAAAATATTATTTCCACTCAAAACAACATAATTTGCAACCAACACTAGTCATTAACTGGCACACAGGGATAACACTTTTGCTGATTATGAAGTACCTGTTTCCAGTTTACAAATATCTGAACACCGAGTGGCTTTTGACACTGAACATGAGTGGCATACTAACTGTATGTATGTAATTGTTGCGATGTGATGCTTACTGCTTCAACAAAAACCTTCAACAAAAAGAAAACGCATAGTTTTTACTCATGAAAAGAAAGACATTTCCTGCCTCAAAACAGATATTTTACACTGCATCTAGAGAGAGATATAAGCCAGTGGTAGTTATTTGACTGATCTTTTATTAGAACCCCTACTGTTAAAGAACTATTGGCTAGAAAATGAGCTGCAAGCTGAGTGCAGCTAGGAACTTCTCCATTTGTTTATGTATAACCAATTATATTAAGAGCTTTTAGTAAACATTGCCCATTATAATCGATTTCCCTGAAGAAATGTCATTTTCAAATGAATATTTAAATGCAGCTTTATTTTTTTTCCCTTTTCAAGAAGATTTTTAATGCAAAAGGGATATAGACACGTGCAAACAAGCCGTTAGAAAAGATAAAAGGAAATAGAAGTTATTCTACAGGATGAAGTAGTGAATAAATAGACTAATCTAATCTAACACTACTATACCTCACATTGTCAGCATTGTTACTGGGGGGCTTTATAACTAGGTTACTTGTAATTACATCAAATTAATCCTTGGTCACCCCAGATATGATTAACTCTGTTGACTACATGAACATCAATAAACTCAAAGTCAGTAATTTTGGTGTCTGAACTAAAAACTCTTTAACAAGAGATGACTTGTACAGAGTTCAGATATGCAGTATGTTTTTTAAACTCTGATACCTCCATAGATACCAACGTAGCAAAAAAAAAAAGTTTCTTCCCATCCTTTATATTGCAAAATAGCGCACACTCACTGTATGAGTATGCCTCGACCACTCGCTTCCCATATTCTGTAACCCTGACCACTCATGTTCCCACATTTTTCTTGAATTTTGGGGAGCTAAACCAGCCATATTGCTCAATTCCAGATAGATTTTTGTGTTATCTGTAATCAAGTTAGAATTCTTTGAACAGGAATTCTGCAGAAATTCCAGATCAGCTATATTTGTAGTTCACAATGCTGTGTGTCCAAAGCACTTTCAAGAAACACTTTCAAGGGAACTGATTTATAATTATTGTGAGTCTTCTATTGTGGTCAATATTAGTTCTACTCATCTCTGCTGCAACCTCACCTCAAGTCCTGTGCGCAGTTTTGGTCACCACAATATAAAAAAGACATTAAGCTGTTAGCATCCAAAAGAAAGCAACAAGGATGGTGAAGGAGCTTGAGGGGAAGCCATTTGAGGAGTAGCTGAGGGCACTTGGTCTGTTCAGCCTGGAGAAGAGGATACTGAGGGGAGACCACATTGCAGTCTACAACTTCCTCATGAAGGAAGAGGAGGGGCAGGCACTGATCTCTTCACTTTTGTGACCAGTGACATGACCTGAGGGAATGGTCTGAAGTTGTGTCAGGGAGGGTTTAGGCTGGATGTCAGGAAAAAATTTCACCCAGAGGGTGACTGAGCAGTGGAACAGGCTCCTGAATGAAGTGGTCACAGCATCAGCCTGACAGAGTTCAAAGAAGTGTTTAGACAATGCCTTCAGGCGCATGGAGTATCTCTTGGGGATGATGCTGTACAGGGCCAGGAATTGGACTCTGTGATCCTTGTGGGTCCCTTCCAAATCAGCATATATTCTGTGATTCTGTGATCTGAAGGATTACCAAAGCCTGTACAAATAAAATACAAACGTACAAAGTGTTCAAGTATTCTGACATTTGCTTTGACTCTAATTTGGAATCTATGTTTTGTCAGCTTTTTTTCTTGTGGGGTCTGTTCATAACACTATTGTATTATTTGGTCTTTTCAGGTTTTTCCAGTCTTTTATTTTCTTATGTCAGGTATAAATATATAAACAAAAATAAAGTAAACCTGACTGTAGTAAAATCTTGACCTAAGATGCAAAAGCATAGCATCACATCTTAAACCCAGACTGAAGACTTTTGCTAAGAAGAAAAACAAAAGAGGACTCCAGACTACTGGTAGATTATATTCTAAAACAATTTTTTTGAGGCATGATGAAAGGGATAGAGGACAAAAACTTGAAAAAGGAAGATTGATTCAAGGCCATGGTGATTCATGGTTGACAGTTTCTGTAAGCAGCTATCATAAGCAAATGTGTGGGAAAACAAGTTTCTAAGCAAAAGATGGAAACGGTCAATGAAGACCAGCATTGAGGAGATACACCCCAGGACCATGGAAGACAAATTTGGTATATAAGAAATCACAATGTATTATCTTGGCTACTTGATCTTCACAGCTTCTTTGTGATTTTGGTTTCACAAAATATAAATTCAGCACTATAATATATGCTAAGATAATATGTTTGGGTATATTTGAAGAGTTTTGGAGAATAACTATAACTGAAGAATGCAGAAAAACCACAAAAGCATTCACAAACTAGACAAAACGACTTGGTTAGAAACAATGTGGCCATGGGGAGAGATAAAGGTTATACATATTATATATACATGTATATTATGTGTGTGCATGTGTGTGTGTATATATATATATAATGTATGTGTGTAGATATATACATGTATATACACTCACACATTATTCATATAATTAGGTCTAAAAATTTGAGACCTTCCAGGTAACATTTGGGAAGCAGAGTATAGTGGAGATATATCCTGCACTACTCAGAGTTATTTTTAAGAACTGAAATGCTGGTTTGCTGGTCTTCTGATGGCTGCCCTATCCCAGTTCCTGTACAAGTCTAGAGAAGAGCTCAGGAACTATGTCTTTGGGGATTGGCCATCATGTTTTCAACTTTCCAAAGTGTCAGATTTGACCATGTCTAAAGCATACATAGCATGTCTGAACACATCTGAGGCAATTAAGATGGATACTGAATTTAGAACACAAAATAATTACAAGTTTCATTAAAAGAAAACAAGCAGATTAAAAGATTGTTTGGGGTTTTAAAAGATAGTAATAAGGTCCTGATTCACCGCCTTTTTCAATGAACGTCTTGAATCATGAACTCTCACTGTGATCAGAAAACCGCCAGTTTTTTCTTGAAGCCCAGTTACAGCCTCGAGATGCAGGTACTGACATGGAGAGCAAAAGTTATCTTGCCTTATTATTCCAGAACAATCTGACAGAAATGTTTGTCCCCACTAAAAGTATTTTTAGACTTAATGGAGTAAATGTTTCTGCAGTTTTATTCTGATTTTCTCTTTATTTAAGACTGAAAAGACATAAAACCAGCAGACATGTCTGAAGAGTTTTCCACATCATGTCAAACCGTCAATGAAAATTGATAGGCTATTTCGTTCTGTAAATTGGCTGCATATAAAACTGTTTTGGCACTGTCCTTGCTAAAGTTAATTGTTGATAATGACATTCACTGACAATATCAAAGATAATTCATAGAGGAAAAATTAAATGAGAGATAAATTGGAATGCTAGACCAGAATGTTCCATTGCAGGAAACTCAGTTTCCTGCTGTAGACCTAGTTTATACCTTGTACCCTGAAAAACCTCAATTCCTCCCAAATTTTCTCACGAATGATAGAGAAAATTCATTTAGTCAATGACTACCCAAACCTTCAACAGCTCAGAGCATGAAGGTAAACTTACCCTCTTTCCCCAGGTTTTTGTAGAAGTTTTTGTCCTATGAGATTTGAGGACAAGCAGGTCCAAATTCCATCACATCAACAAAGTACTGATTTTTCATTTGCAGGAACTGGAGACATCCAAACTTCTGTGATTCCACAAAACAGTATCTCTTGGATGTGGGTCCAATATGGTTTGCAATTAGAAATTTCATTGAATTACACAGCAGATACTGATTTTTAAACCCTGTAGAGGGGTACACCCAAATAGATACACGTATTAACGTGTCAGTCGGCCAAGCTTCAAAGGTATCTTCAGGTCCCATATTAAAACTGATTAGCTTTGCACACTGGAACAAATGTGAATGGGTTTGTTGAGGATGCATGTTTACATACTTCAAAGGCTCTAAAATATGGTTCTCTCTCAACCACATCTACATATAGTTGGAAGAATTTTATAGGTAATGCTCCTGCTCCATTGAGTAATTCTATACACCATGAAAAGTTAAATTTTAGCTTACAAAATTCTCATATAAAATACAAAACTATTTGGTTCTTATGCAAACACATCTTTATATCAGACCTATGCTCTATTTTCCGAGGGATAGATTACAGCAATGTTGTAATTCTACTATAACTCATGAGACTATATTAAGATGTCACAGAAGCTCCATTACTTCTCCTGATTTCCGCCTTCTAGGCGTTAGACAATTAAAATTAAATTTCAAATGAGGAGGTTTGGAGGGGAAAGAGGGGAGGCTTGAGAAGCATTCAGAAAAATTATCCTCTGGGGGGAAGAGAGGCGAGATGATTAGTTTTCCTTCAGCTCTTGTTGTTATGATTCTATACTCCGGAGAGTGAATAATTTGAAAAAGAAAATATCTGTCTCCCAGACAGAGAACATATTCCTCAGAATCAAATATCATGACCAATTCAAGTTTCTCCACCTTATAGATGTTTATGCATACTTCCTGAGCATTAATTTCATAATATGCTATGATCATTAACATTAGATTTTGTCCCCTAAATTCTTATGAAATATCAAGAATAATAGCTGTAATACAATAGACTACAAACCTTTCTCTACTCTGGACAAAAGCTGAATTCTAATGCTTCTTGTTTGGCTTGAGAGATTCCTTAGGAAACATCTCCTATTTAATGAGACTAATGAATGATTTTCACTCTGAACAGGCAAAAAAATGTTGAGATGGGAACATTTCTCTTTCCATTCATAGACTGGAATATCTGGAAATGTGTTTTCACAAGATACACTGACAAAGGTAGCAAGTTGTAATGTTGGTTCACCTACCTATGTCCTTGACACACAGAATGAAAAGAAAAAAGGTTTTTTAGGTCTTTTTGAATGTGTTTGATAGGATAGATACCTGACTGGGCAAAACTCTAAGCAATATGTTATAAATTCAGCATTATGATGTGCTTGCTAGCATGAATGATTCTACAATTCTGACTTTGCACTCAGCTTCCTCTCTGTAGGGAACATGGAAATGTGTTGTCTTAAGGACACTGAAAAGGACTGATCATTTAGAATGCCTCATAACTCATTTCCCCATTTGTGTTTTTTGACACTTTCATATACAAATAACAGAACTCAGCTTCCAGGAAAAAAACCCTTCTTTACAGAAGCAAATCTTTCACACAGATTTTCTTTTTTCTTTAACAGGCCAAAAATATCAATTCAGTAAATTTTCAAGAAAAAGTCAGTGTAAGTACTAAAAAATTGTTGACTTGGTCACTATTACAAGAAAAAATTTCTACTCCCCCAAATTTGCTCAAATTTTCAATTTCTTCTTACACGTTTTCCTATCAAAGACGTTTTAAAAGCATATAGTTTAACTTCCTGCCAGTCCATATATTGATTTCTTTACATTTACATTATTTTTCCCATAGACAAGCAAGTCTAATATGTAAATTATTGAAAAAGCCAATGTATATTGTAGGTTTTGAAGAGTTATATGTTGCATGAGGAAGGGGAATCAATAAAATTCATTGCAACATCAACACTGTGTTTGATGTGGCAGCTGTTTCCTTTGCTGCCTCAAGAACTTTGTTTTGACTAGAGCTAAGTAGCAGATGTTTATGAGCAATAAAGATGTTGGTAAATTTATTGTCTGTTCTGTGGGTAACATAAGTCTCTAAACTTGAATTTTCTTCAGAATTGCTTACTTAGAGCACAAAGTCAATGGCAGCCTGATACTATAAAGTATATCTAATAAGTTTTTAAAAGTAATTTCCTTTCCTCTATTACCTAATTCATTTATCTAAATCTTTTGGAAATTATTGCCTCTGAAGAACAGTATTCATTTTCTGTTGTCTGTACATATAACATCACTTCCTTGAAGGCAGAAGCAAGAGGATTTTTAAAAAATATATTTGAAGGTGTATTTGTAGTAATATAGATTGGAAGGAGGGCAATCTACCATCTTGTAACATAACTCATCTCTGCTCCTCTCTGGTCAAGTCTGCTGAGTTTGACTTCTTCAGTTACAGAATTCAGAACAAAAACTCTTACAGAACAGCTTGAAAGTGTTGCCCTCATTTTGATCAGCTAAGCTACAGGGCAAGGAGAAAGAGAGATGGAGACCTATAATTGAAACACATTTTCATAAAGGTTTGAAGGACTTGAATAGAACTTTCAGCCTCTGGGATGACAAATGTCACCTTCGATAATGATCTGACTACCTTCACAATGGAGGAAGAGTTTAGCTTGACCTCCACACTCCATAGAGAGATAAAATACAACATCATGGAGCAGGAAGGACTGGAGGAACCAAAAATTATATAGTCCAAGTGGAAGCAAAGCATGTTATGAGTCCCATTTGCCTAAGCCACCTCAATTTGCCGCGCCGACAGAAAATGCCATCTAGGTAACCAAATGCAGTGAGCAATGGAACTCAAAGATCTTGCAAACCTACAAACGAGTAATGGTGTAAAGCGGAGTTATATTACACAGCAGAAGAGATTTTTGACTGAGAGACTAGACATACCATTGACTGGATGGCATATTTTCATATTTTTTTCCTCTCTGATCTCTCCCTAACATTGCTCTGTGTCAACTATCTTCCCACAGAAATAACCATCATGTTCAAATTATCCTTCCTTTTTTTGGAACAATGACAAATGTGAGGTAGCAAGGACACCAAGGGAAAAAAATAGTTTAGCGCTGCTGACTTCTTACACTTTAGGTTTACAACTCCAGCATATTAATGATAGCTTTGTCAACACTGTACAGGTAGAGGACTAAATTTCCAAAGGTTGTTCTTTAGACCTTTATTTGGAACAAATAGCACTCAAGATAACATTTGCTTTCATCTGATCATGACAATGCACTTCTGAGTAGTCAGGATAGATAGGTCTGGAAAACTTCAACTATACATTAAAAGAAAAATTCATAAATTAATAGAAAGATTTGTTGTCAGTATCCAGCATGAAGAAAAAGTAAGAACTATTTTGCACGTGCTTCTGTAACCTGTTTAGGCAATGTGATGCCCAAAAAGAGCACAGCCAAATCTACTTGTTTTGTCAAAACTGCTTTTTAACTGTCTTTTGAAAAAAAGGGCATCTTAGAATCCAGTTTAATGCTTGTCTACTTGGATTAGCTTTCCTTTCAAAAGAAGGTATAGTATACCAATGTGTTACACGATGATATAAATAAATATCATGTAACTGCAGATACTTCATTATGGTATTACAAGTCTCATTGTGAACTGCTAACACATAAAGAATGATGACTTTTATATTCTGGGCAAGACTGGTGATGATCTCTCCTTACCGTCTTTGGTGACTTTTTCAACCTTAAGAACTCAGCAGTGACGATACAAAAGGGTTTATGTTAGTGGTAATGTATAAATCTAATTGAGCAGAGAAAACTGAATCCAGGGAATATTTTCACTGTCTTTTAAGTATTATTTTTTGTTTAAAGGTTAATTGTTTTACCTTAAAACCTAAAGCAAAAGTTAAACATCAAAACGAGGAAGACAGAGAAGGAAGGTTTTTATTTCAGACATTCCCTGTAGGCAGCTTTTTAATCACAAAGTACTGACATTTTAATTTAAACAAAATAATTACAAGCAATAGGTGAGTGAACCTTTTTGCATGCAGTATACAATCACACTTTCCTTAGTTCTAAAGAAGAGAAATTTCAACTATTTATAATTAATCAAGTCCATAAATAGTGCTATATTTCTTTTTCTTTAGGAAAACCAAGGCAGTTTTATTTTTAAAGAACCAATCCCTACATTCATTAATAAAGCAGACAAATGAACAAACCCCACCCAATGCTGAATGTCCCCTTCAGGATATAACCCAGCTTCATGAGACTCAGCTGTGTGAACTCAGACCATTTTAACTGAAGGCGGAAAAAAATGTTGAAGGGCTAAAGGGCCATTACTTTCTTAATCACATAGACAGGTTCGTGTACTCAAACAAGCAACACAAATTTAAACTATGTCAGTTAAGAAAGCTGAAGCAAGCAATAAGGTTGAAACTGTTAAATCATCAATATTAACTCAAGAGAAAATTACCAGGAATCAGGGAAACGAGAGCTGGAAGACTACTACTGTAGACAAAGGACCATCCCATCTCAAGGAACAAAAGAGACCAGAAATTACCTGCCATGCTGCCAAGCTCAGAGCCATCAAAGACATAATTATAATGAACCTAACAGAACTTACTGAAATGCCACATTGCATGATCCTTGTTGCAAGAGTGCTCTTGGGAAAAGAAATATTTAGGTCACAGCTAATGCAAATACACTTTACGAGTATATACTTCCCAAAGAAGTCTACTGAAATATTTGGTATTTTTTGGTGTGGGGTCAGCACCATTTCAAGCCAGGTAAGAAAAAATAAATTAAAATTTTCCTTCTTTGGGTTTGTCAAGCATTCTAAGCATGATTGACTATGATTTATATGTTACCAGCATGAACTGTCACAACACAGACTACACTGTCCAGCTAGGATCCAAATACAAATGAGAAAAGAGAGGAGAAAGGGAAGAAAACAACGGTAAAAACAATGAATTTTTATTTTCCATCTGGAAGGGATTTTCTCCTTGAAATTAAAGACAGAGTCAATTCTCCATATAGATAACCAGTCAAAAAAATTTTATGCTGTGAGTGTAAGTAAACGGTACCACCCATGGAAACATGTAGCAAGTTGGTAAATCTGCCTGTAAAAGCACGTAGTCAGATGACTACACTTTGGACTGAGGTTTAGTTACATGAACAGAGCATGGGAAACTACCGGACATGACATGAGAAATTGGTGAGTGCTAAAAAGCAGCATAGGAAGAAGCTGACAAATCTATGACAGTGCTAGGAAGAATGTCCAGATTTTACAGAACATTAAATTAGGGGAGAATTATTCCCAGGTTATTTGGAAGAGTGTTTAAGGGGCAGAGCTTTGTTTTTTTCCCCCAGTGTTCTTGCTACCTCATTTGTCATTATTCAAAAAAAAGGAGGGATAATTTGAGCATGGTGGTTATTTCTATGGGAAGTTAGTTGGCACAGAGCACATCAGCCATACCAAATTTAGGTATAGATGTCAAAAAACTGAGGCCAATGAGGAAAAAATTATTAGGGTTAGAGTGGCTTTGGAATAGAGAAGAGAAAAGAATCAAAGTGGATGGTAAAAAAGCACAGCAAATATGAGACAAAGAGGCTTAAAATGTGCCAGTCACCTATAATTAAGATGCTGGTAAGTACAGCTGTGCCCAGGTGTTTTGACTGGTTGTTTGACTGGTATCTGTGACTGACCAACACAGCCTGTTCTATCCTCTTATTAGACACTCTCTCATAGAGTCAGGGATGGTTACTTAACTACTTCCCTAGGAAACTTGGTGCAATGCTTGACAGTCTTCTAGTTGAAGAATTATCTTAATATTCAATCTGAGCTTCCTCAGGAGTATTTTGAAGCTTTTCACCTTATCCTATCTCTTGTTACTTGGGAGAAGAGACTACCTGCTTTCAGGCAGCTGTAAAGTGCAATGACTCTCTCTCCTTAGACTCCTTGTCTCCAGGCTAAACATCCCCAGATCCCTCAGCTACTTCTCATAAGACCTGTGCTCCAGACTCTTCACCAACTCTATTGCCGTTCTCTGGATATGCTCCAGCCCCTCAGTATCCTTCTTGCAGTGAGTGAACCAAAAAACCGGACACAGGACTCAAGGTACAGCTTCACTAATGCCAAGCACAGAGGGACAATCCCTGCGCTTCTCCTGCTGGCCACATTATTCATGATCCAGGCCAGGATGCCATTGGCCTTCTTGGCCACCTGGGCACAGCTGGCTCATGATCAGCTGGTGTCAGTCAGCACCTCAGGTCCATTCCTGCCAAGTAGTTTTCCAGCCACTTTTACACTTCCACTGTAGCAATGCCTGGTATTGTTGTGACTCAAGTGCAGGACCTGGCACTCGGCCTTATTGACCCTCATAAAAATTTTTAATGGTTTTCCTGATTGTAATCTCAATTCTTTGTGTAAATATGCAAGATACTGGTGCACTTCAAAGTTACCCAACCTGCGAACCAGACAATAGGTCCAGGCCAGCTGCCAGAGTCTCGTGAGGGTTTGGATACAAGATATAAACAAACTGCAAGCTGGACTTCCCAGTAAATAGAACAAGAGTTCTGAGGACCATATAGTGGAGGAAATGGAGGCCTAGGGTCTAGCTGCCTGAGAAAAACCATATAAGAGATTGGGGATATATTTCAGTACAGATCTACTAGCAATATTAATAGTGAGAGAACAGGGCGATATATTTTGGTTTTTTACATTTATGTAGTGTCATTCATGCATATGTGATGCCTGTAAAATCATAATTCTGTCTTGACTTGTTAGTAGTAAATTGAGTCTGCATACGATGTATGTGCATGCTGGGAGTATGGACCTAGGCTTGCTATTGTCTGGACCCAGGGCTAGGAATCCACATCATCTGCCCATCTGTGAAGGACTGTGAGGGCTGTCACATCTGTGAGAGACTGTGATCTCGTTGTTCTAGAGTGCACCAACTTTGTATCTAGGTGACTGGGGATGAAAACTCTCCCTTGCAGAATTGAATTCACCTAAACTTAACCATAGCAGATTTTAAAAGGTGCTGAAACAATGATTCCAGACAGACATGCTGTGCAGGTTCAAATTGGAGATAAAACTTCTGAGAGTGGAACACCTGGACACTGCTATACAGAAAACTTGTAGCTTATCCTAACATAGGAAGCACAGATTCCACATTGTGTAAACGACTAATTTTTGAATTTATGTACAGATGTTTTTGTTTCAATTTATAGCCCACAAAATTTGTCCTGCTATGCGTGTACTATCAAATGTACAAAGTGGTTGGAAAGAATTGTATTTTAAAACAACAGCATTTTATACACACCAAGATTCCACAATACATTGTGGATTTTTTTTAAAAACTAAAATAAACAGGGAGGGGACAAAAGCTACTTTTATTTTACCTTGGCTAGTTCAGAAATCCCTACATGTTTCTAGGTAAGAATGTTAGAAAAAGTAGACAACCTTTCTGATAACCAATCTGCTGCCACTGAGGCAGAACTTTTCAACTGGTCCCTTCTTACCCTCTGAACAACTAAATGTATTTTAAACTTCATTTTTTTTCTTTTATTACAGACCATAAGAAACATAATAAAATAGAAACCATAAACAACTGAAAACTGCTACAATAATCAGAAAATAACTACCCATGTAAATGCAAACAAGTGAGATGACCATGGCACGTTAAGTAACATTAATATTGATATTTGTTTTTTCACCTCATTCTGAAGAGGCTTACATTATGAATAACAGCTGACAAAAGACAAGAAAAGGGCAGTGTGTTGTCCTGTCAATACCCAGTCACTAGCTGGCATTTGCAGAGTTCATACCAGGACACTGTCACATTATTACATTATGTTTTCTTTCCAAATTTGCCCTTCCAGAGAAGTGTCACTTCTACCTGATATGACTGCTCTCTGCTCCTATGAAATACAACCCTCATTCACATAGCCTGAAAATAAGATGGAAACTTCTGTTGCCAGGATATGGATAAGAAAACCTTATCATTTCTGCTCATTGCACATCTTTGCTAAGTTACTTGGTCTGTCATCTGATAGCGTACTGAAAAGTTGCCATACCAGGCACGTTAGTATGGATCACAATGTGCTTTTGATTCTATTTTTCTGATCTAGATTTTTCAAATACCCTTATTCTTCAGATCTTGACTATCTTACTCAACCTAAAATACGTTTTTCATCAATTTTATCCTGGACAGCCTTACCTCCAACAGAAGTGACACAGCACAAATAGTGAAGGATCCCAGTTCGAGTAATTGTCTACTGCTTCAAAAGTGTTAGTGAAGTCATTGCCATGCATTATCAGGCTGCAACCTTCCTGACAGCTCCAGGCAAAGAGGCAATCTTATCCTTCTCAGTGCTTGTGCTCAGTGCAAATCAGCATAAAGCTACTCAAAAATTTGCAATCACAATTTTTTATTGGCAGGTGCTCTTACAATCACGTGACTGATATACTGACTAATTTTCAGCTGTGATGGTCATATACAATGTTACTGTAGTATAGTAAGACCTAGAGATTTTAGGGAAAAGAAGGGTGTACTCACGCTACACACACAATTGTTGGTCCCTTTCAAGAATGTTCTTTTAAAGACTCTTTGTCTTTCTGTTTGTGATGCTGCTATTGCAAAATTCTTGGTTTTTAAAAATGTGGCAACTCATACGCATTTTGAATGAGGGCATAGATGGCATACAGTTTCTGGAAGATCCTCCTCCATAGTTAATACAATATTAAGGATGGACAACTTTAGCTCACTTTTTCTGTTACTTCAGAAATAATGAACAGTCTTGGTGACAGACTCCTTAGCTGCACAACAGCAATAATAATATTTTAAAAAGTGAGGTTCTAGTCTAAATTTCATAACATCTCAATTAACACAGAAATGAAACTTCACTAGCTCAGGATTCCATTACTATTATCATGTACCTTCACAAATTTTATGCTTATATTTGCAAAAACTATCAAAAGATTTTCAAAATCAGCAAAAAAAATTGAAAATTAAGGCATGAAGGACATTGAATGTGAACTACTCTAAGTTCCTCAGTCAAACAGAATAAGATTTAAACTTATTTTTATAACCATTGTAGAAAAGAAACAGGACTCCTCAGAAACTTCAACAGAATTAGAATTCAGAAGCATCAGATTTTGTTCAAAACCAATGATGCCTAACATCTTGGTTTGAAAAGACAGGTGTCTGTTAAGGAAGGTGGGAACCTCCCTTAGAATAGAGAATGTGACTCACCCCCTTCCCTCCAAATTGTTATAACTTTGAAATCAAGAGCTCTCAGGCAAAGACATGGGAAAAAGAATAACAGTTCTTTACTAGTATCTACAATGATGCAAACAAACAACAACAACAGTAGCAATAACAAATAAACAAACCAGAAAACCCGGTGGCAGCTTTCTCTTGGCTGCCAGGCACCACCTCGCCCCTTTGGTGCAGTTACGGTCATGGGCAGCAGGGGGCGCTGTTAGGCTCCCAGCCAGGCAGGGCAGGGGTGATGACTCCAGTGCCTGCAGGGGGTGCTGTGGCACGAGCTCTGCTCCTTTTCTCACATGGATAATGGCCAATGGGCTGGATGGTGGGACAGGCTGCAGCAGGAAACTTCAGACCAGCAAGCTGGACTGCAGGGCTGGCTCAGCCAGGCTAGCAAGCAAAAGGTGGCAGAAACTCCACAGCAGTGGTAGAAGCTGCAGTGCATCCCGACGGCGGGGGATGCAGGTCAGCGACAGCTGAGCTCCTATTCAGCAGCTGCTGAATGCAGCCGGGGAGACACGAATTCTGGGAGTGGGGGGAAGAGGGTTGGGATCCCCTGTTTTCCCAAACGAAGGTTCACCCAGCAACGAAGAAAAGGCAGTGGTGAGCTGGGCTCCCGTGGTTGCAGTGAAAGGAAATAGAGTAAGAGGTGGGGGGCAAGAAAGAGAGTAACAGAGACAGATTAAGTAGAAAATATCACCACTCCATGGATCCCAACAGCATCCTGTTGATCGCCTCCAATTGATCTTTTTGATAATGAGGGTCCCCTGAAAAATATAGAGTTCAATGGATTAATATACGTTTGGGCCAGATGCAAATGAGTGCATATCTCCATGGCAGGAAGTCAAGTTAGGCACTGTCTCCTGCACCAGTCTCTGAATCGGTTTCATCACTTTGCATCATGTGTAGTGCTCTAGTGCAAGGCCTCAGGAATGAGTCTGAGTGGCACTTTAGGGGTCTTTGATGGATTAGGACACCCCCTCAGTTGCCCCTTACATAAATGTCCCGTGTGCATGTGACTTTCCCAGTGTGGGGGGTTTTACAGCTGATCCAGTTTGTGTAAGGGAGGATGGGTGTTCACTGCCTCTGACCAGAGGTTATGCCACACACAAAACTCTCCCTCTCTCACGCTGACTGTGGGAGAGTCTGAGCAAACACAGCCTCAGCAGATGAGCCTGTGGGCTATGACTTCCCCCAGCCCAAACCCAGCCAGGGATGATTTTCAGGACAGCTGCTACATTTGGCTTTCTTGTGGATACAGTCTTCTGCCTCAGCCTTGTTTGCTTTTTTCCTAAACCTGACATGATTGAGCAATAGTGTCACTTTTATCTTATCTCCAGTTCCCTTAGGCAGCTGAACTCACAGTCCAAAGTTCTCCTTAAGAGGCATCTTGAGGGTAGAGTGGGCATCAGCAGTCACAGCTTTCTTATACAAATTTTGCCATAATGGGCAAAAGTCCTTTATAACAATGGTTAAGCAATGAACCATAACATTTCTGTCTCTGACAATGTCAGACACAGTTCCAGCTGGCTACTCTATGGACAAAACAGACACATCATGCACCAAACCTGACCCAGGCAGAGAAGTTTGTGGAACCTTTGCAGAAACATATTTTTAAAAGCAACAAATGAAGAGAAAACCACCAGAGTTTGAAGAAAAAGAAGAAATATTGTGAAAGCAAGACGACATTGAGGAGAAGACTCAAGCAAGTCACACTAGAGCAAGTGGGACATTGAGGAACGAAGAAGACACACGACACAGTGGCAGGACAGGAGAGGCACCCAAGCAGGAGCAAGGGAGAGAAAGGAAATCCTCAAGGGAAGGATGGACAGAAAAGCAGGAGAAATGCTGGAGCAAAACTTCACCCAGAGCAGGGGAGGAGCAAACAGCTGCCCAAGCAGGGACTAGGTGGCAAACATGAGGGTGGTATGACTGGGAGCAGCTTCTGGTTTGTGACAGTCTTGGGAGGGGACATGGGGGGCACTTAAATTGGGCAGTACTGCTCCTAAACCATGACAGGGATAAAGCACAGAGTAATTAACCATACAAGTATTTCAATATTTTATATGATACCCACAAGAGCATAGGCAGAATTAAAAAAAAAAATCTGTCCTATCTGAAAGTTACATCCCTGCTTAGAAGTAAAGAAGAATTAATAGGCATAGCTTTGGAACTCATTTTTTCCCTCTTTCTATATCCCATGGCTAGTATTGGCCTCTTTATATGAAACAAATGAAATCTGAACAGAGGTATTTTGCATTTTCAACTATGTACATATACTACAATAAATAGTTTTCTACAGTGCAGAAATTGAGGAACACATTAGAAATAAGTTAAACTGTAAAGCAAATGTGCTGAAAAACCCACCATGTAAAAAAAATTAAAGTTAGTAATCCATCTCTTTTCTTCCTCAACTGTCTTCTAAATATTACTCTCAACAAGTCCTTAGACGTTCACAAAAGACAAAATTTAATAGAGCAGGGAGAAACCTTACTGAAGTTTCAATATTTAAAAGAACAAATAGGATGAGCAAGGTAATTACAGGAAGACATAAATCTCAAAATAACAAGATAGCTAGTGATTCAGATTTAGATGACTCTAATATAAATAATGTCAATCAGTACAGGTTTGAGGTAAAGCAGACCTTGTCAAAGTAGAATTTTTTTCCCTGGTGGGAATGCAAGCTTAGTTGATAAGATAGCAGTGCTAATCCAATATGTTTCTATAAAACATTTAGACTAGGTAGTGCATGACATACCAGTTTAGTGCTCTAGTGATATACAGTTATCAGGTTATCTTATAAAGACTAAACTAGTTAGTTCATGAATCTTAAACGTGCAACTACACACTTAAAGAAAAAAGTAATTTCCTAAGTTTCATGAGAGATTGTTACTTGACACTGTACTATACAAAAATTTTCTTTACTGAAAGCATCACATGTATAGTTGCTGTGATAACGAGTTAGAACAGGTGACCGATCTGAACCTCTCTACCCACATGGTACCAAGGTCTCTTTCAACAGAACCAGAAATACAGACACAACCCATGCACAAGATGGTTGAATTACTGGTAAGAACAATCTGTGGAAAAAAATGTTCAAATGCAGTCACCTAAATATTATTCCAGATAATATATATTTTCCTGGTATATTCTCAGGACAAGAATTTTGCAGGATATAGTATCCATGCATTTCACACTTACATTGCAATAACACTGCCAGTTCTTGTGTGAGGAGCCATTTTAGTTTTGATCTGTCTCAACACTGATTGTCAGAGGCACGGTGGGAGAAGGGATGCACATGTGCCACTTGCAGGAAAGCCTTGTCTCTGGGGACGCTTTGCCTGGCAACTATTTCATGTCTCACATGGGATAGGCAGTCAGCAGTGGAACACCAGACACTGTACACTACAGAGACATTTTCCAATCAAATGGTGAAAGGTCTCCACCAATGGACTACGGTGGAAGGTTGGACTGAGCCAATGGACTCCTGTCAGCAGGCAGACTTGGGGAGGGGCCAGGGAGTGTAAAAACTAATTTTGTCATGAGCTTGCTGGGGTGGGGCTCACTTGGGGTTGCTTTTTGAGATTGTGCTTTTTGCTTTTGGGGCTTTATGAGTGGTTCACTCACTGGCTGACTCCCAGGCCTGCTCATTGCCTTGCTGCTGGGTTCACTCACTGGCTCGCTCCCTGGCTTGCCCTACTCCTTCACCCCAGATGTCACCTGTTGTGCCTCTCTATGTCCTTGGCCGATGATCTGCGTCCAACCCTGCCTGCCTCCAACCTGCCTCCACCTCCACAATCCCCGCCACTACACTGTCTGGGGTCCTGCACCTCCTGCCAGATCTGCTCTCACTGCGTATCTGGCTGGCCGGCCCCAGGGAGCTGTACCCATGGAGCTGCGTCTCTCCAGGAGCTGTGCAGGCTCTGCAACAGACAACATGTACACCACACCCTCTGCCGTGTGGATGTCAATGGGACACCCTGGTCCTGCTGGTGGTAATGCCTGCTTTTCCTGTCTCCTCTCTCTCTCTCTCCCCCACCTCCATTCCTTTTTCATTTTCCTTCCTTCTTTCTGTCTTTTCAAGACCCCTTTAGTGGCGCAGTTACTTCTTTCTTTCGTTTCTCTTTACCAAGAAACGATTCTGAGATACAAAGTTTGTCTCGGTTGACATAATTTCGTTCCTGGTCATCTAATTCTGAAAGAACTCCTCGCAGTTTCCCTCAGTGGAATGCTACATGTAGCATCACAATTCTAGAAGTTTGGTTGGGTTTTTTTTAGATGGCAAAAATTCAGAACAGTCACAAAACATAACAGATAGGAAAGTGTTCTTTGTAGTGCTGTGATTAAACAACTAACGAAAAAGAGATATTAATTAAAGAATTTTATAAACTGGAAATGAGCCTGGAATAATCATGACTTTCTTCTCTACAGATTTATGCTGAGAGTGCTCCTAGAAAGTTCCTTCTACCAAGACAGAGACCACAGGTTTGTCAGGCCTACTACAAGCATTATAGTTTCTTAAAGTTGTGATTAAAATATTTTCCTAATATTTCAAATGTCATAAGGGTGTCTAAGTCAAAACACCACTTCTTTTCTAATGAGCACACTGTTCACTTCATGCAATCAGCACATCTTGTGTATGAAGGCAATTTCAATCTTTGTTCTTTAAAGTCAAATATTTTCATAAATCATTAATTTTAGAGAAAATAGCAGTTCCTGCTATTTCACAATTAATGCTATTATACGCAATGCACCAAAATAATGTTTGCTGGTGGAGAAATAAAGATTACTTCATGAGTCCCATAGTCCAAATTGCCTTTCATAAGGACCCTAGTATAGTCTTAGATTCTTACATTTTATTGCAGCATTCATTACCTTATATACAGTTCTTAATTCAAGCAAACCTACAGACATATTTTACATACCTGCACACTATATTTGGATGTCTGATTATATCTGCCTTGGCGGTCTCCTTTCTTGGAGAGTACACCACTTATCCACACACTTTTCAGTTTGTCAGCACCACTTTGATTCTGACTGTGGAGGCACAGTCTTCCCATGATGTTATCTTCAAATTCAATAACCAACAATCACCTATGCAAAACCAGATCCTGTCTATTTTGGCTTTTACCTGAAAGTAATATAGAGCACTATTGTATTTTCATTTTTGAAGTGTAGCCATCCATTAGTCCCACAATAAAAGAGGAACTCTATTTGTTCATTCAAGTATTTGAAGTAACTGTATGACTTGTTATATTGTCTTGAGGTACCTAAGATCAAGGCACAAGAAATAAAAGTTAGGAAAACAAATCCTTAAAACAAGGATCAAAAAAAAAACCCAAAAAATCAGGCTAATAGTTGTCAATATAGTTAAATATATTTACCACCACCTTGGTAACTATTTAATAAAACTGAATGTTTTGGTAAAAAGCACTTTAACTGAAACTGTCCAAACATAAAAAAGTCCTAAGATATTGCTGCATAAAGTCAAACTTTAATCACACTGTTCTAGCTTACGTATCAGTATGAAAATCAAAGATATCCAAAGAATTGTTTTGAAAAAATAGTACCTAGGAACTCTGAAAGTAACATGTTACCAAAGTTTAGTTTGATAGGCATTCTAAGTCAACAAAACTACATAGCTCTCTTAATACTTAGCTATTCAGACAGTCAAGTTTTAGCACCACTTAAAAGTTATGGTAAAACAATTAATAAATAAATGCTAAAGAAATGAATCTTTATGATACATTTGAGTTAATTTGGAAGCCATAAAAATTATTTCTAGAAGTATTTTACAGAAACTGTGTAGGACACTGAATGTCTAGAATGAAAGCCTACTCGCATTCACGAGACATAGAATTAGAAAAGGATTTAGAAGATCAAAAAAGAAATTCCCTGAGTCATGCTTTACAATAACTCAAAGGATTATGTACAGCTGTCATTTCTCATAGTAACCATTTCGTACCATTATGAAATCACTTAGAATTTTATTTAACACACTTTTTAAAAACAATTGTTATTTTAAAAATCATTCTAAACTTTCCAATACTCAGAGTAGAGTAGTGTAAAGAAAGAATGCATGCTCACACTCCTGTTGAGTGAAGTTTTTCTACAAGTTACTCTTATACAGATAAATTTCCGCAGCTAATGAGAAATAGGGTAACAAGTAAGTTACATGAAATCAAAGATGCATACGTGTACACACATGGAAATAGAGGTGACCAGCTCCAAAGGGCAATCAAAAACACCAAAGAATTTTATTACATTCGATATATATATGTGTGTATGTGTGTGTGTATGTATATGTATATATATGTTTATGTATATGAGATATTTTTGTGTCTTTATTTAGGGTGTGTAATTCTCTGGAAAGGGGAAAGTGGGGGAATAAACAGAAAAAAATATAAAAGTTTTCCACTAAATCCCATTTCTAACTCTGCAGCGCTTTCTCAGACTCTTCTAATTCCATTTGAAGGGCAAAGAGATGTCCCATCTGTCAGACTGGGTCTTCTCTAAGTCCCTGAAGTCATCTCTATAGTGAATAACTGTAAGAAGAACCTCGAGCTTTTTTTCTTAAAATCTTTCTTAACTTGCTTTTGCATAATAGTAAAAATATATTAGGTGTGGCTTCATCTTTCCAGAAAGAGCTAATCTCAGGATCCTAAATACCATCTCTACCAGTCTATGTTAACAGCCCTGAACCAAAGAGCAGTAAGTGATTGCTGCTGACAAAGTTCAGCAGTTCAGCAGTTCAGCAAGAGGCGAGTTTGCTGAAGAAGGTCTATGGCATCAGTTAAACAACCTTCAATTTACAATCTCACCCTTTATCTCCCTTCTGAAATATTGCCATTTGCCAAAATGAAACTGTTAAAAAAGGGTTTTATCCTGGTGTTTTGGGAGGAAAGTAATACCTTTCAAGTAATACACGTTCTATCAGGCATCCTCAAGAAATTCCTTTAATAGAATAGACCTTTAATCACAAAATTAACCATCTATGTTATGTTTAATGCAAAGGAAAGATTTTTTTTCCAGCTAACACCTTCTAAAGAATTCCATATATAAATTCAAACGTTATTTAAAACAAATACAGTAAGTTGTAGTGCAATTTCTTCTCTAATCAGAAAAGCCTGTTAAGAAGGAAACAAATAATTTACAAACACAAAAGTCTTTTACCCAAAAACCGTATCTTGGAAGCCATATGGAGATTCATTTGGAAGGAGAGTCCAGGGAAGCACTACATATTTTCACAATATGGTCTTTACTCTGCATATAGAACATAGGAAATCATTATCAAAGACAAAAAACTAGACAAGAATTATCATGATCCCTGCTAAAAATTTTCCAGTCTTTCCCCCAGCCTCGTGGCCTGGCACTGTACAACAGAATCACAGAATATCCTGAACTGGAAGGGACCCACAAGGATCATCAAAGTCTGACACCTGTCCCTGCACAGAACAACCTCTGAGGCTGAGAGCTCTGTCCAAATGTTTCTTGAACTCTATGAGGCTTGCTGCTGTGACCACTTCCCTGGGCAGCCTGTTCCAGCACCCAACCACCCTCTGCATGAGGAACCTTTTTCTAATATCCAACCTAAACCTCCCCTAGACGGGCTTCAGGTCATTCCCTCAAGTCCTGTCACTGGTCACCAGAGAGAAGAGATCAGCGCCAGTTCCTCCACTTCCCTTTGTGAGGAAGTTGCAGACTGCAATGAGGTTTCATGTAAGTCTCCTCCAAGCTGAACAAGTCAAGTGACTGTTATGATCCACTGGAATAATGTTAAGATCCTACTCCTGAAATAATGTTAGGGTCTGGCTATTAAAAGATGCCTTTGCCTGAATTAAGGTGCAAATAAGACCATATGACAAAGTCAATAGTACAGACTGTATTTAATATTAAATGGCGGGAGAGGGGGAAGAAAAAGGGAAGAGAGGAAGGGGGGGGGGGAGAGCGAGAGAGGGAGAGAGATGGAGAGGAAGCATCCTGATGGTCCTTCTTCTGTTCTCTGTGGTAAGGGTCCCCAGAGTGTTCTTCTGGAAGTACCACTTTTATACAGTCTGGGTCCAGGGTATCCAGAGACATACCTGCTGTTGCCACAATTTGGAATGGCATGTGTGTAAGTAGTTGCTTCCTTTTCCAGTTTGCCATGATGGGAATTTTTGTCTGAATAGGTTATCCAGAATTGCCTCACCAGGCCTGGCATCCTCTTTTTGCTCCATCTGGGCTTTTTTCACAGTTTGCAGTGCAATCTTGTCTGGTGCGTTAATTCCAAACCTTTCACCTCTGTGTAGGCCTGAAATTAACACCCTCGTATTTGCCATCTGTCCCTGTTGTGGTGGCTTATCTTGTGGGAGCTTCCTGCTTTGACAGTGCTTTGAAACAAATTGACTGCATTCTTTAAGTCCCTCAGCAGCTCCCTATGCAACTTGCCCCCTAAACCATTCACCATTTTCATAGCCCTCCTCTGGATGATTTCTAACAGCTTTGTATCCTTCATACTGTGATGCCCAGAACTGCACGCGGCACTCAAGGTGAGGCCACTCCAGTGCAGAGCAAAGCAGGGCATTCACCTCCCTGGAGTGGTGAGGGACGCTGCGCCTGCTGCAACCCTAGCTGTCCCTCCTGGCTGCCAGGGTACTGCTGACATATTCATCTTGCCATCAACCAGGACCTCTAGGTATCTTTTTGCAGTGCTGCTCTTCAGCTAGTACGGATCAAATATCAGACGGACGTATTTACACTCTGAAAAGGGAAGGGGTTTCCTAGGTCCATCCTTTGAGTGACAGTTTTCTGTGGAGCAGACCATTATTTCAGCATTTTAAAGCAGTTCTTTCTGTTCATTACTGACACCTGGAGAACAACAAGCACCACAAACCATTCTATCTTGCTGTTATGAAGAAAGTAGGAAAGAGTGAGGCAACACAGCATAATGAAATATAGGAGCCAAAGTAGTATTTTTTGTAGTAACACCATCTATATGACTAAGAAATGTTATAGAAGCAGAAAGGAAGAACAATATCACTTAGCTGGGATGGGGAGCAATGCCAATTATAAGAAATATGCTCCATCATCCTGCCCACTGAGACATGCATTTCACAACCAAAACTGAACTTGACAAAGACCTCTTCTAGTAAAACTTTTCATAACACTACTCCTTAAAGGACTGAGTAACAGTTTTCATGTCATGGCATATGTAGGTCCTAGAACCTAAGTTTCAACTAGTTTTAACACTTGACTGTAGATTTAGCATTAAAAGCAGTGGTTTACACTGTCTAACAAAACAACAGTGTCTAATCACTTGTGTACTAGTTTCAGGAAAAGCCAGACCACAGCAGCCCTACAGTACTGATGATAGAAGCAGCCCTACAGTAACAATTGTGGAGAGGTTACAAACACATTCAGTCTCTGAAACCTCTACTGAGACCTTGAAGGCCAATGTTTCTCAGAGTTCAAGAATGAGAAGCTAATCTACCCTGGATCTACTCTGACCTGTGAACTCCCTTTGCAGTGTCTCAACATTTCCTATTCATTCTCTCAAAGGAAGTTTCGTGAGCAACCATAGTGAATGTTTTAGGTATGAAACAGTATAAAGACATATAATAAAAGTCATTAAATCCCAGGCGTCAACAGAAGCTCTCTCTCATTCCTGCCCTCCCCAGTCAGGAGGTTTCTCCTCCATTTTTGATTTCTCTTCTATTTTTGGTTTCTCCTCCATTTTTGGTTTCTCTTAGTTCCTGGGGAGTCCTTGAGATTTCAGCAACTTTGTAACTACTGATTTTTACTGTTATTATTCTTGCCTCTTTCAATTTCTTTTTCCTCTCCTCTCCTCTCCTCTCCTCTCCTCTCCCC
>VZRN01003159.1:965514-1105433 GCA_013397935.1 Dasyornis broadbenti | reverse complement strand
GGTAAGATGTTATTTTTTCACTTCTATCTACTTATAGTTGTCTCTTCTTATTGGTGGAATGGGATTGGTTAAACCAAACGGGAAGGTAACTCATTTTTGAATGTTCATCCCCCTAACATTACTTGCACCATAACAGAAGAGTAAAAGTGAGAAAATTTATGGTAGAGAGAACAACAGTTAAATAATAGAAATATAATAATAATAGTAGTAATAATAACAATTATCATTATTATATAGTGTAATGGAAAGGAAAATTTAAAAATTTGAGAAATAAAGCCCAAGAAAGATAAATTACACAAATGAAAACAACTGATCATCATCAGCCAACTGATGAGTAGTCTGTCCCTGAACAGTGGTCCCCAGACAATCCCCAGCTTTTTATGCTACATATGATGCCTAAAGGTATGGAATACCCCTTTCATCAGTTGGGATCAGCTGTCCCAGGTGTGTTCCTTCCCAACAGCTGGTTGAACTCCCAGACAACTCACTGGCAGGGTGGTATGATCAGCTGAAAAGGCCTTGGCCAAGTACAAGCACTGCTAAGCAATAATGGAAACACCTCTGTATTATCAACACAATTTCCAGTAGAATTCCAAAACACAGTCCTACACCAGCTTTTATGATCTATTCCAGCACAGAACAGAAGACAAATAAGCACCTAGCAAGCAAAGCTTTTTTGTACTGAAACATTTTAGGGATGTTATTCCTTATACCAAGAAATACCATATTTGCTGAAGCAAGCCTGTTTTAAACTTCTCCTAGTACACAGAGTTGTCTACAGCTTGAGAAATTCTGCTTAGATCTCTGTGACAGGTTCAAAATCAGACTATCAGGCTTTCAAACCCTGACAGACTGCACAAGTTACTCTTTTCTTTCGAAAGCAGGAAGATAAAAATATAGTATATGTCTTTAATTATAATTCTTAAGGAAAGGTTAATGGAGCATTTTGATTGCATTCTGTATATTTGGTATTCTTTAAAAATGTGATTTAAAATTAATATCTACAGTTAAATTCCTTATTCTTACTAAGTTGCAAGAACACAAATAATATACTTCAGAAAGGAAACTAATGTGGGGAAACAGTAAAAAATATAAATAAAATGCTATTAACAGAATATTTTTTTTCATATTTTTTTTTCATATGTTACCTTGCCTATACTTCAGGAAAGTGTTACTTCAAGCGTTCAATAGTTAAAGATCAGCAAAAAGCATGCAGTATGGTCTTCAGTTTCACTTAAGTGGAAGTTGAATAAAACAGTCAAGATGGAAAACTGTATAATAGAGTTCCCCTTGCTTTAGTAGTTCTAATAGCAAAAGTAGCATTAGATACAACTAAGTACTTGTCTGGAAGCATTTTGTTAATATACAATGTATCCAGAAATTTTGAGGGCTACTTCCCAGTTCAGATAATGAAGTTGACAGAGGGAAAAGTGCAGAATTACACATCGTATTACTGTGTGACTTCCTGCTGACTTAAGGAATAAATGTAGCGTTGGCATATCTACTGTAAGGGGGGGTTTTAAATGTATGCATCTCCCAGTACCTCTAAGAGTTGCTGATGTCTATTTATCTAATATTGACGGAAAAGCAATTTGGAAAGCATTTATTTAAGCCAGTTTCTTCCCTAGCTTCTATTTCAGGCTTCACTTTCTGTTGTCTGTCTAGTAAGCCACAGAATTCCGATTTTTCCATGCCGCTCTTAAAAAATAAGACAATTTAGAACAAAAATAAAGGACAGCAGCATGAGATCAAAATATGGAACTTCTTATGCAAAAGTATGATTCTAGTTGATTAAAAAAAAACAGCCTGGAAAAGGTTATGAAAGAAGGTCAGATGGAGTGACAGTTTCCCACAAAATCAAAACACTGAACAAGCACCTTCATGGTCTTTTTTTGGTACGATTATAGCTCCTGTGAGTATTCTAAGTCAGTTCAGAAGTTCAAATAGCCTGGCATCCCACAGAACAGCCAGTATACTTACCTTATACTAAGTACAAGGTAAGTATAATATTTCCCAGGACTCTTATCGTGCACTGATTTCAAGCTTAGGTCAAAAGTGCAAGTTTAGAATCTCTTTACTATTGTCAATCTGGCCAGTTACTTTACTCCAGCCAAGCTCTTTGTGTTCTCTTTTTATGAGAAAGACTCCCAAAGTTTTCTACAAAGGGTGGCCTTCTTCTACAGAAGGCACAAGTTAAACTGGGTATGGATCTTCAGGCACTTGATGCAAGCAGTGGTAGACTTGCATGGTGGAAAGAGAAGCTTGGCAGATTCAAGGAAGAAAAAAATGCTAGGTGCAGAAGATAATCTTCATATCTGCTCTCAGACACTGTCAAGCATAGGAAAATGACCTAAATACACATAACCATTGTTATTTATATTAATTACATTTTCACATTCATATATCTAGGTCTAATTACAACACGATAATTAACTGAGAGCTAGATTATACTGTTTCCCACAGAAGAAAATGACAATGTCTAAGTGTTTCTCAGACAAGAAGTATAACACATAATCCCTCACAACATTCACCAAAAGGCTTGGAAACTCTTGGCTTAAAATATATAGATATAGATATAGATATAGATATAGATACAGGCTTAAAATATATGTGCAAAAATGGTTCAGTTGGGATTAAGCTTTCCAGAGAATATATTCTGTGTTTCTAAGTTTGAGATTTCAGCTTCATGCTAGAATTACCTGTAGAAAAACTTCTGCAGATGAAATGATAATTGTCAATCATGACATTGAATATCTCTAACTCACACAATGTGTACCAATTTGAGAAGTTTTTAGAGATGTAGTCTACTTTGGTAATAAACCAAGTAATACAGTTCATCAAAACTAACCAGATATTTTCACTTTCATTCTGAATATTTCTTACACAGTTCTCAAGGCATTTTCCATGGTAAGAACAGCACATTGTTCTTCTCCATAACTTGATGAGTTGCACAGGATACATTAGTTACTAAAATGTTGCTTAAGTGTAAAAAAGTTGTACAAGTGAGGTAAATTGCTAAATTGAAATAGTTATCTGACAACATATTCATGTTGTCATTTTTTGCAGAAAATATGACACAGCATAAAACAAGGAAACAGAATAGGTGTTGAGAACCATGCTGTTCATTTCAAGCAAAGATTATTACACAAAAATAAATAGTTTAGAAATGGCAAAATGACTGCTGCTATGAGACCACACTAAAAAGAAAAGTTATTGATTCCCAGGTATCTGTTCTCTAAATGTGTGGAAGATACTTTTGAACCATGGAAATTTTGAGAGGAAAATTGTATAAATTACAGGTTTTCATAAGACTTCAGTGAGCCTAGAGCAGAGAAAGCAGATACCCTGTTATTGGATGTCTTCCTTCCTCTGCCAACTATTTAACTTTTGTGAGACACACCTGGAGTACTGCATTCAACTCTGGGGCCACCAGCATAAAAAGGATCTGAACCTCTTGGATCTGAACCCTGGAGTTCCAGGGGAGGACCACAAAGATGATCCACAAAGATGATGAGGTGAAAGACTGTGGTTGGTTAGCCTGGAGAAGAAAAGGCTGCAGAGGGACCTTAGAGCAGTCTTGCAGTACCTAGAGGGGGCCTGCAAGAAGGTTGGAAAGGGACTTTTTACAAGGTCATAGAGTGACAGGATAAGGGAGAGTGGCTTTAAGCTGAAGGAAGGTAGGTTTAGATTAGATACTGGGAAGAAATTCTTTACTATGAGGATGGTGAGAGGAAGTTGTGCATGTTCCATCCCTGAAAGTGTTCAAAGCCAGGTCGGAAAAAAGCTTTGAACAACCTGGTTTAGTGAGTGACATCCTTGCCCACGGCATGGGGGTTGGACGAGATGATAATTAAATTCCCTTCCAAAACAAACCATTCAATGGTTCTAATAAAGCAGAAAGAGTTACAAGCAAACAATCATGAAGGAGAGAAAAATGAAAACCTGACAGAGATGTTGGCTCTGCAGTCACAGAGGAACATGATAAGCAGACCATTAGGACACCACAAAGCGTCAGCACCTAGAACAGTTGAGAAAAACCAAGTAGAAACACTAGCATTGTAGTTAGTTTCCCCTACTTCTCTAGTCTCAATGTAGCCATCTTTCTACTTTCCAATGTCTAATACTCACGTCATGGTTTTATCCTTGGCTGTTTTGACAAACTTTAACAAAAACAGCCTTATAAAGCTCTCTTGTTCTGTAGCAGCTGCAGAATTTCAAGAGCTGGGGTAATTCTATGTATCTGATCTAACAGCACCACTTCAAAAAACAAGCTGAATGTCCCTATAATCATGAAGTGTACATTGTGTATAGGTGGAAACTTCTTCAGCTGCAATCTGTTCTGCTCAGCAGTATTTGCACCCCATCAGTAAAATTTCATATTCAAGTAATGAAAGCAAGTAAGCAGTATAGTAAATAGAGAGCTCCGCCTGAGATTTAGCTAACTGCTAACTTAGCTAATGAGAAACAACTCGACACGAAGAAAGAAATTACTGAATGTAAAAAGGTGATTGGGAAGCTGATAGGGCTTACAGAGAGCAGCATGACAAGTGAGTGGATTTCGCAGATGATTAAACCGAGTTCAAAAAAGAGCACTTGTGAGCTTTTGGAGGACAGAAACAAGCGGTACTCATGCCCCAGAATTCTTTGACACAAATTTGCTACACATTTCCATTTCAATGCAAAATGTTTGGGCTGGGTGTCACGGCAGCCAGTTTGAGTTCTGTCTTGAAAAAGCAAAATCATTTTATCTCCCTAAATGCACTGGCTTGTTCAGGATTAAAATAAACTTGCTTTATTTAAAAGACTTATGAGCAGACAGCTAGATACTGAAGCTACTGGCTAAAAGGACTCTTGAGTTGATTCACTATAATCAATAGAAAACCACCACTTCCTGTCCATAATTGTGAGGATGAAATGTAACAACAATTGAGATCAAATTTGTGGGAAAATTGTCACATTTACAGTGTCTAAGACAAGTTCTTACACACATCTAAGTCACATTCTGAATTGCAATAAGCCTACACCAACAGCCTTCACTGTCCTGAGAATCACAACTCAAATCTATATATACTGTTCATCCTACAATCCTCACGTGGTACAGCAGTGCTTCAAGAGCCAGTCTTTGAAATGGTGTTAAGGTACTGACTTCAATTTGTTATCTATAGCAGTGAGGAATTGCAAGGCCTATGAGAAAGGTGAAGATTCCTGAGAGAGACTAAAACAAAAGTCTGTTCAATGTAGGTAATTCTTGTATATTTAATTATCTCAAACATTATTATATCAAGGCATTTTTCCATTTTTGTGCTTTGAATGCAAGATCCTTTTTTAGTAGTATTATCATCTAACACTAGAGGAGTAATTCTGTGAACAGAATGGGTATCCCAAAGTTCATCCTTTCCTAGAAATGCCTTCCAAGCACTGATCACACCAAAAGTGAATCACATTTGATATTCTTTTCAATGAAGCAAGCACACGACACTGACCATACAAAAGTATTCACGAATGAGACAGTCTTTTGGCAGTCAGCCTGAGCTACCATCTGTTCTTATAACAGCAGTGGAATGAAGTTTATATTATGCTGTACTCAAGAAAATTTAGGAAGGGATATACTGTATTTTACTAACGGTGTTTATTGGAAATGTCTGATATCTGCATGTAGCTGAAGGACATTGATGTATTTTTCTATTTTCCTGCAGTTTGGATCTACACATTCTAACAAAGCAGCCATTCATTAGAGTAAGTAAGGATAATCAGTTTTGAAAAACATTGTAAACAATATCAAATAATTTTGGAGGATTCATTTCTGAAAGTATTTCTTTTTATTTTACCATCAATACTAAGACATTTTCTGTGAAGCTCATTCCTGGTGTTAGTATTGTAAGGCTACCAGTAGATATATCCAAGAAGAACAGTGATAATCACTGAAGTATTGGACACATGACATTAAATTTACTATTCATGAAATGATATTAACTCAGAGCTTCTGTTTCTTTAGAAATAAAAAGAAATGACAAATCACAAATATTCCCTCTGTTTGGCTCCCTCTGTACTGCAATAACAGTGTAATCTGGTTACTGTGTAATCAGATATTTTTAACTGATCATTTGTAGTCACTATACCAAATCTGAGAGCTGGATGATTAGAAAAAAATGGAAATATTATAGATCAGTTGAAGGATTTTTAAAATAAGTCCTCCAATTGCAAATGGGAATCAGGCTTTTTTAAAACTCTCGTATCATAACAGTGGGATATCCTTAACCAAGAGTTTTTATTTTAAAGCAGTCACATCTTAGTTTCCCCTACCAGAAGAAAATAAGTATCAGCTTAAGCTGCAATACCTTGCAAAAGGCTAAAGAACTCACTAAAACTAACAAAACAAAAATCTATTAGACCAGAATATATATTCTAAACTTGCATATTTTACATTGTTTCAGGGGAGAGACTTCTAGGATAGCCAGGGTGACCCAGTGGCATTCCCTTCGTAAAATTTTACCTCCAAGTCGGTATTCTGCCTTGTGCAGAGCTTTTGTTAGAGCTCCCATCATAGAAAAGCATCTTTATACAGCTGCAGCCATTCAATATCGATAACATATCCACAACAAAACCCACAAGCACAAAACAAACAGAGTAGATCTTGTTTTCCTCTCCCATGGTAAGAGACACAGGGACAGCATTCTCTACGTACTTTGCTACCTCAACACGCCAGTAGTGCTATGTGGAATTCAAGACATACGCGCAAGACTAACTCTGCAGTATAACTTTATCTGTAAACCTCATAAATTCCACTGAACTTTAGTGATACATCTCCCAGCATTCTCAAGTCACACAGATTTAAATTAATCTCCTGTGTCCTACACAGGAAAGAGAAAGGAGAGCAGCTATTATTTAGTCTGAAGCCCACCCTAGACAAAGATTTACAACACCATTGCACCTCCAGCTCCCTCTTTCAGCAATTATCCTAGCTGATACATTAGATGATCTTTTCTGTAGCTATGTCCACAAGCTAGAACACAACTCCTCCTTAATGGCCTCTTCCATTCTTTTAAGCATGTCACAAGTACTTCACTAAACCCTTCCATCATCATCTGAATAAAATTTTCAAATAGAGCTCAGCTCCAACATACCTGAATTTGAGATTTTAATGACTTGAAGTCTTCTTATTTTCTCTTCTTTCAGGACACCAGTCCTTGCTATCTATTGCCTATAGTGCTTCTTAGTCCCAGTGTCTCTCTTCATCTGACTATTTCAACAATGTGATGATTTTCCCTTAACTTTTGTTGCAGTTGTGCTCAGTGCATTACTTGTTGCCTTTTCAGCTAGTAAAAAATATGAGGCAGACACAGCAGTAAAGGGAAAAAGGGTATTTTATCTCAGTTTTAATAGGATCCTAGGTGCACGCTTCGTCAAAGGCGGAAAACACAGCGAAAGCACCCGAGCATCCCCCGTATAATACACATATAATTTTTATGGACCTCACAAATTAGCATATCTGTCTAAAATTGCCCAATAGGAAACTTAATAGATGAAGTAACTGTCCCCTTATTCTAGTTACCCCCCCAAAAGAGATTACAGTCCAGTTTACAAAACACTTTCCAGAGAGAAAGACTCTGTCCAAGGTTGGAGCCTCTAGTTCTGAGATAGTAATGTTTCATTTTCCCACTTTGCAAAACTCCCAAACTAAGCTAAATATCAGACTACAAGAATTATTGGTGTGTGGGACTAGGGTACAATGAGTGTGTGTGTAAAGGGTATAAGGAAAGGGAAAGGGTATAAAATGTATTAAAAGGGTATAAAAAGAAAAGACAAAAATCATCTGGCATTAGGTACCATTTCCCCCCCTTTTTAGAGACTAACAAGACTTTACCTTGAAGTGAGAGTGTGGTAACCATGAAGTGAGAGTGTGGAAGATACGGTTGAATTTCAAGGTGTAATTTCTGGAACTTACTTCATGTAAATTTTGAGTGCCTTTTCAAATTTCTTCCGTATCTTTCTTAATTTTTCCATCCTGGTTCACATAAGAACAACACATGGTATTGACAATATCACATGGTCTTCCATGTGCTCCAAGTAGGAATTTGAGAGCTATCTCGTGCTGCGTGATCACCCTTGACAGGCCATGGACTTCTTGTAAAGCTGTAATCGCATCTGCAGTGTGTTTTTCAATATGTTCAATAATGCTTGAGATGTTTACAATTGCTCTCTCCAGTTCACCTATTCCTTAAGAGGAAAGGAGAACTCACTACGCTATGGAAAATTGTGGGATGTTCAGTGATGGAATTGAGAGACCTTTTCCCCCTCTCAAGTGGTTTTTCAATTTGATCAAACATTGTTATATTTGGAATCACAGCTCTAAGGGCACAGGTCTGATCTTTATTTACAGGCAGGACTTTCCAGGCCTTATTGTTATATACTCAATACACTCCTGTCTTAGGTGGCAGAGTTAACTTCTACCCCAGCAACTTCATTTTTGTCACAGACCTTGGGTTTAATATTTCCGAGAATTTAGTCTTATGACAATATGAAGGAAGAGCAGCCTTCCCTGTGGCATTCATGAGCACGCAGAGTACTGTATAGCTCCTGTGCCCTGTCAGCCTCCTCGGGGGTATAGGAGGCAGAAGGGTACTATTGACTTATTGCCACTTTTTTGCATCTTCTTCTTCTATCACAATACCAATCAATGGCCAGTCACCATGCCCATCTGGAGGTGGTAATTGGGTACTATCTAGCAACTGCTCATATTAGGGGCTCTGGATATATTTTAGATCACAGTTTTGTGCAACTCATGGGCTGTGCCCTGAGTCGTGGTTACTCATTGGGCAAAAAACAGACATGTAAAGAATAATTAAACCATATCATTTTGATTTTCATCAGTGTCTGTTTTCTTGATCATCTCAGGGGCAGATACCTTCTTCACTCTAGACTAGTGGATCCATGGTCCTTTCTCAGCAACTTTGACAACAGCGAGGGTGGTAACAAAACTTGGAATGGCTCTTTCTACTTAGCTTGCAAGGGGTTGCTGATCCACCACTTGATGTAGAACCAGTCCCCGGGTGGAAATGGATGAACAGGTGTGTCCAATCCTATAGGTTTGGACAGCACAATGAACCTCTGGAGCTTCTGCAAGGTGGAACTCAGAGACATTAAGTATTTTTGTTAATTAATTTTAGTCTTCATGTGAATTTTCCCTGGGATACGTGGAACCGGATACAGTCTGCCATACAAAAGTTTATAGGGACTTATATTGCCCCTCCACCTTGGATGTACGCGGACCCTCAGTAGGGCTATAGGCAAAGTCTGAACCTATGTCATAGATGTTTCTTGGTAGATTTTACCAATCTGGTCCTTGAGAGTTCCATTCATACATCCAACTTTGTCACTTGCTTGGGGTTTTACATGGTGTATGCAGGTCCCAAGTAAGTCCCAGAATCCTGCTAACTTCCCCAACCACCGTTGCAACAAAATGTGGTCCTTTATTTGACGGCATTCTCAAAGGAACTTCGAATTTTGGAATTATGTGGTTGAGTAAAGTTTTCACTACTTTCTTTGCTGCGTTGGTGCGACAGGTATAAGCTTCAGGCCACCCACTGAAAGTGTCAACCAATACCATTACATATTTGTATCTTTCTTTACGTGGCATTTCAGCAAAATCTATTTGTCAGTAATTTCCCGGGAGATATCCTGCTTTTGTCACTCGTAACACTACTCTCTTGCTTGTGTCAGGGTTATTCTTGCAACAGGTTTCACACTTACTTGTTACAGACTGTACAATATCCGTTATTCTTCTCTCAATTACTACCTTCCTCAAATGTTTTTAAAAAAATTCTGTTTCCTAATGGGTACTCTCATGCTCCTTCTGTGCTATTTCTCGAAGGAGTGGGGGTGGGACTACAACTTGCCTTACTGGGTTTTGTTTACCTCGGTTTTAATAGGATCCTAGGTGCACAGCTCATTAAAGATGGAAACATGCCAAAAGCACCCGAGCAGCCCTGTGTAAGGTGCAAACAACTTTTATGGACCTCGCAAATTAGCATATCTATTTAAAGTCCCCCAAAAAGAAACTTAATAGATGAAGTAACTGTCCCCTATTCTAGTTACCCTCCATAAATGAAATTGCAGTCCAGTTTACAAAGTATGTTCCAGAGAGAGATACTCCATCCAAGGTTGGAGCCTCTAGTTCTGAGACAGTATAGAACTGTTGCCTTCTACTGTGAAGGCTTCATCTTCCTGCTTTGCAAAAGCCCCCCAAACTAAGCTAAATATCAGACTACAAGATTTATAGGTATGTAGGATTCAGGTACAAGGAGCGTGCGTGTAAGAGGTACAAGGAAAAGGAAAGGGTATAAAATGTATAAAAAGGGTATAAAAAGAAAAGACAAAAATCATCAGGCTTTAGGCATCTGAGGCATCCTAGGCAAAAATCATCAGGCATTTGAGATTTTGATGACTTGAAGTCTCCTTATTTTCTCTTCTTTCAGGTTGTCAGTCTGTGTTATCCATTTCCTAAGACCACCCAGTAGTGCTTCTTAGGCCCAGTGTTTCCCTTCATTTGACTATTTCAACAATGTGATGATTTTCCCTTAACATTTGTTATAATTGTGCTCAATGCATTACCCACCTGTCATCCTATGCAGCTACAGAAAACTGCCTGAATATCATTAATCCTTTCAAACCCAAACTAATGTTTCCACCCTTCTATTACATAAGGAAAAAAGAATGTCTATTTGCAAAGAGGTTGTCCAAGTGGCTCGACCAAAACAGTGATTACTGGACAGAGTTAAATTAAATTTTGAGAACGTCCTTTTGCACAGGACATCTAGAATAGGGTTACAACTCTTAGTATGCCTTAATAGCCAATTTAAAACAAATAAAGTAAGTATGCCTTAAATTTTAGTGTCACCAGGTTGGCAGCTAAGAATAGAAATGAACAAGACCTGGGAGTCACTTAAAAACACCCTAAGCACTTCAGCTGACAATAGCACTTAGAGTGGCCACAGTTAGTGTTTACTGGCCTATTACATTACATTTCTTGACTTTTCTGTTCTGTTTATATTTACAGGTTTAAAATGGCATTTTATGAAGCCTTAAATATATAAATAGATATGTTACGTGATTGTGTTTATTTACATTGTTTTAAAAAATTAAACTTTATGCAAATATAGCTGTATCACATGCTTTTACAGCTTGATACTGCTAAAATATACTCTTATTAAACATGAAAAATTCTTCTTTTCTTTTTATCAAGAAAAACATACTACATTTTGATTTGCAAAGAAAAACAGATGCATTTTTGTACGCATAAAAAACCAAAGAAAAATCCAGTATTCTCTTATGACTACATGAATTAGACAAGGTTGAATATTTCCTCTTGATGTTAGCATAAAAAATAAGTTTATGTGAATGACATCCTTTACTTATTCTGTTCTCTTTTTCTAGTTATGCATTTTCATTAGAAACATAATGCATATACAACTGAGACTGTTGCATTCAGTACCTCTAGTTTGAAACACAAAAGGTTTTTGTATCTTTTTCTGCAAATGATAAACAGAATTTGAAAATTAAAATAAATGTATACAGCATACCTAAATAAAACTATGTCCAGCAGAGTCTTAATTATGTACCTGAAGTTATTGGTTTTATTACTTCATACCACTGCATGTCAAATGAATATAGTTTTTCATGTAAATTAAATAAGTCACTATACAAAACAAGATTGACACTATTCTTGGAAAACCACTAGGTTATGCAAAAATGTTCATAAGGCTAAGGTTAGTCAGAGTGTTCTTTGGACTGAAAGAGCAAGTTCAATTTCACTGCTTTGAAGACAGGAGACTATCTTTGATAAATGATGACAATTTCACAGACAGGTCATATTTAAAAGTATTGATTAGAAGTTCACACACGCGTATGCATAACAGGACGCACACATACGCAGTATGTATATAAACCGACACACATTTTAATGTTATGGTTCAAAAAGGACTCCCTTGAACAAAACTCCCAAGAATCAGTTGGTCTGAACTATTCTTTCCGTAGTAGCTCTATTGGGTCTGAATGGGATGGAGTTAACCTTCCTCACGGTTGCCTCATAGTGTTGTTCATTTGCATAGCTAGAGATAGCTAGAAAGGGGTTAAAAACACACCAGATTGTGGCAACTGATGAGCAGTGCTGGCACAGCATGAAGGCTGTCCCTCCAACCCTCCCTTCCCCATCAGTACACTAGGGAAGGGCAAGACCTTGATGTCACCAAATACTGGGAAATAAACTCTCCAATCAATTTACTAGATTAGAAAGGTGACATTACTTTACTAGCAGTAATGGATGTATGAGGAATTTTCCTCACAGCTTGCATGCCCAGCAACCTTACAGACCAGATTATATTCTTGAAACTAATCAATATTCATCTCATTTCTTGAATACATGCATTTATGATAATTATTTCCATGGACTTATTTGGATACTGTTCCAGATCTTCTGGTAAATCTTTTCTACTTGAGAATATTTGAAACGGTAGTCAAGTCTACTCTGATATGTAGTTCTCCTGTCATTCTTTATTCTGACCAAAAATCCTGGTTTTTGAAACTAAGGTATCTACATGTTGATCACTAAGTTAATAAGGAAGCATTAGCTGGCACAAAACTTGCTGGTCAGTGACGCAGGGAGTTAACACAAGGCCATGTTAATCTCTGGTAATAAGCACTGTATGATACAAAACTAAGCATTAACCACAAATATCAGGAATATATGCTACTGTGCTAAAGTTGAAAGAATTTTCTATCTTTCCCTCACTGCTGCATAGGCTTCTTCTTAACAAAATATAACTTGTTCAGTAACGTTGAGAAAGCCTGGACAGTTGAGTCAAACTGACCAAAGGGATATTTCATATCATATGGCATCAGTCCAACATAACAGCTCCCAGGAGTGGGGAAGAGCATTCATTAGAATGATGTTTGTCTTCTGGAGCAACCATTATGCGTACTGAAGCCCTGCTTCCGAAGAAGTGACTGGGTGTGACAGGTTAATGGGAAGTAGAGCATTAATATTTTGGCTCTCTTTGTTTCCACATGTAGCTTTTGTTTTATGATACACTTTTATTTTGACCCATGAGCTTTTTACCATCTTGTTTTCTCCCCATCCTGTCTTACTGGTGAGATAGAGTGGCGTGGTGGGCACCTAGCAGCCAGCCAATGTCACACCACTGAAGTGGTGTGATCTTTACCTGTATGTCAAAATTCAAATAATCAAGAAAGGCAGTGATGGAGATATTACATGCTGCTCATGCTGTAACTTGTTCTATAGGCTCAGCAGATTTTACCAATCTTCAATTCACTTTGCAGAACATAAAAAGTTATTTAAAGTACTTTACAGTATTTCAAAGTGTTGGAAAATAATTTGGAGAACAATAATGTTCAACAGGTCAGTCTGGCTCAGGAAGAGAGTCACTGCTGATAAAAGGAATAGGACGTGTCAAGGACAGTGAACGTCAATAGGGAATTATAAGCAAATTGTGCAAGAATAAAGTTTGGACAGATAATTCACACTTTTAATATTATCATGGGAAAAGTCCAAAATATTTGGAATCTGACCTACAGTACTTCACTGGCTGCCAGATCTTCCCACTCGAAGGGAGAATTACTTGTTTCCACATCAAATGCCATCTTTTTGAAGAAATGCTAAATTTTGGTTTTCTGTCTGCCTCTAATTAGTGAATGAAAGTACATGGTAGTGTTATTCACAAGACTTCCTTCTGTTCTAACTACAAACTGAAGGTGTTGATTTAAACTTGGTGCACAGCAAACTGCCCACACTATTTCCTAAGGATGTTCTCCATCAGATGAAGTGAAGGAAATTGTGTAAACAAAAAGGAAGAGGAAAGGATTCTATTTATTTGGGAGAGAGTGATCAGTTGCTTTTGAATTACTATATTTTGTAATGGATTTAGATCACCAAGGATGTTGGCCCTTTTTGCTCCATAATTGAAATGTTTACCTTCCTTGTTTATGTGGCAGTGTAACTCTAGGACATTTCCAAAAGTCCCACTGGCATCAGAGGTGGTGCACAGGTACTATTGAACCTAGAAGAATCTATAGAGGAAACAGGAGTTTTCTTTATTGGTATAATTTTAAGAAATTTCATGGAAGTCAGCAAACTTATTTAGTGTGTACTGAACTGCTGTGACTAGGTAATTTGTAACAACACTGAAAAGAATTGGCCCTAAAATTGAGACCTCAGAAATACCTACTACTGGAGACTGTCTGTCAATTTAATACCTTGGGCCAAATTCTTGTCTGTTATCCTGTTACTCACTAATATCTGTTTTCTAGTGGCAACAAGAGAAAAAAAAAATTCTTCACAAGTTTTGTGATGTTATATCATGTATTGTTGGTGGTCCCAGTCATAGACATGCCCCAAATATTCTGACCATGTATCCCTATTTCTCAAGCTATTTTTATATCATTAGTTCCTCTTCATCACAGTCATAAAATCATGTAATATTAATTGTTGGAATATGACCAGACAGAAGATGGAAGCATAGTGCTCCTTATCTGTGGGAGCATGGACTGGCACATGTTTTTGATAGTCTTATTTTCTTGAATGACAATCATCTTATAGACCTCAATCACATGAACAATCCTTTGGAATAAGACATATGAATTTCTAAGGCAGAAGATTTGCAAGAGTGAAGAGTATAAAAACACAATGTACAATTTCATACATGTCAAAATATAAACAACAGCAGCCTTCCTTTAATCTCTTAATATCCTTTGTAAAGAGTTGTGAAACATATTTAGGGTTTGAGTTTTTTATCTACAGTGCAAGCATGTTTGTGCTATTCAACTGTTTGGGTAGATTTTTATGACCTATTTTAGGAGCCTATTTTAGCTTTACATTTTGAGTTTATAATAGAGAACAAAATCAGTGTCATACAGTTGTGCATCTTAGTAATACTAAGTCCGTCTCTTTTGGTCCCAATGAAATATTTCTCCAAGTCTACAGGCATTCCCATCATGATGGGAAAACAGCATAACCTATAATACATAATGATCTTTAAGATGACAAGAAACTTTGATAGGTGGGAATATCAAGAAGTACTTGTCAAAGTAACATTTCAAATTTATGGTTTACTACACTGTTAAAATTTTCATGGAACAGAAAATCATTTGTGGAATTCTATTTGAATATGGGTGAGTAGGTAATTAAAAGGACTTCAGATTTCAGTGAACAAAAGATGAGATGATGAAGACAGTATCAGATAGGCAAAAATTATAATAGCTTACAACATAGGAGGCTTTCCACTTCTTTATAGATTTGCAAATACACACATATTTTCTATACCACTAAAAGAAAATTTGTTTTAAATCAATGTTGAGGCAAAGCTGATGGTTTATAAAGACAGGGCTTCTCTCTTATTCATTTGTAGTGGATATCAAGAATCCCTACCATCAGCGGAGTGCAGAACCAGTGAAAGTAACATAAGAGTCATCTGTAAAGCTTCTATCAAGCTTTCCTAAAAATATTAAGCGGAGGCTATGAAAGTGCTTTCAGTTCTGTTTGCGGTTTCAACTGAGTAGTGCTTTATCTCCCTAGGCTCCTATGACTACTCACTATGACTACTCAAGCAGCAGGAGAATGGAGGTTTAACAAAACCTATCTTTTTTAAGTAAAAACATACTTGGAAAATCACTCACAGTCCTAATTAATGGTGTGACATCCTGACATTTCAGTAGTTATTACCTCAAATAATAAAAAAAAAAATTATTTCGAAGTACAGCTTTACTCACCCATTACCTTTTTTAGCCCACAAAAATCGAACATTTGTAATTGTAAAGAAAATCCTACCCTTTGATCTCATTCCTGTGCTGAGTGAACAATATAGAAAAGGAAGATTCACTGAGGGAATTGTCATTATTATGAGGAATGGCTTCAGAAATAAATTCCTGCCTAATCTAAAACTGTGAAGATCTTTCCAAAGAGTAAGAAGACAACATAAGTTATTGCCAGCTTGGGAAAAAATTTAAAAAGTGATTAATTTGAGGAGTTTTCTTGAGGGATATACTTCTAAAAGTGAAGGAAAAAACCCCACCCAAATACAGAAAGATAACCTTCCTGAAAAATACTTTCATTGCTGAAATCTCAGTCAACACAGGAAACTATTTTCCTCTAAAGACAGTACAGACTTTATTAACTTGTTTTTTGCAGTCCTGCTTTTAATACTGAATGCTTTTTAACCACTGCAGGCATAAAACTTCCTAATACTGAACTTCATCACAAGCTGGAAACAGGGAAAATAAATCAGTTAAAGCAGAGAAATTTCTGTTGCTGGCAGTCTTTCATCTGACTTCAAGTACAGGATGTCAGATACTGTCTTACTACCTGTACAATAATTTATACTATTGCGGTTTCAATAAACAGAATCTTTAATGGCTCTGAAGAAGATGAGTTAGAAGACGTTATAATTTTTATCACCTGGGTTCTGTCTGGCTTTCACAGAGCTTAAATTTAGAAATTTAGTCAATCAACCAGGCAATAGTACATATCCAGTATTAACATATACATTTACATAATTAGGATAAATCCTAAAATAAGGATTTTTCAACTTTACATTATCAGAAGCCTTCCTCTGTAATTAATCTAGGTAAGCTTTTCATGAGTTGGTAACTTGAAATGGGTTCCTGTATGAAGACAGTCCTGTGTTTACAGGATGTGAAGGGAAACATAGTGGCAAAGGATGAGGAAAAGACTGAGGCAATTAATGCCTTCTTTGGCTCCATCTGTAATAACAAGGCCAGTTACTGTCAGGGCAGCCTGAACTGGTAGTCAGGAATGGGAAGCAGAAATAAAACCCCGTAATCCAGTGGGAAATGGGTAGTGACCCTCTACACAATTTAGACACTCACAAGTCTATGGAGACAGACGGGATCCGCCTAAGAGTACTAAGGGGGTTGGCAGAACAGTTAACAAAGCTACTGTCCTGTTCTGGCCAGGATAGAGTTAATTTTTGCAGTAGGCAGGAGGGAGCATGGCCAGGACCCAGATGTTATTCTACACCACCTCACCTGACTGGTCACTGCTGGAGTCAGGGGAAGGGTTCCCTCCCAGTCCATGTAGCAAAGGGTATTCTCAGAGGTTCCCATGTGATGAGCAGTCATGTGTGAATTGTTCACCTCTTTCTTGTATACTCTGTAATTAATATTGTTGCTGTTAGTGTTCTCTGTCTTATTTCACTGCTGTTTCCAGTAAATAGTTCATATCTCAGTGCATAATCTTTACCTTTTGTGCCTCCAATTCTCCTCTCCAGGCTTCTACATGTGGGACGAGGAGGGGAAGGAGGGGAGTGAGTGAGTGGTGCATGATTTGGTGTTTTTCAGTAGAAAACTAAGTTAGGGAACGCCATTCCTAAACCACAATAGCCACTTACAATCATTTACAATCAGACCTGATTAACTGGAGAAGCCCCTGTTGATGAGGTTAGCAAATGTGACATCCATCTACAAGATGGTTTGAAAAGAGGATTTGGGAAACCACATGTCTGTCAGAACTCAGTGACCAGGAAAGTCATGAAACAGATAATATTGAACGCCATTACACAGCATGCTCAGAATAATCAGAGGAACAGGCCCAGCTAGCATGGGTGTGTGTGAAAGGCAGGTTCTGCTTGACCAACCTGATTTACTTCCATGTCAATGTGATCCACCTAGTGGATGAGAGAAATGTTGAGGGTATTACCTACTTAAATTTTAGTAAAGCGTTTGCTACTGTTTCCCAATGCATTCTCCAGGAGAAACTGGCTGCTTATGGCTTGAGGATGAGTGTATCCTTCACTTAGGAAACTGGCTGATGGCCGGGCCCACAAATTTTTGGTTATTGGAGATAAACCCAGTTGATGGCTCTTCCCAGGGCTCAGTGTTAGGTTCAGTTCTGTTCAATCTTTGTAAATTAGCTGGATGAGGGGTTGAGTGAACCCCTGTGCACTTTGATACCAAGATGAGTGAGAATATTCATCTATAGGTTCTGCAGAGGGATCTGCACAGGCTGGATCAATGGGCTGAGGCCAAATGTATGAATGCTGGGTCCTGCCTTTGGATCACAACAATCCCAGGCAGTGCTAATGGCTTGGAGAAGAGTGGCTGGAAAGTGGCTCAGTAGAAAAGAACCTGGGGATGCTGGTTGACAGCACCTGAACATGAGCCAGCTGTGCCCAAGTTTTCAAGAAAGCCAGTGGCATCCTGGCCTGTATCAGGAATAGTGTGGCCAGCAGGACCAGGACAGTGATTGTCCCCCTGTACACAGCACTGGTGAGGGCACACCTCAGAACCTGGGTTCCATTCTGGGCCCTTCTCAACAGGACATTGAGGTGCTGCAGTGTGTTCAGAGAAGGGACAATAAGGTCAGTGAAGGGTCTGGAGTACAAATCATATGAGGAAGAGCTGAGGAGGCTGGGGTTGTTTAGCCTGAAGTAAAGAAGGCTCAGGGATAACCTTATAACTCTCTACAAACACCAGAAAGGAGGGTGTAGCCAGGCCAGGGTCAGCCTCTTCTCCCAGGCAACCAGTGACAGAACAAGAGAACATAACCTTGGCCTGTGCCAGGCGAAGTTTAATTTGGACATTAGGAAGAACTTCTTCACAGAAAGAATGGCTAGACATTGGAATGGGCTGACCATACAGGTGGTAGAGTCAGCATCCCTGGAGGTGTTTAAGAAAAGACTAGATGTGGCATTTAGTGCCTTTGTCTTGTTTACAAGGTGGTAGTTGGTCATAAGTTGGACTCAATCATCTCAGAGGCCTTTTCCAACCTGACTGATTCCGTGATTCTGTGATTCTGTAATAATAATTGCATTTCATATTTGTAAATTATGCTATCTTCTAGATTTCAGAACACACTACAACTAATATTCCTATTACAAGTCTATAACCTGAGGCATAAAAATCTCTATTCCAAAATACTTCAGAGGGTTATGTGTTCTTTAAAACTGTAACACATTTATTTTATAAAGACCTGAGAGTCTTGGTGGATCACAAGATGACCATGAGCTGGCAACGGTATTGAGGCCTGGAGGGCCAATGGTATCCTGGGGTGCATTGGGAAGAGTGTGGGCAGTAGTTTGAGAGAGATTATCCTTCGCCTCTACTCAACCCTGGTGAGGAATATCTGGAGTGCTGCGTTCAGTTTCAGGGTCCTCAGTTCAAGACAGACAAGGAGCCACTGGAGAAGGTACAGCTGGGGTCTGGAGCATTAGTCTAGAAAAGAGGACTGATAGGGGATCTCATTAATGCATATGAATATCTCAAAGGCAGGTACCAAGAGGGTGGTGTGAGACTCTTCAGTGCTGCCCAGAAACAGGACAAGGAGCAATGTCCACAAACTAAACCAGAAGTTTCACCTCAATGTAAGGAAGGTCTTCTTTACATTGAGTGTGGTAGAGAATGGGAACAGGCTGCCCAGGGAGGTCATGGAGTCTCCCTGTCTGGAAACATTCCAAACCCACTTGTGTAACCTGCTCAACATGACCCTGCCTTAGCAGGGGTGTGGGACTAGATGATCTCCAGAGGTCCCTTCCAACTCTAACAATTCTCTGATTTATTTTTTGTTATAAAGTTTGCATTTAACAAAAACTGCCCCTTTTAAAAGTTAGTCTCAAACTGACCCACACAAACTAAGTCTATCCGTAATGAGGCACTGGCCACAGAATCATTTTCCTGAGTAATGTATTTGGACCTAAGAAATTTAAATTATCTGTAGACTGCACTTATAGAACTGAGTGCAGAATCATATCAAAGTGAACGTTTAATTAGGTAGTTGGTCTCCTTTCATAAATATCAGATTGACCATCATCAAACCTCAGATTAAGCTGCAAATTTACTGTCCTCTTGTAATTTCTCTTGCTGTATCTGTTCTGCTAAAACTGTTGAAATACTGTCATTTCAACACAAATGAAATGACAGCACAAATGTAATGTTCAAATTCGTGCAGGGTCTTTTCACTTTTACTGAATATTTTGGCCTCTTTTCTGCAAGTTTATAGAAAGCTGGAATTTACATTTCTCTAGGTTTACAACTGACCTTTAGACCAATAGTACAGAGCTCTAAAAATGTAAATCCTTGCTTTTTCAAAGACAGTTTTGTACCCTTTAGAGATAGTAATTTTACAGAAGTCTATAGATGGGCTTTTCGCAGGTGGAGTCAGGGAGAAAGAAGATACCCAAAACATTTCCAGCAGTGCTAGCAAAACTTTTATCTCCATATAAAGAGACTGTTTGAGAACATGGTAAAAGGACTTAGTTTCCAATATTTTAGGTGCCTTTCTTTATTTTATGCATCCATTATATTGTACTTACATACAGGGAACATATTTTTTAAGTGGTTCTTGTAATGTGTTGGTATCTGCCACAGATTTCTAAAACACTGAGGAGGGGAGAAACAAACACTAATCCAAGAATAAATTTAAAATTTCTTAATTACTGTAAATTACGAATCATAGTAATAGTAGTCAGATCTGATGATTACACTTAGATTACTCAGATTTCTGTAGAGTATATATATGCATTTAAAAAGTCACTCCTTTTGGTACTTCAGTACATAATATTAATATGTAGAATATATTGTCAGGTTTGCTTTTTATTTGTTTTTCGGTTGGTTTGGACATTATTTAAGATCTCATACACTTTCCATCTAGCAAAAAAGATACCAATCAGCACAGTGTTGTCTGAGAAATTGCTCTATAATCAGGATTTTGCTATTATAAAGCTATAAGTTCAAACATTACTTTCTGATCAAGATTTAAAACAAATCTTAGAAAATGTGAAATAGAGATACTGTTGATCATGGCTTTAGATTTGTCTTATGTTTTTGCTGTGGTTAGCCACAAAGCTTGTATTAAGTCATCCCCAAGATACCAATAGAATACAAGATGTAGACAAATCTTTGTACAAACAACCTATCCGATTTTGGAATGATTCAGAATACTCATAGGAACCACTTAATGCCTGAAGTCAAATGTGTAAATTTGTGGTTTTGTTGTAGACTATAGTTTAGTTCTAATAAAGTCTGTATAGTATGTGGAGGGCAGCTGTGGTTTCGCTATGGGTTTCCTTGCTTTAGCTGGAGTTAAAAACAGGGTTCAGGTTGCCATTTTTCTTGGCTGTAGACTTCAATGACTTGTTATAAATAATGAAGTTATTGGAAAGCTGATAGAGACAGGTGAAATGTAAAAGTTCTATAAAGGTCAAATGACTTTAGCAGTCTCCTGTAATCTTCACATGGGAATCTTGAAGCTCCCCGTAAATTTCTGAGTGAGAAATGTCACTCAGATAGCTATATTTATATAATATTCCATTTAGAAATCAGGAAGGTGTCCTGATTTTGACCCTTTGAAAAACAGTACTTTTTTTCCATTTCAGAAAATTAACCAAGGTTATACTTAAGACTGGCAAATTTTGGTGTAGTTGAAGATAAATGCAGAAAATTCTGTACAGATATTAAATATCCATAGCTAATATTTTAGAAAATTTAAAATGTGGTTTCTGTATGAATTCTGGCAACAATATACAAATATTTTAAAATTGCCTGGAATTTTAAGAGTTACTAAAAACTTCTTGACTTCACTGGAGATGTGGGGGAAACCTTAGGTAAATAATGGCAAGGCAACAACACATGACCACTGAACATGTTTTTATATTTCATTTCTATCACATTCTCCATAGAAACCTTGAATCACAGAGTCATAGAATGATTTAGGTTAGAAAAGACCTATAAGATCATCAAGTCCAACCATAAACCTAGCACTGCCAAGTCCACCACTAAACCATGCCTAAGCATGTCCTTAAGTGTCATATCTGCCCATCTCCTAAACACCTTCAGGGATGGTGATTCCACCAATTCTCTGGGCAACCTGTTCCAATGCTTGACAACACTTGCAGTGAACAATTTTTTTCTAGCAGTCAGTGCAGCTTGGTGCAGTTTCTTCTCATCCTATCACTAGTTACCTGGGAGAAGAGACCAACACCCCCTTGCTACAACCACCTGAGAGATAAGGTCACTCCCTAAAACTCTTAAATCTTGCTCCTCTTATGTGAAATAGCCTCCTGAAGGAAAGAAATATAGTATTACAAAGACCTAACGTCACTAGCATATACAGTTAATGTTTACGTTGTGCCTTTACAAGAAGGTGACTTTATTACTTTTGAACCAAGAGAAATAAAGCTTCAACATGCCCTACAGACTGAATGATGTGTGGACTTTTTAATGTGGAGTTGTTCTTTTGACATAAAATAATGAAATTTAAACTGGCAGTTATTAGTATCTGCTAATGTAAGAACGAGATATGTGAGCGTCAGGATATACTGACACTCTGTTTTCAATTGCTATTGACCCTTTGGGTTTGGTCCAAATTTAGAGATATAATGTTTGTTTCTTCCTCCTTTCTTTCACCATATTTCTAAAAATCAGTTTCAAAAGAAATGCTAATATGTTTCAAAGCTATCATTTACATTGCATTCATGTACTGCTTTTATCCAAAAGACCATGAAGTAACAATAATTTAGTTCTGTAATCAGTATTTATTAATCACAAATTTAATTCTAAAGAGATACAAAGGGTTAGGGTCTATTTCCAAACAGACTCATTTGTCCATATATCAGACTTTCTCAAGCAAGAGGTAGAAAGTATTTTAGGAGTTCATTCTAAGGGGGAGAACCATCCCAGCACCCAAACTGACAATAATTGAATTTGAGTATAAGAGTAAAAGCGTCCATAAATTGTAAGAAATCCAATACAAAAATGAGGGAATTGAAATTCTTTAGTGTTTTTATAGAGGTTTATTGAGTGAACCTGGAACATAACATGTACCTATATTATATTGCCCCCCTTATTTAACTAACTGCACATAGAACTCAGCTGTTGCATGGACGTCTGCACAGAACTACAAGTGCAACTCCACTACTGATGCACATTTTATAGTGCCCAAAGCGGAATTAATTTTTCCTTTGGTATATTTCTTGACTTCCAGATTTTAATAATTCAGTGATTTGATAGATATTTTGATTGAAGGCATTAGAATTGTTGCGAAAAATGTTCTTACTCATAAATTTTTTATATACTAATTAAAATGCTCGATAGCTGTCTAATTTCTAAATACAGACAGGAAAAAACAGAAGATACAATCCATTCTCTTTTTTTCTGCAAATAAAAACTATGTAAGTGACTGCAAGTTTACTTCAATTAGTTATTTTAATGACATGACATTTACTACAATGCTTAAGAATACTCTAGTGGGAAACATACTGAGGTCAGTGGAAATAACCTTAGATTAGTTACAAAAATAAATTAAAAATAAGTTTTTGAATGCAAGAACTTTCATTCTTTTGTAAACGTGATATTGGATGTCAAAGAAACTCTAAAGGAAGGCTAATTTCATAAGTCAAATCATACATAAATAATCCAGTAGTATGAAATTACAATATTAGTCTTGGAAACCAAAACAGTGATTGTTGGTATGCTGGCTTTTAACAGCTTTAGGCAGCACTTGATTGATCATGATTCATATGAATATCCCTCAACATCTCCAGCTACTCAGAGATTCTTTCCAGAGTGAGAAATAATACTTTGCTTTTTTCATCTGTTTTTCTCCTCTGTGTAATAAAAGTCTTTTCATGTGTAGTTTATCAGTACTTACTTTCTCTGTGGCAGATATATATACCAGACTATGGAACTAAAAATATACTCATAAGCATCAGAAATGCGGGGAGAAGGATGAAATACATTGACAAATAAAATCCCTTTTTTCATAATCAATGAGCCAACATGAAAAAATTATTTTTAGATGTCTGTTGATACTACCTCAGACAGTAAGTTTTCAGAATGTTTTTCAGAGTTGTATACAGCACAGATTTTGGTTAGCTAGAGCAATAAAGATCATTGAGAGCAATTTAGATCATTGCCAGTGAGGAAATGGTAACTGTGAAGACGTGTTAAATATACTGTGAGGCATTTGTAAAGTACTGTGGATGAGGTACAACCAACTTTGAAAGTCTACTTTCTAACCTCACCTAGTCGTCTAAGCTTCCCTTTTCAATCAATAGGCACTTAATAGGAGTGATCCATCTTACCTTTATCAGTACATCTAAAAGTAGGCTAAAGCATTTAAGACATCTGCTTTAGGATGAACTGAGCTCTAATAATGACTACTTTTCTACTTTGATTACAACGGAAACCTCATGTGTCTGGGCCATATTAGATGTATACATTATAAGTCTTCAGAGTTAGAGAATTGAAATCCTATCGACACACTTCTGTTCACTATTTTACTAGCATATATTCATACATTTAATTGTAAAACAATCAAACTTCAAGAATTCCAGGATTCCTCTGAGGACTGATGATTCATTTATTGCTATGACATGCATTGTCTGTATATTTTATTTATCTTTAATTCAAGACAGTATATTTACACTGCATTTGTAATACACTTCACCTAGTGATCTAATCCACGAAAATGAGAAACTAGAAAGAATTGTTCCAAATATAGTTGATGTTATTGCAATCACTGTTAGCACAGCCAACTTCCTAACCCAAGTAAGGAAATCTTAATTTAGTTATCATGACGACATAGTAGAAATACTTTCTAAACTTAAATTACTCCTCTAAACTTCATGCAGATTAACTCCAGTTATGAGGTACCCCCACCGTTTCTTGCGTATAAGCCTCTGCTAAGAACTCAAATTCCATAAAATGGCTGTTCATTTATCTCTACGCCAGCATTACTGAGAGCTAGTAAGCAGAGACTGACAGATCAAAACTGTTGGTGCTGAGAACCCAGTGCTTATCTCAGATATTTTTTGTTGCGCACTGCCAGGTCATGTCCAGCCTCTCACCTGCCAGCACCCCCAAGTCCTTCTTCCGAGGGCTGCTCTCCATCTGTTCAACCCCCAGCCCTTGTTGATACTGGGGCTTGCTCAGACCCAGGTGCAGCACCTTGCACTTGGCCTTGTTGAACCTCATGAGATTTGTGTGAGTTCACTCCCTGAACTTGTCCAAATCCCTCTGGAAAGCATCCTGTCCTTCAGATATGTTGACTGAATCACTCAGCTTGGTGTCATCTGCAAATTTGCGGAGGGTGCACTTGACTCCTTTATCTATGTCATTAATGAAGATCTTAAATAACACTGGTTCCTATACAGACTCCTGAGAGACTCCACTTGTCATTGGTGTCCATTGAGACTCTGAGCTGTTGACCATGACCCTTTGGATACCACCACCCAACCAATTCCTTAACCACCTAGCAGCCCACCCATCAAATCCATCTCTCTCCAGTTTAGAGAGAAGGATGGTGCAGGGAATCATGTCGAAGGCTTTCCAGAAGTCCAAATAAATGGCATCTGTAGCCCTTCCGTTGTCTACTGAGGGAGTCATTCCATCATAGAAGGCCACTGGGTTGATCAGGCAGGACTTACCCATGGTGAAGCTGTGTTGACTGTCTTTAAACACCTCCCTGTCCTCCACGTGTCTTAGCACAGCTTCTGGGAGGATCTGCTCCTTTGTCTTCCCAGGCACAGAAGTGAGGCTCACAGGTCAGAAGTTCTCAGGGTCCTTCTTTCCTTTTAAAAGATAGTTACAATGTCTCCTGTTTTTCCAGCCACCTGGGACTACATCTAACTGCCATGACTTTTCAAATACCATGGAGAGTGTCAGGACAACTACGTCAGCCAGTTCCTTCAGGACTCTGGTATGCGTTTGGCCTCACAATCTTATGCACATTCAGGTTCCTCTGGTGGTCCTGAACCTGATCATTAGTTACAGTGCGAGGGACTTTGCTCCTTCAGTCCTCATCCTGCTGTCCATCCACTTAAGATATGTAGGAGGTTTCCCTTAAAGATTGAGTCAAAAATGTTATTAAGTACATCAGCCTTCTCCTCATCCCTGGTTAACAGTTTTCCAGCATTGTTGAAAAAGGGGTCCACCTTCTGTGACCTTTCTTGTTTACCTGTCCTTCTTTGAACATCCTGTGCCTTTGTTTCTTTCCCTTTAATTTGACCAGGAAGTCCATCCTCAGCCATGCTGGTCTCTTGCCTCAGTTGCCTGATTTCTAGGACTGAGATATTGCTAGCTCTTGTGCTCTGTGGAAGACTTCCTTAAATATCTGCCAGCTCTGTTCCACTTCCTTATCCCTGAGAGCAATATCCTAGAAGGTCCTCTTGCCTATCTCCTTGAAGAGCTGGCAGTTTGCTTTCCTAAAGTTTGGAGGCCCAACTTTACTCCTTACCTGGCCCTTATCCCTCAGGACTGCAAACTCCATCAATACATGTTCACTATCTTAAGATCTATTGTTAGCTTTCAACCTTGACTTAAGCATTCAATCACTTGTGTTAAAATAAACCTATAAAAATTGTACAGACATATGGTAAATGTATCTACTTGAATATGTGCAGAAATTGGGGGGGGGGGGGCTGTGTTAAAATTGCCCTTCTGTTTATACAGTTTCCTGGTAAAATCTTTTATTTCTAGCCTTTCTTACATTGATAGCACAATCACTTCCTAGAATTGCAGTGATTGTTTTAATGAACATAACTTACAGCACTTTTTTATTTGGCAATATTTAGAAACAATAATATGAATTTCATATTATAAGTGTGTGTGTACAAAAAAATTATTCTGCTATGATCTTGACAGCAGTGGTGAGGATACTATGATAAATCCTTTGTGCAGCATAATGCTGTTAGGCACCTGAATAAAATTTAATGCTTTTAAATGGCATTTCATTACTACCTTGTCCTCTTGGGTACACAGTTCTTCTTCTTCTAGAATATCTGCTGGGACTAGCATTTCATTGGAATCTGTCTCACTGCCTTCCTGGAAGTCTTTCCCTTATCAAAAACATTTTTTTTCTGCTTTATTGATAAAAGACCTTCAAAAAATGTATTTCTAGTGTTTGGGTTTTTTCTTGTTCTTTACTTCTGTGTGGCATTTCCATCAATATTATATCTCATCTATTTCAGCCTTTCTCTGCTTTTGGCAATATCTGGAAAGGGAATTATATCTATATTTATGACTTTTTAAATCCTGTTTGATATTTGGAAGTCTTCTGGAATTTTATTTGTATTTATATGTTGAATATAGCTGTTGAATAAATAGTCAGAAATTATTAAGTTAAATTATTTACTAATTTTTCCTCTAAATATCACTGATAATATTTTAAATAAAAGAAATTTTTTTTTAAAAGCATACTGGTAGAGACACAGCAAACAAAATTTGAAATGACCGTTTATTAAGTGAACATTATTTGTCACTAAACTCTATAAAAATTCCGAAGGTCACTACAATTTGCATAACTACTACATATGTCTAGCTGCATAAAGTATGCTTTGAGTAACATAAGCAGACAAATCACCACCTGGGTTTTTTTTAACACTTAGCCCTGTAAAAAGTTGGGAGCAGAGAGAAAAAGAAGTTCTAAATATCCATTCCTCAATTTCCCTTTTTATATCACCCTAGAAATTACTGCTATTTTTCATTTTATCAGCCTAGAACCAAACCTTTGGATTGAGTTTGTTTGTGACTAATTATTACAAAACCTTCAGTCTTCACATTTGAACAGTAAATTCTCACCCTTCCATGATCCATCATTGAAAGACACATTGTATAAATAAAGGTTCTCAGCTTAATTTTACAATAACTCAACAATATTCTAGGAAACTGTCCATTATAGCACATACTCTCATCTCTCCATAGCAAAACCTTTGTTTCATTCTTTGGACTCTAGAGCGCTATGGAAGAATCAAAACTTCATGAAGATATATTTTCCAAGAAAGAATGGAATCCTGGAACACACCCTTTTTCATGACTCTTAGGGTCTGATAAAAGGTTTACTGAATTCTATAGTGAATTTGATACTGAATGCAATACATTTTCAAATAAACTCTTAGTGAAACATTTCATACGTACAATTGTTTTGCATGCTATGCATATCATAAAAAAGTTTTGCTTAGGCCTAAATACCTTTCTAGTATTTTATTGTATTTTGAAATAACCATAGGTGCTTATTTTCTCAGGCTTATCGGTTTTTGTTTGTTTTTGTTCTGGTTGGCTGGCTGGATAGTTGGAGGTTTTGTGGGTGTGGGTGTGAGTGTGGGTGTGAGTGTGGGTGAGTCTGTGGTTTTCATTGGTTGGTTGGTTACTTGGTTTTGGGTTGTTTTGTTTATTTGTTTAATTTATTTAAAATCAAGTTTTGAGAACGAATTTGCTCTTGAAACTCATTTGAAGATACATTTGCTCCTAGGGGAAAAAATAGATTCTTCCTCAGACCAAAGAGGACTGAAGTGGATGAAGTCAGAACAACCACATGCTTAATGCAAGTATCTGATCTCCATTTACATTTGTACCTGGAAGGGCTTAAAGAATAGCAAGTATTCGTCAGCCTATCACTGTGAGAAAAGTTTCAGGAACTCCTCCAATCCAACATCCCAACATAGATCCAGTTTTAATTAAATGTAATTTTCTCACTGTTCCAGTTAGAAAAGGTGGTTGTTTCCAGCTGGACAGTTCTGACTTGAAAAGATAGGTATTCTCTGGTGGCCATCAATGAATGTTATTCTGCTGATTGACAGTCAGTGATTTTTCTGTGTAGTTTAACTTTTGCTCTCATGTATTTTGTGAACACGTATGTAACTATGTAGAGTAATGCTATTGAAGATGTACTGCACAAAATTTCTCAAACCAGAACCCTATCAATTCCAGTCTTCTCCCTACAATTTATACAGCATTATGAGAAACAAGTTCAAAAAAATATCAGAACCTGGAGTAAAATTCATGGATTCAGAGAGCAGTGGAAATACTATCTTCTTTTCTCCTTGCTTATATTCCTTTATTTGAAGCACATGAAACTGACACTATGCTACTATTTCCCTTCGAGGCTTTAAAGTTATTCTCTCATGCTGATTATTTCCTAGCTCCTGTGTCTGTGTTAAATCAAAACTGCTATAAACAAAGTGTTACAGCTATTTAGTCTTTGCTATTGATAAAATTAAAATATCCAATTATAGTCAAGATTGTAAAATGGCTGATGATGACTTGTTTCCACTGATATGAATAGAATTACCCTAAGGGGAAAAGCTGTGTTTTTGGAAGTGTCTTAGGTAACTACATTATTCAAATGGTAAAAACACAGAAGTTTTGGATCAATTTATTCCCATTAAGTGAAAAGAAATTTTTCATGAGAGACATATAAATTTAGATCATGACAAGAAACGTTGACATTTTTTTCTCTATTTGAATTTTATAATTGTTCTTGCGTAAAGTACAGTGATATATATAACAGTGTTATATTGGATAAGATTAACCTTTCCAGAAGGATTATTGCGTTATCTGTTCCAAATACAATGACTTTGATCCTAGCATCCTCATGAAAAAAAACCAAAATACGTCAATACAATAAATTTACCGAAAATAAAACCTGCTGATTATAAGATGTATCATAATTTAAATGTTCATTATATTACCTGTTCAGTATATCCAGTGGACTATACAACAGGGTTTTTTGGTACCTGTCAGGGCTACACATGCTTCTGTGTAGTAATTTGTAATTGCTAAAACTCACTAGCTGTGTTACAGTAACTTTAAAACTTTCTAGAAAGGACATATCCAAGGAATAATTACTATTAAGACCCCTCACATGTAGCTTGTACTTCTCTTGTCCATATGGTTAATGATATAAATACTCATCTTGATATTCTGACTTTGTATCCAATCACAGGCAGCATCAGAAAGTTTTTATTCTCAGTGTCATTTTGCATTTCTTCTTCTATTATTTACCCTCAGAACCAGCCAGATCTATTTAGGCTCACATGGAGAAAGGCCCAGCCTCCCACCTTTCAGTCTTCACTGTTTTAAAATAAAACCATCCACCGTAAGAAAATCACACAGCAAATCACACTCCAAAGAATCCCTCACTAGGTCAGGCTCAAATGCCAAGGGGATCGGCATAATATCTTCAATCTAGAAGAAAGCTTTTCTCTCATGACTGCTTGTGCCATGTCAATAGCATTTAATTGCTAACAATCTGATTGTTACAAGATTCTCTGAAATCTGGACTGTTTGCTCAAACCTGGGTCTCTAGAAATTCAGTTGTTTGCCTGTTGTAAATTAAATGTGAAGATACATGTGTCAGCATCTTTTTGGTACATTAAGGACCAAGTACTACTCTTTAGCTACCATCACAACACCAAAAAATGCCACTAAGTCTTGGATTTTTTTTTTTTTTTCCACCCAGCATTGTTATCCTTCTGATAATCCCAGGAAGTAAATCAGTGAAAAAGTTCACTTTCTGCAGGAATCAGAATTCAGGTAACAGCATGAGGGCAATTAAAATTGCACAAATAAAAGCCTAATTGCAGAAAGTACATATTACTAGATATGAGAAATAATAAAGAGTATATCCTACCAATAAATATATTAGAAAAAAAAAAAATCAAGCTTAAATGTGTCTTTTAGAAAAGGTGGAGCTTTGTTGCATAGAGAGATTAATTTTGCAATCAAACGACATGCTCCAAACACAAATAATATCTACTTGTCAGAGAGGTCTCTCCAGAATACTTAACTCTTGTTGATGTAGAGCAGTAGTCTACACCATGTGTTTTAATTCATTAAAAGATGTGCATCATGCTTAATCATTCTACAGATTCTCATTCCTCCTCATATTGATAATGAAAGCAAATTCAAAATACTAAAAAAGTTGATTCCTGAATGAAATAGTTTAAAAAAACCCCGAAAACTGTGCATAAACTGTTTGCTGCATTTAACACCCATTTTCAGATACTACTATATTTTTTCAGAATGGGCTAAGAATAACTTTTTATGAAGTAAAATGAAGCAAAAACGTGTCAGCCGGGCAAAACTATTACTTGTTTCCCTCCTACTCAACGCTTGAGTAAAATTTAAAAGTCGATCAGATGATGCATTTGTAACAAATTCAAAGGTATATTTCATGCAATCCAGGAAGAATATAAAACATAATGAATACAAACAAACTCGCACTTATTAGTTGAACATTAGTAAGCAGAGCTTTCTACAAGAGTTTCTTCCAAGTTACTCAAGAATTTCAAAGGAATAAGTCATTAATTACATATTTACCCCAAAATTGTGTACTTCAGAATTATAAGACAATAAAAATCAAAACCGAATATGAAAATATAAAATCTAGTCAACTCTTAAATCAAACAAACAAGGGCAATCAATATGATGATGCAAATATAGGGTTTAGATTTCTAATTAGGCAAGATAATATGCTTACTATAGAACCACAAAAAAAGCCCCTGAGATGTTTGGAACAAAGGAAGAATGTGCGAGCATAAGTCAAGATATTCCGATGACCTATTAGGTTGGAAAATACAAGACGGAATCATACTGCTGTCATCCAAACAAGCCTACAGGAATCAGGGAAAAGTAAGTACTAAGCTGATTTAACTATCTACCAGGCCCTCAGCTCTGTCTGCAACCCTATGATGATCCATGGTATAACATAATCATCCTGTCACTTGTATGCTGTGTTTTTCCTTCTTCACAACAGTGGATTAACACCAATTTAGTCCTTCTAAAGATACAGCAGCAAAAGCTTATTGTTTTTTATTACTGTATTCTTTTATTCCTTTAAATCTGTTTTCTGTACCATTCCATTATTGTGCATTTACTTTCTCTTACCTAAAGAAGGAAAAATATTTTCTGTGTATAATATCATTAAAATTATGTAAGTTCACTCTCAAATTTGCATGATCTGCCTCAGCTGATTGCCAGGAATAAGAAGTCAGAGAAACTTTATGACTTTAGCTGGTGCTCTGACAATAGTAGACCAGGTGCGTATAAATTATTGACATTCTGTCAAATATTTATGACATTGTCATATGGGAAGGTTTCACTGATACTTTTTTGACCCCAAAATGGACAAAGCAACTTCATAATACCTTTACTCAGATTTACTAAAGGGAAAAAAGTTCCTGGATGGAAAACTACCTGCTAGTTCCTTGGAAAACTCAAGGGCATTGTCCTTCCTTTGACCAACCAAGATCTCAAGTCTTATCTTTTATGTGTATACAGGAGGCCGTGAAGACCTTAATGATAAAATATACCCTTTCCTGGGCCCAGCTGGATAAAGTCCTTCATATATGACATTCAACGAAATTTAAAGAAAATCATTAAAATGCAAAATAAGACCATTTTCAAGGAGTGGATATCACAACTCTCTGAGACACATCCTGGTGCATGGAAATAGTAGGAAGCAACACTGAGGACAAAGTATAACCTGTCTGAATATAAGGGATTTTCAAGGGTCATCTCAGGAAAATTATTACTAATCTTTCAAGCATTGGTGATTTCCTTTTTCAAGGCCAATTCTTGTCAAAAGGGCCAAGGTTATAAGGCTTTTTGCACAAGATCAAAAGGATGTCATTTTCTCAGGCACATATTACTCAACCTGGTCACAAATCTAATTAAGCATGGTCAGAAAAAGTTGAAGAAGGCTGAGATCATGCTCACTTATGGTAAGGGATGTGAATGGAGAATTTCCTATATCAAATGTGATTGCTTTGAGCACTGGGCTAAAAAAACCCAAAGTAAAGTCTTTAGAATTGTGTAGAATCTTCTAGAATTACTTAAAACTATTTTAAGATTTAGAGTGACCTAGAAACATCAAGTCTTACCAAGTTGAACAATGTCAAACACAGGTTCCAACATTCATCCCCCTTCCTACTTTGTTAGCCTATTTCTGTGTGAAATGCAGTTCTTTTCTCCAGTAAAGTGAGGTTTTTAAAGCATCTTTTATGAAGTTATATATTCAATAGAAACAGCTCTAACAATTATAATAATTTGTTAAGCTTAATTTGGTATAATTGAAAATAATTGTTTATAATAAGAAAAGCCCTAAAGTATCTAATATCTTCCAAACTTCCACCACCATCCAATTTATCTTTCTAGTAGTTTCCTTCCTACCCTTTCTAGCCTGAGATTTCCTCTAATGTTATAAATATCCTACAGTCTGCTATGGGAATTCTTTTCCTTTCGTGACACAGATGTAATTGTATAAACAGATTTTTGGGATTATATGGAAACCATGGAAAATTCACAATGTAATGAAGAATATGAGGTGTTTGGAAGTGTTGGATGTTTTCAAAGCCAAATTTGATGGAGATTTGAGTGTCTTGATCTGTTGGAAGATGTCTCTTCCTGTGGCAAGGGAAAGGTCTGGATTAGATGATCTTTGATGGTTCCTTCCAACCCAAATTATTTTATGATTCTGTGATTCTAGTATTTTTAAACATTATATTCTTTTTCAGCATTATTTGAGTCTCAGAATTACAGATGTATTACTGATCAGTGCTGCCAACAGCTAGATATTGTCATATGTGGAAAATTCCAGATCAGGATTAAAACTTTTGAAACTTGTGTTTCAGTACCAGAATTAAAGTGGTTTGAAATTTTTTTGGGCATCATAAGAACATTCAAAGAGAACTTATTTGTTGTATGACATAGACAGAAAAAAGAAAAACTTTGACAATGTTGTGGTTTTTCTCTATGTGTCTGATGCTTTGTCCAGAGCTGCACCTAGCAATTCTACCTTTTGTGCATGTGAATTTTGCTCGGGTTCTTTCAATTAAGAATGTATATCTGTGATTGTATGGCCAACTATCTGTAATAATCAATGTACTGATGTCAGAGATTTCTACAGTTATGTTATTAATTATCTATGTATTTATCCTTTTCATTTTGGTATGAGTGCCTGGAACAATCTCAAAATCTTAACAAAAGAGCTATTGTTTGTCTGCACAGGTCAACAATAGCACATCTGTATCATAGCTTGATACCTGTATCTTGGCAAGAGAAAAAGATTAACATGTCTATAGATGTCCATAACAATAGTTTAGAATTTTCAGAGCGTAAACTAATAAATCAGAAATATGCAAGAACCCTAAAAGGTAGACTCACTTATTTTCTCATGGATGCAATTCCATCAGTTAATTCTCTTTGGTACCTTTTCATCATCTATAAGTTATCTAATTAGGTATTATTAACTAATATATTTAATTGTTCTATAACTTACCGCAAATATTTCAAGATTTGTGTCATATAAGTTGGTTTAGCAGTTGCTCTCAGAGGGCTCTCAATTAGCCAACTAAGCTCCTAGTAAATTGTTACTTTATGAAAATAAGAAGAATTAAATTCACTGATAAGGTTGTGGGTTGTTTTCTTGCTCACCTTGTTATTAGCTCTTCTAAGTTTAGTGGTGTTTATAAATATCATGATTATGGATTTCCTCTTTCCCAGTAAGAAGTTAAAATTACTAGGAACTTTGAGTTTACAGGAATAGAGAAATACAACCAGAACTTATGAATTCACATGTGTATCTTTTCAGGAGGCTGAAATTAAGACTGCAACTTCTGTTTCAAATGTAACTTAATAACCTCCTAAAAGAACATTTTTCAGGTTCACCAGAATGTATAAATTTTACTCTCCCTTTCCTTAAGTGCTATATAACTACCGACATGAAGAAAAATATACTTTCTGCCTCTGCTACTGCCCTTCACTGGGAAGAAAGATAAGGACATTATATTTACTTCAGTTAGAGCATTTTTGTGACTGTAACAGAACAAAACATATGTGACTGAATAATTTTACTGCTGCCAGTAGGAGTAGTTTCACTGCAGGTCAATTAATTATGCCAATTTTACTCTTCTACTGATATAGCTGTTTAGCTTAGATTTCATGCTCATTACTGGTGGACTTTCTATTAGGACTACTTTACATGTAACTAGATAGAGGGTCAGAGAGGATTAGTGATTTGCCTAAGGCTGAACAATTTGCACGAGTACACAACTCAGGAAAAGTAAGAAAATTTACATATCATTCTCTTCTCTTGGAATAGCCACAGAGAGAAATCTCAAATTTCTGGAGCATTTTGAAAGTCCTGTGAACTCAGAAAGATTGAAAAAGACTGAAAAAAAACAGACAGGAAGGAAAGAGTCCAAAGGAAAATTTAGTTTTTGATTAGGACTTCGGCTTTTTTTCATGTTGCTCTGAAAATCAAAACCACCATTCCATATACTGTAATTATCATTCCTGCATTAGAATAGATTATTTTTCAAAATCAGGTTTGCCTAAATTATTTATTTAGATTTTTTAAACAATGTTCAATCAGTAAAGTTACTTTATGAAGACTGCCTGTTCGGTGAGAATATTAACAACACTTGACTCATTCTGATTCTGCCTGACAATTCATGTTTTCAATAACATCTGTCTAGAATATGACTATGTCCTTTTATTATCCCAGAATTAAATTACCCATTAAATTACTCTCTTCTTCCTTTAGTAATGTTATTATTTAACTTAGAGGAATCTTCTTTGTGCTTTATCATACAAACTCCTGATGTTATCTTTTTTGGTAGAATGCTGCCACCTTACTAGGTCATCTCTCCTACTCCAGATTCCCACCAAGCTTTACAATAATTGCTATTTGAATTGTTTTGATTCTTGCACACTTTACGCTTCATGTCTCAATCAGAAGATAGTTCAAAGTGAAAATAATCCTAACAATGAACTGACCTTCAGTTTCTGTTTGTAGCCTTCATCAAGTCACCTGTCATTTCTTTACACTAGAAGAACTTATCTCTTCTATACCTCCTGTATTAAATTTGTATTCCTCAAAAATTCAGTGTTTTATGTACAGTTAATCCCCTTCATTTCCTTTTCAGGTGACAAATTATACTCACTATTTGTGCAAAGTGTTATTTATCTCAGTTTGTAATCTGTTTCCTTTTGACTTTTCATTTGCTATATGTTATTTAATTGGATTGAATTAAACTAATGTTCAATCTGACTGATTTCAGCATCATCTCAGGACACCGTATCGCAATGAGAAAGTGCTAACCCAAATCCTACCTTAACTGTAATAAGAGGAATTAATTTAATTTAGATCTTACAAGATATTGATAAGCGTGGGCTCTTATGAGTAATTTAAATTCTGATCTTTTCTTTGTCTCACTTCTCTTCTAGCAGATGTCCTTCTGCCATTAAGAAGTAAGATTTCTAATTACAATAATCACAGAGGAGAGTTTTGATGTTGTACTTTGAAAAACAGTTACTCAAGTCCTTCAGTGCGCCTCTGAGCACAGGGATGCTATTCAGGGGAATCTGGACAAGCTCAAGAGGTAGTTCTGTTCCTGGATTGGACCAATCCTGATTTCAATACAGTTTGTGGGGTAAAGGAATTGAAAGCCCTCTGGAGGAAGACTGGAGAAGGACCTGGGGGTCCTGGTGAGTGAAAAGCTGGACACAAGCCCACAAGGTGCACTCACAGCCCAGAAAACCAATCATATCTGTGGCTGCACCAAAACCACCCAGAACAGCAAGCCAAGAGAGGTGATTTTCCCCCTCTGTTTTGTTCCCGTGTGTCCCCAGCTTAAGTATGGCATCCATCCAGGGAGCCTCCAGCACAGGAAAGACATAGACCTGTTGGAATGCATCTAGAAGAGGGCCTGCAAAATGACTGGAAGAATTAAACACCTCTCTCGTGAGGACAGGCTGAGATGGTTGGCATTACTCAGCCTGGAAAATGCTCTGTGAGACCTTATTCTGTCCTTTTAATACTCCAAGGACACTAATAAGTAAGGTGGAAAGAGACTTTTTGGTACGGCCTAAAATGACAGGAAAAAGGATAATGGTTTTAAACTGAAAGAGAGTAGGTTTAGACTAGATAGAAAGAATAAATTTTTTGTGATGATGGTGGTGAAACACAAAAGCAGGTTTCCCAGAGAAGTGGTAGGTGTCCCATCTCTAGAAACATTCAGTTGAGGTCAGGCTGGTATTGTTTCTGTGTTACCTGATCTAGTTGAAGATATTGCTGCTTATTGCATTGCTTACTACATGACCTTTAAAGGTTTCTTCCACACTGAAATATTGTGTGATTCTAGGGTTCAATGATTCTATGATTTTATGCATCTGTTATTTCATTATATATATGTTTTCCATTTGCTATCTCCCTTTCCCTTGTTCTAACACTTGTTTACGTATGTCACATTATGATAAAATGGAATACCATGATAACACAGGCTCATTTTTTATTACTGACATTTTTTACTGACTTTATTACTGACGAAAGTAATTTTTTTCCTACAGCTTTTCCACAGCTGCTGTGTTGCTGGTGAGATTTGGATGATTGTATGAGATTCCTACAGAGGTGCTAGATGGCCCATTCATGTCAGTTTGGACAGGGTTCTGAGCAGCCTGATCTAGTTGAAGATATTCCTGCTTCTTCCAGGGAGGGTTGGACTATATGGCGAGCCCAAACTCTTCTATGATTGCATTATTCTAAGTTCATAAAGTAACTCTCCACCTGGAGTACAGCGAAAGAGTTGGATAGGGAGATTATGCAAAGCAGATAATTTTTAGTTGGCAAATGTATTTACAGATCTGGATTTTTTTCTCAATCTTGTTTAAGTGTCAAAATTATTCTGGCCCAGCAAAATGGTATAGGTATTAAAAATAACAAGGCTCCAATGAGTCAGCTAGTTTTTCAGCCTTTGTGCCAATGAAATGTGAGTGTTCAGCAACAGGCAAATTCCAGCTTTAGTGTTTTTAAAGCAATTTGGGAGAAAGTGCTGAGTCGTTTTATTACCATGCTCTGAGGAACACTCTGCAACTTTATTGGTCACCATCAATTGTTTAATCTGAGATGGGAAACTAGTGAGGGGAAAATATTTGGTGATCTTGCCAAAACCAAATATAAACCCCTGAAGCATTGTCTCAAACACGGTAAACGGAGCAAAATATCAATATATAAGGATACAAAACAAGTTCTTTAATTTCTGATGCTTCATTTAAGGCAAAATGAATAGAATTATATGATATAGGATTTTATTTGGTTTCACAAACATTGACAGCATAGTCAGAGAATTTTATCCATGGATAATGCAAGTTTCCAGAATTTTTTTTCAATAGGTCTATGTAAACTAATGTTTAATACAAATGTTAGAGAGTTGCATATACAGACTCAGTGCTTGTGGCAATAGACATATATATTTGAACCGTTATTTCTGACAAATTTTGTTTCATGCACTGGACTCTGCATTTAATTTGAGTTTTTATTGTCAATTTTAATTCTATCAACTCTCCCCTCTAACACACATTTAAGCTATAAAAGATTTGAAAAGGGTTTAATACCTTTATCCTTTGAAGAAGAGAAACCAATACAGGGTCAGCAGCGTTGGTGGAGCCCCTGATAAAAGCACCCCATTAAAAGACTTAAATAAACCTTCTTTCTAAGGAGAATCTAATTCACAGAAAAAAAGTCAAGAACTGATTAAAGGTCATCTGAGAGAGGAACACAGGATTGAACAATTTATCATAGACTGTTTTTTCTATATAATCTAAGTTTCCAAATAGGAAATTAGAGAGTGCAATGTAAAAGAAATTGTGTCTTTGTATTATTAAGGGGAAAGGTACAAGCAGGTCAAGTATTGAAGGACATTTTATTCAGAAAAAAATGCAACCTACGCATGAATAACTGTCAGATTGACATTCCTGTGACTGGTGATCCAGTTCAGGATTTTGATCCACTTATATATTTTTCCCAAATGCAAAGACTTATGTTAAGTGATGGCCTATGATAAAAAAACCCCATTATTGATATATTATGCACTGCGTCTTTCCTGACCTGGAACTACAAGAAGAATCTTGTTAGACAGTATTGCATATTTTGTGAGTAACACTTCCATGAACAAAATATTATGGGAAAACCTTCACTTTTACTTGAAATTCTCATTATTAAGAGAAGAAGTTCTGTTACATTTAGGAGTTCATTCTGGAGCTGTGTCAGCATTTCTAAGTGCATGCTGAATCAGCAAAAAGGGAAGTATTTTTATTTTTCTACGTAGTACCAAACTGATAAGAGTTAGAATGTAAAGCAAGCACAATTTCCTACTTGGAACACTTTCTGAGTCTTTATAACTAGTTTTTCTGAAGTATGATTTGCAACCTTTTTCACCCTGTCCTCCTCCAAAAATGTGTCAAAGGAAAATAAGAGTTCCGCAGACACAGCCTACAATAATAACTAAAGCACAATCCACAGTTTTGGATCTAAAATATACAGCATGAGGTGAACCATGGAAAAATGTCTCAGAATTCTGGAAATTCAGACTTTAACAGACCTGCTAGTATGGGCACCAATATTCAATAAGTTACAATCTACCAGTGAAGTGCTCAATCCACTGGTCAACTCTTACAGCTAAAAGTGAACGGGAATATAGTGACCAAAATCTCTGTTTAAAGATGGATATTTTAAATACTTTAAATTTTGTATGTAACAACACAAACAGCAATGTCTTCATATGCTGGATCAAATGACAGCATTTATGTCGTGCAAAGTTTTAAAGTTATTTACTGTTAGTAACTGAAATACAGTAATTGTAGAGAGTTATAAGTGAAGACTGGATTGCATCATACATTCACATAGATTTATGCAGAAGATAAAAGTAGAATCAAGTAGAAAGGGTCAGGAGAGAGGGAGATAAACTGAAAACAATCCAACAGTCAAAACCACACACACACAAAAAAACCCCAACTAACCAAAAAAACAAAACATAAACCTACTCAAATATCCTTTGTCCATATTACTGTGCCTTTACAACACAGTTCCTAAATTATGAAAGGATTTTCTTACTACATAGTTCAAAATGTTAGTAAACTAGCTTTTTTAATATGCAGGTTATCACTAAAGACGCCTAGAAAAAAATATTGAAATACAAGATGTAAGTTGTAAGTTGCAGCTCCAAGCTTGACTGCTGGATAGTACAGTTGATTTAGAAAAATCAATCAAAAGTGATACAATATGTTTCAGGAATTCATATTGCTTCTTTCTGTGCTGTCCTGGCTTCAGCCAAGGACAAGATTAATTTTGCACAGTAGCGATGAGGGGTTGGAACCACGAGCTGTGAGGCCATGTCTGCATTGTTACTCTACACCACCTCACCACATCATTGCTGTGGGGTAGAAGTACTGGACCCTCACTTCTGGGAAAGGTCTTAGCTTTGAGTGGAAAACAAGTGTGGGTGAATTTATGGATTTGCCTGCCCATTTTGTTCATTGTCTCTGATTTGTGGCATGTCAGCTTGTGCCAGCGAGCACTTTGCATGTAAAACACCCTCTTTGTGTACACTGTTATTATCTATATTGTTGTCATTACTGTTTGTTTTCTTACCTCATTGCTGTTTCCAGTAAATTGTTCTCACCTCAGCCCATAATCTCTGCCTTTTTTGTCTCTCACCAGAGTGGGTGGAAGGAGGGGAGCAGGAATGCCTGTCCCAAACCACAACAAAAATTGAGAAAACAGAGCCCTGACCTTCCTGAACATTTAAAACTAAATAGGAATCTCTATTTCAATTTGTATACATGGACACAAGGTAAGAGAAAGTTGTTTTTAAAAAATATTTTCAAATAATTAGTTTTTTACATGCAAAAATGTCCTACTCAAGAGTTTAAAAAGCAATTGATCCAGGTGTTTTACTTTAATATTTTAGCTCATTCTGGACATTTAGATTTACAGCTGGCCAAAACACAAAGAGAACACCAAAGATGATCACTATTTTCCTTCAAGTTGTTTTCCTTCTTTAGGAAATATCTTCCACAACAAAACTTCTTGTCTAGGTTGTTCTTACTTAGAATGGTGTCTTCCAAACATCTGAGAACAGAAATAATCTCCTGCTTTTGGAGATCACCATATATCTTTACTCATTTTTCTTTTTATTCATTATTTAATGGTTTAATGGATCACTCTACTATGCCCACAACTTTGATATTACTACTCAGAATAATAATACCACTTACAGAACTAAAAAGAGCCTTCTGAACATTTTTCATTCAGTTTTCAGAGCAGAACAGTTTTCTTTCCACACAGCAGACAATCTACCACAATAGTACGTGGCCTAGTACTCTTTGCAATCTTTTTTTCAATCAAAAATATACCAGAGTAGGATATACACAACAGTCATTATCTTCAGCATCCATGCAAGCTCACGCAGAAAAACAAGAACACTCATCATTTGATTTCAACAATAACAACATATACTACTCTATCATGTATTCAGCTTCCTATTGACCTCTATTACTATGAGACAAATTTTAAGGAAAATTAATTTCTACATACAGCACAGATGGTTCATTTTCAATTCAGAACCTCCCCCAATAAGTTCCTCATCTTCTACCCCCAAAAAGAATGAACCACCACCATCCCCCAAAAAATAACCACCAACTACTTGCTCTGACCAGAAAGATTAAGTGCTTTGGAGAATTAAGTATGGTAATAGCCTTCAACATACCTACATGGTGTGGTTCTTGGGTTGTCCTGCATAGGGCCAGGACTTAGACTTAAGGATCCTGATGGGTCCTTTCTAACTCAGTATGTTCTATGATTCTACAATTCTACATTTTGAAAGCATACTCTCCTCCAAATGCTCCAAAATCTTCAGAAAGGTGGTGTAAAAGCCTAAAGATTTATAATGAACTGTAGCTCTCAGCTGCAACTGGGGAGTAAATGGCTTTACTTTCTCCAGTCTCTGAGATCCTTCTGGCTTTTGTTCCTTTCCAAAGAAGATTGTTGTGATACTAATTAACCATGAAAACAGTGCAGAGAACCTAGAGAGTACAAAATAGGGCACAGTTTACATTGTCATTTCTACTGCAGGATGTACTCCTTTAGTATTGCCACATCAACATTTTGTCTGTTAACTATAGTCTTGTTTGAAGATACATATGGAAAACATTTAAACTATTAATGACCTCTCTCAGTCTAGATATTAAATAATATTTTATTCCAGCTTTCACAAAAGAGGAGTTATTCTCTGCAGTAACTCAAAGTGCAAAACCATCATCTTGATCTGTAAACCAGAAGAGATGAAAGCCCAAAGAGTCTGGCACTTACCAGAAGCACTCAATAGCACCTCAATTAAACATCTTTTTCCTCTCGTTTACTGTTTGGGTGTTACAGTCTCACAGACCTGAAATGCTAACAGGGGCTGAAGCACTCCTAGGAACACCATGTGCTGACACATCATCAGGGCAGAGGGCAGCAGAGCAGAACAGCTTCAAGAGAATGCCTTGGTGAGCGGTCTACAACCTCACGGGGATTACAGATACATGATAGAAAAACCCTTGTGGATGGAGTGTTGCTACAGAGACATACAGAGTCTTTAGGAGAAGGATGGGCAGGCAAGGAAAAGACTAGACTAGACAGCCATGAATGTCCTTTACCACTTGAATTTTGAACATATTATTTTTCAGTCTGTATGTTTATAATTTTATTTGTTTTCTAAAAATCTGGTTTAAACACAATAGTAAGTGAAAATTTTAAGTTGGTACTAATAGAGAAAGAAAGAGAATGCCTGGTTGTGGAAACATAAAGGGCAGATGAAGGATGTGCCAAATGTAACTGGTTGAGCAGATCATCAAGATCATAGAATATCTACAAGTAGTTTTTAAAGTTGTGGGTTTATTGATATTGGGAATACAAAGTACAAATTAAAATAAGAATCAAGCTATACCCAGACTAAAACATAGATAGGACAGACTGAAAACAGAATCCATTAAGAAATCAAGGGACAAAAGATGAAGAACAGATTTGCAGTCATAATATACCCAGGTGGAAGATGAAAGACATCAAGTCATTTTAAAAAAATGAAACTGCATTACAATAAAACCTATTTACATCCTTGTGGCAACAAAGGGGTTAAAATTCAGTACATAATTTTTCTGTCTACAGTTGCATAGAAGTTGTCACTAATTCTCTAGCAGATTACATACATGAGAGTACGTGTAGGGCATTAGTAATTGATAAACAAGATTTAACTCAGGAGAAGTCAAATTGTTTTGAAGTGAGAGTATTTTTGTGGATTAGAATTCTAACCTGTCCTAAGGGAGAAGATGACATAGACAAGACAAAAGTATAAGGATTGGAGTCTATGGTAATATAGCAGGAGGGCTAAATGAATGAGTAAGTAGTAACTAAGAACGCTATGTGGGACCGTAAACAAAGTGGAACTTGGGCTAAGCCGGGTTTCCACTGCTATACTCACAACTAGAGAAGGCCCTTGTTTTTTATATAGTTTCCAAAAGGGAAGGTTCTGTACAGAGAGATATTTCTGAAAGGCTGAAGATAGTCAAGTCTGATTTTGGATCTAGATTTGGAACAACTTATTGAACGGCAAGTTTAAATTGATAATTATTTGAAATGTCCCTCAGGTAGTAACATTTTCAACATTTGCTCAGATTGTGAAGCTTCTCAAATTGTTATGTTTTGTCCCTGCTTGTAATCTGGTTTAGCATGAGTTTTGTGACTTATTATTCAGAGTTTACAAAACACTGTTCAGTGATGAGAACAATATAATTGAGACATGTTTTAAGACTAACATAAACATAACCAGTTTATAATATTGCAAAGCTATAAGGCATAAACTAACTTTATTTTATTTTCAGTAGTGTCTGTTGTGTTTACTACTGGTTTTGGCTTCTTCCCATTTTTGGGGTTTTAATTGAAATTGTTTTCCAATATTTTTTCATAATGAACTTGAACTACTAACAAAAGGCTCTTGTATAAGGACATAGGACAAAAATATAAGAGAGTCCTACACAACTTAAGTGAAGAGAATTTTGACATTATACTGGCAATATTCTAGGTGTTGCACTCCTAATGGTTAGGGAATATTTTTACAATTGAGCATAGGAAAACTAACACACAGCAGGACTGAGTTGTTCTCGTTCTGTTGTGAGTATATTTAGGTCACAGCATTGCTTATTATCTACAACATCTTTCCTTGACATTTCTAATGTAATTTCCACTGGCTTTAACCTGAGTTTTGAATATTCTGAAACTCCTGTGCTACTTCTAAAAGATTCACAGGAAATGAGATTATAAAAAATATTATTTCTCTTGGATTTGTAACACTTTCCATATGTTTTAATAAAGACTCAACTGAGATATTCTAGAAGAAAATAATTTATAATATGAATGTCTACAATAGTTTTAGATTCAGTATCAACATTCAAATAAGAACAAACAAAAATGCATTGCAGAGGTAACAGCATGGTGCTGTTTCTGCAAGTACTAGAAAAACTGTTGTTAAAAAGCATGGATAGCATATAGACATAATCTATCTTTAATAATAGGATGAATAGAAAATTGTACCTTGTGAATTATTCATGAAGCTAAATTTGACAAGATTAAGTTTTCTTCACCATCAAGCTATTGTATTAATTTTATTTTATGCAGGAATGGTGATTTTAGTAAGTTGCTAATTCCACAAGGAGAAAATGTGGCTTATACTTTTTCAACCTGCAGGAGCTGTAGGTTTAGAAAAACATGATCTATGCAACAAAGAAACTGAAGCAAGCTCAGTGATTATTTCTTCTTGCATTGAAAAGGATCCAAAATTTCATAGAGAAAATGGAGGAAGAGTTAAAAAAAAAAACAACTTAGCATTTGATTCTTGGGGGAACTAAGGAGATACCAGACATAATTCACTCTTGTTTTTAAGCCACATTTAATGAAAAGAGAAAGCGATTGCAATGGACTTGGGTTCCATCCAGACTTACTGGTACACAACAGCTGATGCAATTATATATAATTTTCAAACAGAAATGTTTAATGAAAGGCAACTTTAAGAGTATTTTCTGGAAAAATGATCTCCTAGCATACTTCCATACATAATGCTTAAAAGGCAAAACATCATCTGTCCCTTAGAACAACTGAAACAGACCTTTTCATTACATTTTTGTAGTGTGAAAAGCATATTGTGGGCATCAGGAGGGCTGTTCAAGTGGAGATTTGTTGAAATATCTAGGAAAATTGGAATGCCTTTATTTTATCTTCTCAATTTAAGGCTTAATTAGTCACTTTTAAATATAGTAACTGGCAACTAGTTTTAAACTAACTAGTTTAAAGTTAGACTTGATTTTAAATAACTCCAATTGAAATTCTGTAGTAAATAGGGTAACATTTTTATCAGCAGAAGATGAGGAATGCTAGACAAAATCTTCTTAGCCACTGGAGTTCTACTGAAATTCTTTGAGCAACATAACTTTTGTAATGTATGTTCCAAGTTTCAAGATTCAGATGTAAAATTACTTGCTTACAGTCCAGCAATTCAGTAAAAAATTCAGGTGTGAAATATGACCAAATTTCCAACTGATCCATTGTCACTTTAAATATGATACCTAGAGACCTCACCAAAATACACCTGATTATCTTGACAAAGAAACAAAATACCGAATTACATTGTTCATAATAGAAACCTCTGCTAAGGCTAAAAATGATCTTATTAGAGCCAGAAATTATCTACAAGCATCTTAGTAAAACTTGAATAGAAAAATATGTTACATTGGGGAAATGGATAAAAGCACAGTGGTTAAATTATTGCCTTCATCTTATTTCAGACAAGTACTTTCTTTCTTTGTGAGACTACACTGTTATTTAAAGCCCTTCCAATTACCTAACATCATGATCACTCTTTAGTGTTGGATTTTAACATTTTTTTTAAACAGTTCAAATTGCTGAATCACAGGATAATTTAGATTGGGAAGAGGTCTTGCAGGTCATTCTGGCCAACACTTCTGCCTAAAAGAGGACCGCCTTCAACCTTAGAAGAGATTTATCCTTACCAAGTTTGGAGAGCTTCTACAGCATTTTATCAGGGCAACCCAACATAGCACTTTTATGGAGGAATTTCCTATCCTTACCTAAGTGATGCCTGAGGGTTTTTTAGGTCTTTTCTTTTATACCCTTTTCCCAGCAGTAGCAGGGAAAACCATCCGGCATCATAAGCATTGTACCCTATGTTGTGCCTCTTGTCTGTTGCATCATGAAAGGCACCCTCCAGGAGAGCTCATGCTCATAAATGCCTTTTAGAAAGCTGAAGTAATGCCCAAAATGTTTCTATCAGCCCACCTCTCTCTAGGATCGTATCATTCTGGGATCACAGGAAGTACCCTCAGCTTACTGTCATATATAATGTGCTGTAGGCCTCAAATCATTATGACAGCCCCACATTATTACATTTGCTTTGGTTTGTCAAGGTCTTTCCTCTACTAAGGACTCACACCATAATTAAGATGTCCTCCCACAAGTGCTGAATCAGAGAATTATATATTCTTGTTGTGTTCACTCTAGAGTATGTTTGAGTGTGTGTGCGTATAACGTATGTGTAAGTGTATATGTATGTAAATATACACACACGCTAAATAATATATATGCATATATTCACACACGCACTATAAAGATGCCAGTGTTCAAAGGTAAATTTCCAGTGAATAACTATTCAGAGGATATCCATATTGTTCAAATTGTATTACTGTTGACATTATGAACTATCATTTAGAAGTGAAGAAAACAAGGGTAATGGCATTAGAAAGGAGTGATAGATGGGTAAAAGGGTTATCAAGTTCTAGTCATAGGAAGACTCACCACACAGAATTTTTAGTTAAGCATGAAACACATGAAGAATTGGACCCTGCACACTCCTTTAACAAGATATGTGTGTGCTTAAGGAACAGGAGGAACAGATGGATATGTTTGAAGAAATGAGCAATTTTAGGTGATTGGAATTTTTCCAAGAGGGTCTGATTCCAAGCCCAGATATTTTTAAGGCCTTCAGTTTAGGAATGGGAGTCATAGAATCATACAATGCTTTGGGTTGCAAGAGACCTTAAAGATCATCTACTTCCAACCCCTCTGCTCTGAGTAGGGAGACCAAGACTGGTTAGGCTAGCAGTAGCATCTAGGGGAACTGAATGTCTGAGAGTAAACAGATGGTTCTCCTCAATTTAAGAAAGAAGACCTTTTGGATTCCTTTCTTTCATCCCTTCAGTGTTCACAGGACTTCCGTTTCTCTCCAACAGGGGAAAATAAAATAAATTTCTAAGTTTTAAGTCTGTATTTTTTATGGTGTTCATTAACCTGACTAGCAGGAGGCACTGGTGTCATGTATAGAGGTACCAAGACTTCAGTGATCTTGCATCTTATCTCTTCCCACTGTTACTGTTAATGAAGTACATTGCTTTTACTGGAGTCTCAAAGCAGAATAACCACAGGCCTCAAAAGAAGTATTCCGTAATGCACCCCTTAAAGTTGTTCTAGCCCTTTAATAGCAGATTTATAAAGTCATGAATCTCTGACACAGCCAAAGTCAACGCATTTCAAGGCTTTATTTTGGATCCAAAAGATAATGTGGCAAACAGGATACTCAAGCGATATTTTTGTCCTGAAAAGACTTGATGCTGCTATTACCTACTTGTATATTTGCATTTTTCTGAGACTCTGAAGTCCTTCTAAATGGACGCTATACAATGTTGAAAGCACCATAGCAAGGAATACAAAGTCTCTGTGGCTGTGTGAGAGACACTCATCAGTGGCACATAGGAAATTAATTTGCAGCTTAAACTTAATTTCCAGGAAAGAGATTTGATTACAAACACAAGTTTATCAGACGTCTTTGCTACCAGACATAATTTTTAGGATTTCTCATAACAATAAAGACAGCTAGACATATTTTTCCTGGTCTTCCATTGATCGAATTCTAGAGAAAATTAATAATATTTATGTAAAATACATTATCTTTAAAAAAACAATGAAGGATATATTAAGTAAAAATTGTTTCAAAACTATTTCTGTGATTTGTAATGTTTTAAATTGAATGCCTTTATTACAAGCCTATGTTTAACATAATTTTAATTTCTGCATAGCCTCATATAGCTTACCTACAACACAGAATTTAACTTCCATGTTTGTATCATTGTCTGCAGAAAACTATTGCACTCTTCTGAGATTTACATTTGCATCCAAATTTTGATATCAGGAGGTCTTAGCCATTAACATGCAAATGAACACTTCAACTTTCTAAGCTTTCTTTAGCAACACAAGTTTCTTGTGCACCTGCTATTTAAGAGATCTCTCCTTACATTTTATTTGTGGTCTCTCCAGGTAAAGGCTTATAAAATTTATTTATCAATCAATAGCATTGACAACATATTGTCATTTTTTTATATTATGCATTTTTGCAAATGTGGAGATGAAAAAGTGTAATCACTAGTTGCATTTATTTGTCTGTTTTCAAAACCAAAAATTTAGATTTACAAATTAGAAACTTGTCTGAAGTTCTTTCTCCTTCCCTGGTCTTCAGTCCTGCCCATCTTCCATCCCCTCAAGAAAGAACGAACATATTAATGTTTGTACTTTATCTAGTCAAATTTTCCAAAGATTTAACATCTTAATGATGAATGAATTCAATAATCCTGGAAACAGAATAAATGAACAGAAAACATGATATATGCACTTATTTTACATCTTCACTGTGCTTGTTTTTGGCACAGAAGTTAAAAAGCCATCCCAAAAATGATAACTACTTTCACTAAGAAAATATTTATAATTTTAAGTTAGCAACAAATTGTTATTCATAAAGGAAAGGGATGTGAGATATTCTAATTCTTTATCAGTCACATTCTGGCATTTTTTATTCACTTGTTTTACATTCCAGAAAAAACAGGAGCCTCTGCAGCACACATTTTATACAGCAATGCCAGTTCTGTATCGAATAATGACTATAAAATTGTGTGAAGCTCCATTGACTCCGACAGAATCTGCAGGGGTGGACACATCTGCCCAGTCAGATCAGATTAAACTAGCTCTGCTAAAGCAAAAATGTCAATGACTTAAGAAAGGACAATTTGCAGTATATTCCACCCTATTCATCTGGTAACTGAATGAAAATTACAGACGCTACTTATCACAGAATCTACTGCATTTTATTACCATTAGAAAAATTTCTAGGCGTACCAATTATATTTGATAGATCTATTGATCTTGCTAAAGTTATGAGATTAAGATAATGACTAAATTTATTGCAGAACGTTGGTATAAAGAAGTTTTAAAATATCTTGAGATTCTGTTAACTGTTAAAAGGTGACTGATAACTTTGTGTTTCTGGTTCTTAAACGCATTATTTTATTTATTTTTCACAATATGCTGGTATGCCTATCCCAAGGCCTGACAGTCACAATGAAGTAGATGAGAACTTCCATCTATATCTTTATATTAATACATAAATCAAACAATTACATTTTTACAGACAATTAAAAATAATGAAAATGGAAAGGTACTTAGATTCTTTTATTTGGCAGCATGCTCCTACACAGGATTTTTTTCTGATTAGTCAGATTACAAGTGAACTGTAGTCCTGTTCAGCTCATGCAGATCATTTGTACTGGGAAATCATGAACACAGAAATAAACAGATACATGTACATACTTAATACTTCCATACAGAGAGGAAATAAGGAAAATTTAAGCATACTTTTTTTCCTCCTCCTAGATGCCAGATAAAATTTTATAGGCTTACAAGACACATAAGGAAAATAAAGTACAAATACTTTCTAGACAATCTAAGTAACGTCAAAACTTCCTCACCAAAGAAACATAAAAAGAAGCGACTTAGGAGCCTTTGAGAGAGCTCATACTAATACTTCTGAGTCTGCAGACTGCCCTAATGACAGCATTTGCCCTCCAGGCAAACACTTCTTCAGGTATTTCCCATCACATTAATGACCATTTTCCTATTGTAACTAATGAAGGTAACTTTCAAGATGTTCTGTTTATTATGGAGCCATTTAGCTCCTTAATTAGTTTAACAGCATTCAGATTGCTTTTTGGAACTTGACTACTTTCAGCTACCATCAAATACCCAAATAGGGCAAATAATTTAAGACAGCTATTTCTATTGTCAGTAGAAGATGACCAATGTATATTAGATATATGTCATTCTAATTTGATCAACCTAAATGGATAAGCATTAACCAAGTGGGATCACAGAAAATGTTAAAAATTTTAGAAATTTTAAAATAACATTCTCTTCCATGATAAGCAAAACAAAACTGTCAGCATTATTGATGAATCAGCAACGCAAAAAATAAGCAATGGGCAATATTTGGATTAGATTACTAGGAACACATCTTTTTTTATTTTGTCAAAAACTGTCTTTCAAATTAAAGCCATTAAGAAAAAATTCTAAATATATACATATCCTCCTCCCTCAAATTCAGCAGGGTCCACCATCGTTATTTTTACAAATCAAGGAGTTTCTGACAAATTACTCTTTTCAATTACTATCATGAACAAATTCCTACAATTAGAATCTCAGAAAAAAAATCTAAAAAATGATACAATACTTAATGAAATATTAACAACAATTTTATTGATTCTTCTTTGGATCAGTTTGCCTCTTCTGTGTATGACATTCACAGAGCAGATCATAAAAATGTGCCCTTATTAGAAGTTTTAATATTGAAGTATCTCATATTTTAATTCCTAGAGATTCATAGTTCAGACCAGAAAATAAAATTGTGCCCTTACTAAAGGTTTTAATAATGAAGCATTTCATATTTTAATTCCTAAGGCAACAGTACTTTTCTTGCAGAATAAAGTAAATCCATAAAATCATATTTTTACATTTCTGTTTAAACCATTTCTCCTTATGTCCCCTTATGTGACAGGACTCCAGAGAAAAACACAGATGGTGGAATCATGAAGGACAGTGTTCGAGCTGTATTACCTCCTCTGAGGAATGTGAAAATATATTGAGCCAAGAAAACACCCAAGGAAGTCCCAAAAGAACCCTGGTATCTTCAGCTGCTCTAAGAAAATAGAAGAGCCAAAGTAATATAAAAATAATTCATTCTAGATTCCAACTAAATTCCCATTTTTTTCCATAAGGAGGTGCAGGGTTTGTACTGGTCCAGGCTTTATCAGAGTTCACAAACAAAAGAAAATGTGTGACTGAAACATAGTTATCACTCTACAGAAAAGCATTTAAGTTATTTCCTTCAAATTTGGATTATGTGGAGCAGTTCTCATCCCAGTTTTAGAGCTGCCCTTAGCAGAGAGGTGCATACACTAAGTCCATTTGCAAAATCTGGCAACAGTATTCATTGCCATGGATCACAGCTTTATGTTCTACCCTTTAACTTTCAACCTATCTGGTAATTTAGTTGAATGCCTAGAGGGTAAATATTAACATTATTTTAAAGACAAAGTGTATTTTGCAGCTGTCCAATTATACTATCTTCTAATTAGCTACACATAATGACCTCTAATCCTTCTGTTAATTAACTCTGTCTTTACATGGAAAATGTATTTACTTTGATGAAGTGGAACTCTTTTCTTAGTTCTGTTTCCCCCTGTCCATTTTTGTGTCCTTTTCAACAGCTACAGGTATATTTCATATTACCAACTTTCTTGCTTATCTCTCTGTGTCAGTGTGGTGTTATCTGAGTATGTATATTTTTTGACTGAAACTGAAGATTGATATTTAGACATCCAGAACTTTTTCATTTAATTTAATCTTCAAATTATAATTTACTGGATTAAATCAGTCATTATGTAATAAGTTATAAGGTGCTGTTAAACATGTATTAGTTTAATGTAGACAGAAAACATAAATATTAAGGTGTATTTTACACTCACGCTGAAATTTCCATAGTGGAATTAGAATTTACAAAGTGGAGAACATCTCCCTCATCCTCTTAGATATTTGGTAGTGTTCTTGAATGACTACCACTTTTTAAAGTAGCAATAATTGTAACTGTTGCATCAGCAATTGATTAAAACTGCACCAGAACATAAGCCATAACCAAGGATTGACTACAAGTATATTTGACTTGCGGCGTCAGACCCTGTAAATGTATATTCCATACAGGTCATAATAATATCATGACGCGGTCAGAGCTGCCCAGTGGCTCGCCGTGTCGGGTCGGTGGACGTCCCCAAACCCAAACGCACTGATCCTCACCATGTGAGCCAGGGCTCTGATGCAGGTGTCAGGCTAGGTGCCGGCGGGAACAAGGAGGGGACTCCGGTGTAGTACCCAAGGAAATTTATCATCCTCAGGTGACCCAAGGACCGAAGACCACGGGTGAGTGGGTTACACAAGTTTTTAAACAGGGGTGGACTCAGGGGTGGGAACAATCTTAGGACCAATAGGTGAGGAGAAGGGGAGGGATCATAGGCGGGGTTGAGTACAATAAACCAATAGGGGGAAGCTCAGGGAGGGGAGAAGTTCAAATGGACCAATGGAGTAACCAGGAAGGGAGAAGTTTCTGGAAAGGGGAGGAGAAATGGGTGGGGTACATAGAGGATTCACAACCAACACAGGACATGTAAAAGGGAGTGGAAACAGTAAATTGACAGGTTGGACTAAACCAAATACAAAAAGGGGGAAAAGAACACCCCACAACATCATCATACATAAAAATTCATCTTTCACCAAGTATAATACTGCAATGCTACCCCAGAGCCTCCAGTACCGTTATTTGTACTGCTGCCTCTTGGAGTGGGGGAAAATTAACATTTGCTTCTGTCTCTCATTCAGCTGTGAGATACAGAATATTTTGATACTGCCTGGAAGATTATCGTGCCACCTGTGATATTTTTGATATTTTGATGTTTCCAGGACTGTGTGGCTTAGAACATCTAATGCCCATCACTAATGTGCATTCAATATGTACATCACCCTCCCTGAAAGGCTGTTTCCAGAAGCTTCAGAGGGATGAGACTTTAAATAGCATATTTTATAATGAAGGAAGGTAATCACCTTTTGGCCTTTGCATTTTTTAAGTAGCTGATTAAAAATCATCAGCAACCCTTAGTCAGCTATATGTGAGCAAGAAATCTCAATATCTCTTAAAATCAAGGTGAAAAGAAATAAACTGCCAGAGATGATGGTTGTAAACAGCAATAATCACTACAGCTACATAATGGATATTGGAAGACGCCTTATTAGTGAACAATTTTACAATCAGATTCTTTTGAAATGCACTTTCAACTCTGTAACTCCCTGACTCTAAGCAGACTTCCAGTCACTTAGAACAGTGTCAAACAGGGTCGAAGGGACATGGCAAGGTTCATAAGCAAAACAGAGCTGTCATTTCCCCTAATTTACCCTTGCACAGTGGGGATACTTCTAACATAATTTTCTTTGGAGCAGATGTCCTCAGCCACTGACAGTTCAACAGGGGGCTGCAGATTCTTTTCCTACCCTCCACCAGCCCTCTGCACTCCAAGTAGGTATTTGCTGCATACTTCAAAGATTTGTAGGTTCAGGTTCTTTTCCAAAAGGCATTATCACATAGGAGCTGGAATTGCAGTTCAATCTGCTATTAGATATATTTCCCCAGTGGATATATTTTATTGGCATTTCCTGTTCTTCCATCAGGTACCGATAAAATATTTATAGATCCCATCACTTAAAGTAGACTAAATGAGAAAAGGAAGCCTCTTGGCAAAACACTTTTTACAAAACAAAAAGGAAGGCATTTCTTTCTTATATTTGAAAGTACAATATACCTTCTTTTCAAAATATAAGCAGCTTAACCAGGGATACTGGATCACTGTTGCATTTTGACTTATTAGAAGTTATTCTAGTCATCTATCCTTTTGAAATACACTCTCAGTTGGAATTCCTGTTTATTTGTTCTGCCTACCACTGTAACTGATGAAAACACTGAAAATTGACATAACATGAACAAATATTGGTAATTAATAGTACTGTAAGAAAAAACACAGGTTTAAATTTGGCAGATGTAATTTTTATCCTCTTAGTTTACGTTTCCCCTCCTTTGAGGAAAATAGATTATTTGCAGGACTTTCCCACTTCAGATGGTGTGTTTCAATGAATGCAGATATTTTCACACTTCTCTATTCCTTGTTTTGTGAGGATGACACCAGCTGTTAATTATAATGAACTATTCTAATCTGTATTTGATGTTTTCCCTCTTAAGATTAGTATCAGTTTGACACAACAGCAGTGAAACAAAAGTACTATTATTTTATTTATTTGGACTATAATGAAGTGAGAAGGGGAAACTAACAGTCATATTTGAAAATAATTGCACAGTTTTTTTTAAGAACATCTGTGTTTCACACATGTTTTGGATATTTCAGTGCTCTTATCTCTACCTGTTTTTGCTAAGGACTCTGACTCTTACTCACTTGAATCCAAGATCAGCATCAGAATAGCAATGCTAGCCTGGAACTTGGGTGACTATTTAGCTTTCCTGCAGTTTAGCCACACATCTAGAGGAAATGAACTTGATGTATTTCTTAAGCGGGTGTTGCATGGGAACGTGGAAAGGTCTGACTCTCCAGGGCTAGGCACAATGTCAGCAACCCTCGGACATGCTTCTGCAAGTGTATCAAGTCCCTGCCGGTGCAAGCTGAAGAGCGGCCACAGTAAACTGATATGCCAGTTTGTTATATAAAGCAAGCCAATATTTCATAACCTCAACAGCATATTCTTTCCACTTCACAGAGCTGCAACTAAGAGTATATATGGGGGCAGTTCTGCCTTAGCAGATTTTCAGATGCTTGTTTTATTTATAGAAGGCCTGGGGCTTCCTTTTGTAAAAGGAAGGCTAGTCTAAATGGATTTTGAATTGGAGTAACTGTAGATTCAACTGAGACTTTTAGAAATGGTGAGAGAGAACAGTGGTAACAAACATGTACCCAATATTTGAATTGTGTTCTGGGCAGATGAGATAGTGTTGTCACTAGGGTAGTTTTCTCACACTATCATTATCTGCTTAAAGATTCCACTTTCTAATTTACTTAATTACAGCATTCATTTTAATTATTTTTTTAAGTTTCAATTATTTTTTCTTTATCTAACAATATTAGTAAGTACACCTTATACTGTGCGTTGAGGATTTTTTAAAATCAGAATTATTTTTAATTTCTGATTAAAGTTGGTAGTATCATCAGTGAAATTTTTATCTCAGAATCCTGCCATAAAGTGTTAAACCAGGCTCAGACTCAAATTTCTGTTGCTGTAGCTTTGAATGAACCTCTAAACTGGTATGGTAATTTTAGCTGAGTGTAATGTATAATTCTAAGGCTATTTTCACAGTGACCTAATTCATTTTTTTCCAGTAAGATACAAAAGTCTAATTACATTATAAAACTAGTAACTTATTTTCGTTCAATCTACAGTGACAACCTCCCAATTGTAGCCTCTCTATTTTTGCATTTTTATACTTTTCTGGCTCCCCTGTAGGAAGAGAAGTGTCAGCTTCATGCAGTCGTTCCCACAGAAGAGCTCCCATGTGTGTGTTGGGGTGTTCACTGCAGCAGTGAGTGTGCATGGGGGACTTCTGCCCCCTGTAGACCACCCCCATAGTCTTATTTTATTGTTAAATTTTCTGAATTGTTTCAATAGACTAAAGGCTACTGAAATATTTTGGAAGCAATTTACATTGCTATATGATTCTGTACCAAATCTGCTGCATAAATTAGAAAGTCATGCTTTCTAACGTAAGATTAACTCTGGTTTAAGTCTAGTGTGTTCTACAGTACAAGGAGTTCTGATATTACTTGGTTAATATCATGAGCAGAAAATATTTTACCCTCCTCTTGGTAGTGCCTGTAGGATTCAGCTGTGTTAGATGTCAGCAAGTTGAATGTTAGTTTCTGCTAATCACCTACAAATGCGGTCTCAAAGTGGATATGGATACATTCTAAATCTCCGCTGTCATCCAGAAAACAACTTTGTATGCATCACGTGCCTCGCATTCTCATTTCCTATGATAGAACGATAGACAGGATCCTATTGAAGACTTCATCTCTATTAAATATTCTTCACTTCTCTTAAGGACAAAAGGAGGTGAAAAGCTAACAAGGAAATTTTGAAACCATATTTTTGTGAAGTTTTTTATGGTTTTATGGTATCCTCTGTGAAGTCACAACTATCAAGTTATAAGTCAAAAATGAACATGAGTGTAGCTAGGCCACAGCTTCCAGGATAACAGTTCACAAGATTTGCCCATTTATCCTTTCCAACGGCAGAAATAGTTAAAACATTACTTATCAGACTTACTGATAGTACAAAAATGTAAAAGAACGTCTTGTAGTTTCAAAAAAGCTAGAAAACACTGCAGCAGTTAGTAGCAGTTAATAGCAAAACTGGTTGTCCTCTGGAATAGATGTCTTGAAGAGTTTATTCTTTCTTCATGGTGAGGAGTCACTTAGTATATGGAGCAGGAAAAAATGAAAGGAAAGAAAAAGTAGACAGAGGATGAAGACTAAAATTAGAGTAATGAGAACATGAAAATGGGCTGGTCTAGAATTATTACTAGGTGAAAAAAAGTGGAAGATATCTACTTCCTGGTATGTGGGAAAACCAGAATTATTTTACAAAGCTCCAAGAATTAAAAGTGAGTATATTAGTCCTCAATGTATTTTTTCCCTCTGTGATACAAGCTAGCTAGTAGTAGCAACTTACCTTCTCTCTAAGAAAAAGGTAATCAAACTGAAATGCATTTATTGTCAGAACAGTTAACTTTATGCTGGTCTCTAGTCCCCTGGTTCAAAGTCTCACTTTCTAGCCACAGACCCAGCCAACCTAAAATTCCACACCTGCCCCTTGTCTGAGCACTCCAACAGATTCCCAGCTTCCTCCTCAGGCCCCTCAAAGTACCCTCTGCACATTCCAGGAAGCTGGACACAATCTAACTCTTTCAAGAGAAAATAGCTAGGTCTTTCTCACCCAGTTCACTTTGTCCTGTTATGTTTCAGGTCAATGTTTTATTCCCTCTGCATTCAAGGCTTTCCCACCCACATGTCTAACACCAAGAAGAGGAATAAACTATTTAGTTTCCAGAGAAGACCCTTTGTTCTGTCTTCATTAGAGCATGCAGGGTTATAGTGCTGAAATTATCCTTCTGCCCTAGCTCAAACACACTTAACAGGAAACAGTTATGTGGGAATTCAAAACCTACAATTCCAACAGGTCATTTTTTAATATCTATGAACTTCCCTGTTTGCACATAATTTAGCCCAGCTAGGTATATTTTCCCAAGGATATGAGGTAGAAAGGGAATATGCTCTTCACAATAATTTATTTCTTTCTGCCCTAGACTATGGAAAGATTAACACTCAACCAAAAATGAAGAACAGCTTAATGTTTTTAATCACACAATACTTATGTATTTTCTTAACCTTGCTTTTGATTTTCTGGACTGAAATTTCATCAATTATTTAACAAATAATTTCAATGATTGGCTGTGATAGGCAATGATATTAAGGTCCCCTGTTGAATAAACTGTGAAAGGTAGAGTTTTATTTTACAAAGACTTCTAATTGCATTGAATTACAAGAGATTTGAACCAGAATACTCAAAAGTACTCAACTCATGAAAATTGTTTAACCACATCTTTGCCTTTGAAATACTGCTAAATGTTCAAATCTTTCTGAGGAATCCTTGGATGAAAACCCATGAAATACAAAAGAAATTATGAATTCAGACAAGACTTAACACTATTTTTAACTTTGCTATAAAATAGTCCAGTTTTGAAACCCTTAGAACATGACCCACCTTAGTATATCTAACTATATTATGACCAGTTCTATAGTGTATTCAAAAACTTCTAAACAAAATAACGCTTACCAAGGCAAAAATTCTCTGAGGAAAAGAAGGTTTTCTACATGACACTCTGTCAGACAGAATGAGTATAGACTATTACACTGAAAACTCAGATACTGAGAGACATCATTGGTGACCTGAAGGGATCAGGCCTTTACGAGAAAGAAAAACAATTTCTATGTTCTCTAACTTGAACTTTGTGCTAAGCTGAACTTCACAATGTGTTCCTGACAAATTATCTATTCTTTATTGGTCACTTAGGACTGAAGAAGTCAGAGGTGAACTTTATCAGGGTGGATTGTTTGTTTTTGCTACACTGAGCTCTTCTACCATCAGTAAGTGTCAGTAATACAGCTGAACAAGTGCTTGTTACCAGCAGCAACACAGATATCACTTGGGTTGCAACTGTGTCTAGGTCCCTGAATTCAAACACCGCTGTCTTGAACACTCATTCCTCACAACTCATTCCACAGACTTGGCAGGTATGCTGGAAAGGACAGAAAGTGTTATGGCAGTGCAATAGGTATTTGTGGATTGAAAGTCTTCACCATTGTGACCTACCAAGACAATATTGTGAATGACTAAAATAATATTTTCATAGGCACTACACAAAGTCACAGAGAGATGAGTGCCCTCTAAAAAACGTACCTTGTATCTTTAAGTTTCTCAGCATTTTCAATTATTATAGCGCTTTAAGGTACTGAAAATAACACTTCTAAAATTATTTCTTCCTTCAGAGTTAAGAAGCATCACAGATATTAAAGAATGCACTGGTTACTTTAAATTTATCTTTGTTTCATATGATGAAAATCTCTAAACATTTGTGAATCATTTAAAACATTTCATTGACCTACTTTAAAAAAGGCTTATATTAATAGGAAAAAGTGACTTCTTTTTTCAGCTGAGCCTGGTTACAATGAAAACCCAAGGTAATTATTTCAGTCATCAACATAATCCCAAAAGGTGGTATTTTATGTGGTGATCAGACCTCTTCGATATTTTTGCCTCATTAAGTTTTATAATGCTGCTATTCTTGTAAGCACTTTGTCCTATAAATGCAAAACCCCAGCAACTAGAACCAGCCAAGAGAGACCAAGGGGACTCAAGAGACACAAGCAGATTATTCTATTGTTTTTAGTTTGGAGGTAGTCCAAGTCATTTCAAGAGTAAAAGACAATGAAGTCTAAGTAAACAGCATTAATGATAAATTTATATAAAGAATCTGAGACACAAAATCTGGAGCTGATTTTTTGATTCCCATCAAGTTTTAAGTGTGCTCAGACTTGAAGCTTTGAACGGATCCCATTGATGGAAAAAAATTGCAAGTTGATGCAAATACCACAAAGCAAAATGTGGCAAACAGCTAAACCAAGACGCAATAGCACAGATGGGTGACAGGTACAGTAGCATAGCACAGATGACCCAAGCTCTGTTCAACTGCAGGAGGTTAACCCTTACCTGGATTTTTGTTTCTTTTAATTACAATAATCAAGATATTAATCCCTAATAGTATTTCTCTGCTTTCAATGCAATAAAACTAAAGATCAAAACTGTATGAAAGTATTTCACACATGATATAATTATTCAAGAATAATATTTTGGGGAAACTGGGAATAATTCCACTCACCAAAAAAAAAAAAAAAAAAAAAAAAAAAAAAAAAAAAAAAAAAAAAAAAACTTTTAAAAAAAAAAAAAAAGTGAAAGAAACCTTGTATAAACTTAAAAAAAGTCTTTTTCTTGGTGGTTTTAGAGAACAAAATCTTTATGTGAGAGGCAAGAATATTTCAGGGCCATCATTAAACACTCTGGGATCAAAGGAAACAACCCAGCATCCCCCATGTAATCAAATTCCTGACTTTAGAAGAAAAGTGTTCAATTCTGAAAATATTGTGGTGACACCTTTTATTTTGAAGGGGAAAAAATATTTTTTTCTGCTGAACTTCTTAATAAATTTAATATGTATTTAAATACGAAGTGCTTAATTCTATGCTGCAGTTGCACAAGCTCTAATTGGCTTGGACCTGTCCAAAAACAACCATTTCCTACCTCACTTCTATTTTTCTATGCTCTCTCTACTTATCATTAGGAAACAGAATATAAGGAGGTTCTTCAAAAGTTATCAGTTGCTAAGAAAAGGGAGTGATGAAAAAAGAAATCAGTTTTCCAAACAGTGAAACATTATACCAGTAATGACAAAAAGAAGAAAAGATTGAACTAAAAGTTCAGAAGTCTTGAACAGAAGCAGACAAATCCCCAAAAGAGTATGGACTATAGCAATACAAATTATATTACAATTCTAATACTTCTAAAAATGATTTAATCAGAATGTTATTGAAATATAAATGTTATTGATAAAGGTATTCATGGATCGTCTCTTAAAGAAAACCCCAAAATAACCTATCTAAAACAAAAGAACTGTAATAGTCTCTCCTTTAGAGAGACTAATAAAAGTAATGGAAAAACTTGAAGCACACATTTCAATTTTTGATGAATGAAAATGAATTTTAATCCCTCTGCATTAGTTCTAATCTTTAACCAATCGTAATAGTGGAGATAGAAGAGAGTTCTTTGTATAGCATATTTAATAACTTGAATAGGTTATGTATTTTTCATTTGAGTATAGTATAAATCAGAAAAAATAATGCAGGTTCCTGCCACCTTTACACTGGTAGAAGTGTAAACGAACTCTCTGTTTGAACTGTGATCTCTTTAACATGAGACCAAGATGGTTTTAATTTAGATTTATACCAGTATAACAAAGCACATCTTAGTTGATGCAAATCTTACTTTTTCATTGCAACAGTCTTGCAACATGCTTGCAACAATCCCATCCATTCTGTTCCTGAACATCTCTAAGAGATCTGAAAAGTGTGTTCTGTTTTGTAACATGGTGAGCTAGTCAGCAACTGCTTTGAAATCCTATTCATTCAGCAGATGAGTCATAATAAATCAGATTGGAAAGCAGGTCATTTCTGGAGCTGCCAAACTAATGTATTATCACTGTGTAACCTTAGCTGACACAAGAATGTAATTTAGTTTTTAAAATTATTAATATCTGTATCTGCAAATTCATAGTAATTTTCATGCTAAAAGGGTCTTTCAGGCATTCACTCCTATGTTCTTTATATTAAAATATTTTATAAAATTTCAAAGGTTTATATCACAACACTAGAAGGGTTGAACTAATTTGAAACCAGGCACAAGGTTAATGGGAGAATAAGTCCCCTGCTTAAAATAATTCTCTATTATTTTAGAAGATAAATATGCTAACAAGAAGTACACATATACTCCACATTAATGGAGTGAGTTATTATAGAGCTAAAACATTGTACATAAGTGATCAGTTATAAAGTTAGAAGTAAAATAAACCTAATTTGCAAGAGATCAACCAGGACAGATTATGAAGATTTTATAACTTAATAGAATGTTCTTCCCAATCTGTCACATCCCACCTATGAGAAAGGGAGAGAACTAAGACTTGCAAAATCCCCTTGACATGGATTAGGGTGAGATAACTCTCAAGGTCTATACATAAACACCAACTTTAAAGGAACAAATGTTCTGCAAATGTTGACCCTCTCAGTTATATTTGTCTAAGCTATGAGGCTTTATGAGAAGTCAAGGTAGGACTTATGTTACTTAACAACTTAGAGAGAAAAAGACAGAGGGAAGGGCCAGTGGAGGAGGCAGGGAGAGAGAGACAGAGAGAGAGATAGGGGTGGGGAGAGAGGGAGACAGAGAGAGAGAAACAGAGACAGAGACAGAGACAGAGGCAGAGGCAGAGAGAGAGAGAGAGAGAGAAGGAGAGGTCACCATTCCTGGATTCAGCATCAGACCTTCCAACAGGGTTGTTTGGTGGATTCAGAGAGAGACACACACAGAGAGAAATTCTAGAAGTCTCCCTTGGCATGCTGTCCAGGCATATGATACAGTGACTTGGGCCTTGTCAATTATACCATCTGAATGAAAATCAAGGAAAATCAACCAGATGTAAAGCACAAAGATGAACTCAACTTTATTGATTTAAAATATGGTAGTAAGAGAGGGATAGAAATCAAGCTAAAGAGTTACGGGTCTCCCAACAATTTTACATACATAACCAAAGAGAGACCATCATTCAGGTTCTCATTAATGTCTTTCTTTTTACATTTCCAAACACTGTGTAAACCAGACAAATAATTCAGGAAATACTTTGGGGTAAAGACAGTCAAAATTGATCATCCAATATTCTGGTGTCAGATATAGCATCAGCATCTTTAGCACCTGTGCCATATGTTTGCCATGATTTACTAATACATATAGTGTTTCTGTAAAATAAAATTATATAACAGTTCTAGTGTTACATAATTTAGCAGTATCAGTTTTCTCTTACATTAAAAGCATCTCAGGTAGCAAATCTATATAACAGTTCAAAATATTTTATAGGTAAGTGCAGAAAAGGAATAAGAAGAAATTTTCTACTTATAAGCTGAAGCAGGAAGGAGTGTTTTCTTCTGCCGGTATTCAAAGTTCCTCAGAGGTCTACTGACCTCTTATTTAGAAGGGTAATCATAGAATTATAGAGTCATAAAGTGGTTTGGGTTGGAAGGGACCTTAAAGATCATCTAGTCCCAACATCCCTGCCATGGGCAGAGAAAAGTTCCACTAGACCAAGTTGCTCAAAGTCCTGCCCATCCTGGTCTTTAACACTTCTGGAGAGTGTGCATCCTCAGTTTCTCTGGAAAACTTGTTCCAGTGTCTCACCTCCCTCTAAAGAATTTCTTCCTACCATCTAATATAAATCTCTACTCTTTTAGTTTAAAGCCATTCCCTCTTATTCTGTCTCTACCTGCCTGCACTAAAATTTGTTCTCCCACCTTTTTGTAAGCCTGCTTTAGGTACTGGAAGATCACAATGAGTTGTCTCCAGAGACTTCTCATCATTTGGAACAGCTGCTGGTATCCCAGATTTTTTCATATCTGCATTGTGGAAGGAAGGACCATCATTAGGTTCTGATGCATTTGATATAAAAATTATATTAAATTTAAATACATACAATGAAGATAGAAGGTATTTTTTCATGTGTATCTGTCCAAATACAGATATTTAGAAAATTATACAGCATATAACTTTCTGAATACTAACTGGGAGGTAACTAAAGTAAAATCCTGTTGTCAGGAGCTCCATTCATTTTTTGAGATCATTACTTATGAAAAAACCTCAAAAATTGGCTCAGGTCAGTACCTAGAATTATTCTGCTCTCTTGGAGATTCTTATGTTAAACTGACAGGTTCCTCATGAAGTAACCTAACATAAACACATTTAGGTAAAGATCAGTGGTCTTTACCAGTTAGACGAAATAGAATTTGGCACTTTTGAGGACTAAAATACAACAAAGGACTGAGAGATTCTGTAAAATATTCTATAAAATATTGTTACCCTTTTCAGTTGAATTTCAAAAAAATTAATTTTAATATATTCACTGTTACAGGCCATTATTTTGATTTTGCTTTAATTGTCCAGACAAATGCTATTCACAATAGTTATTGAAATGAGGTAACCTTTGGTCTTCTATTTCACACGTGAAAGACTTTTTCTGAAGAAACAGAGATAGCATTTTTTGGTGTGCTCCTGCTTTGTCATACTGAATTATAGCTTCCTTTAAAGACGATCAAAACAAGTACATGTAAATGAAGTTTAATTCACTGACCTGCTTCAGGTCTAATTCAGCTTGACCTCATCCCCTCATATTTCCTGACTTGCAGTTCTCTCTTCCTCACTTTCTTTTTATCATTAATCTTTACCCCTCCTTAGCTTCTTTCTCTGCATTCATTGATCTTTCTCCTTATTATAAAGGCTTTTTTATTTGATTATAATTCTCTCTCTATCCCTTCTCACAACTCCTACTGTGAGTCCCTTGAAAATGGATATGAGTTCTAATCTATATCTAGTTCCTGACTTTCTTTTTTTCATTCCACATGTTTGTCCTATTCTAACTGTCCTCACGAAAGGACAAGATAACCTCTTTTCTTGATCCTTCCAACAGACAGGAAATCATCGCTTCTATGATAACCTGCTGCCCTTGTGCAACAATATAACTTGTAATGTTCTTTTTCCTCTCTCCTTTTTCTCTTCCTATTCAAAGGAAACCTTTCCTCTTCATTTTACCACCTGATGTTTCTTCAGTGGAAATTACAATTTCTTCCTTAATGTTAATCCATAATTCCTTTGTTGAGAAATTAGTCTATTCCAGTGCCTTAAATTGTCATGAAATAAGTGGCAGAGCTTACTGCACCTCTGTTTTCTGTTCAACCACACCTGTGAACCTATCATGTTCCTTACTTTGGTTCACCATGACTAAATTCAAGGAGCTATTTTTAATTAAATGTTTAACTGTAAATTTCTTCCTGAAATTTTTACTGTGGCCACATTTTCAAGCTCTCAGTGAAACTACTCAGTCTCCTAATTATATCCCTCTTTTCTGTCTTCATCAGAATTAATTGCTCTATAATGTCACAATGAAAGCAAGGCACATTTGAACAATTACCTGGATATTTCTTTACAGCCATATTAGTTCAAGTATAGAAATATTATTTCGAACGTCTAGATTTTATGGAGTAACTATTAAAAATAAAATAAAAGATATTGTGCAACATTATCACTATGAGGAGAACGAAAGTTGAAGTAATTTAAATAAATAATACCGACGACATCCTCAACAATACTCAAGGGAGTTTGTTTTTGTGTATATGTAAATATATAACTATATATGCACACATAGATTAAATAATGTTTGAATTAATCATAGAAGTTGAAACTGAAAAGGCCATTATCAACGTGTGATTGTTCGATGGGAATACACGTAATCTCGTTTGAGGCACAAGAAGACAAAGACAGTGCATACTGGACAAATTATTCCTCTCATATTTACAGATTGCAGGCCTGCTAAAACCAAGGCTTGCCAAGTCTAACACAGAGGAAAGCCTTACTGAGACGAACTAATGTCCATCTTAAATTAATATTCAGGTGAATCCTAAGGGTCAGATTCATAACCCCCACACTTCTTGCATGCAATATATATTTTCTCACACTTTCACATGACTTGATACTCTCTTCAAACTCGAGAGTTGTTACTAATGCTGTTGTGGTCACAAAGGAAACCTTGCCAAACCCAACAAGTTTTCTACATTACAGGGGACACAAAGCATTTGAAGAGAAGCCAACTGTTCCGTTTTTCAAAATACTTTTTATTCTCTAGAGAATTCAGCTTTTGGCAGATAATCCTGAAATCTATACTTACACTAAATTAAGACGGGTAAAAGAAGGGAAAATGAGCTTCATTAAATAAGTTAGGGCCCCAGTTACTAAGAAAACCTATATTATAAAGGAGAAACCAAACCAAAGAAAAAGTGCCTTATTAAGTGACTTGATTTCAATTTGTCATCTGCTTTTTATTTATAACTTTTAAATGTTGAGACACATTCCTTGAGTGAGCTATATCCCGTGGGCTTTGTCTCTCTGAACAGGAGCTAGGTACTTGGAGTAAAGTCCCTCCATATGAATGACTCTATTCACTAAGAATGCAATAAAAAATAAAGAACTTCAACTTCTAGGAATTTCCTGTAATCCAGAGTCTTCATTATTAATGCACTAGAATACTGTAAGATTCCTGCTCATCAAAACTGCCTGAGAATATCTTTTCTTTTAGCATACTGGAGAGATTCTTAGACATTCCCTCTTGCTGGGTGTCCCATGAAGAGTTTTTAGCTACCTTGTCAGTAGAGAATTCATGCAATACAAATGTGTCCTTTTCCAAGAAACAGGTTGGTGAGGTTGGGTCAAACTCCCTTCTGAGCTTGTATCAATGCATGTATGAAAAACTTTCTGCTAGGCTTACTCATTACAAAAATATTTTGGTGGAGAGACAGATTTAGTATTTATTTTAGCAATTTAAAATAAAAATGGTGAGTATGAAGAGAAAGAACTTGCTATTTCTCACTGCTGTCTGTCAAAGTATCAAAAATCTATGAGAGCAATTATACACAGTAGAAAGAACTTTTGAGTCCCTATTTCTACATTAAGACAATAGGTGCTAGTTTTATGTAACACATACATATTAAAGGAAGATTAAATTTGTAAGACTTCAAATAGTGCTACTTTGTACTTTGGTGCAAGTACAAGGCCTGTGGCAAAGAATGCCATGCCTGCAGGAGATTAAAGTGGTCCTTGTTGACTGCCAGGAGATGAAAACTGCTGTCTTCCCACCTACTCCTCCACAGAACACTAATGTCAACATGATATACAGTATCAGTTGCCACTGCACCGTATGGTTAAGCACTCAACTGAGTTTAAGAGTATTTTTAAATTTTTTTCCTTTCAGATCTCTTTCATGTCCATTATTTGAATATGCACCTGCATTTTCTGAAGAATGTTGGCTGATTTCTTTCCAGTTGACAAAAGGGCTGACAAATAATTTTGTAATCACTGTTTACATTTACAGTGATTGAAAGATTTGTTCATAACCATAGCAGATGCTACTCTAAGCAGCAACAAAATCATTGTGATACAGTTAATCCTGTTTTTCATCCTGACACTCACAATGATTTGGGATTTTCAAGTTTACACACACTGTAGAAAATAAATACAACAGGAGGAATTTGATTTACAAGTATTTTATGTTATGGTAAATTTACTAGCCTCTAATACCTGTTTGATGAACTGTGGACACATTCTGAAAAGCATTTTTTAATCAAGATATAAGCAACTCTTAAGTATATTTTTGAGGCACTGTGAGATATCTTAAAATGCTACATTTACATTGCCTGCTGTTTTAATCCATCAAACATCGAAGAGCATTTCAGTATTAAAAATATTATTGTTAAAAGGTATCATCCTTTGTTTTTTAGTAATATTTAAGCCTTGGGATGTTACAGCTTATTGATAAACCCATTTAATTGATTAACTCGAAATACCATCTTCAGGGCATGTAGAAATTGTATTTCCCTGTGTGTGGCTAAATTTCAGTTTAACATGTAGGGGGGTTTTAACCCACCCAGTATTAATAAAAGTGTTCTTTGTTTTGGCTTAGTAGTATACTTATGTTAAAAGCAACCTATTCTGAGTGCACCAAACTTACATGAATAATGTTGAAGCTCAAGTCAGGCAGATGTTTCACAGCTGCAGTAATGAAATGTAATCCACTCTCCAAATACAGCTCTATCCATGCTAGTCCTTCTGCCAGAGGACAAAAAGAGGCATAGGACAGCGGGATAAAAGATGAACAATCTCCATTCCCTTGAGGATTGCCACTACTGTTTTATTTGCTGATGGATGATCATCACTGTTAATAGCAATTGAATAGACAATATGTATCTGTTCATTCCAGAAGAAAAGTACACATTCTAAAGGCACGTCTCAGGTACCTGAAAGTTAAAAGACAGAACACATGGAGCACCAAAGACCAAAACAACAAGTGCATGTGAGATCTGTATTTATCCAACCAGGACAAGCCTAAAATTATGTACTGGTAAAGAGTTTAGGATATTTGAAGCTGAAGAATGGTATCAGAATGGAAAGAAAGAAATCAGGAAGTAGTAGAATATTGGTAGGATAGTAGAGCTAGTGTTGATTAATTAGCAGTCAGGAAATGTTTGTCTTCCAGGGCATTGTCTGTTGTTATACCAAATGCAGAGAAAGGATCATTACAATAAGAGACAAGTGACAGTAAGCTTTATTCTTCTTATGGTTTCGTATAGGCTGGTTTTAGTTCATTTGCTTGTTTTTCTGGTTTGGTTACTTTTTAATTCCCAAGCCTCATTTTCTTCTTTTAATGTCTTTCTACCCAGACAGTTTTCTAATTGCACCGTGGAAGAGATTCTTCCTCCTTTTATTGGAAGAAATCTTGAGAAGGAACTCTGAGTCTATGAGTCTCAGTACCTTTGACATTGTAAAACCCACCAGCAGCAAAATCTCATACTGGATAGAAACAAACTCCCTGGAGAACATCTGCAGTCACTGTGTGGCTTGCCAGGGAAGTCAACTGTCTTTATCAGCAAAAGGTTCAGGTAAGGAAAATACCTAATACAAGGTATATTCTCTTAAAAGGCAAGTGTAAAACAACCAGACTGAGAAAGTAGAACAATATGCTGATATGATTAACAAATTTTACTGGTTTCAGTTCAAAATGTGTTTTGCATTGTGGTACTAAGAATAAAACTTTAAAATATTCTGACAATCCAAACAACATACATCAATATTATTTTGATAGTTAAATATTTAGCAACAGCAAACTATGACTAGCAACCCCCTTGCTGTTCTGAGAGAGAGGGGAAAAGTCTAGTTAGTTTAGGCCTTTATCCTCCAAAATCTGATTTCTATGAACACTGAAACCTTTAAGTTGTCTTTCTGACTACCCTTGAGCTTTACACATACTGCTTTACCTCTGTCCTTATTTAGATGCCTCCCTCTTTGTCAAACTCAGCCAAGATTTGATTCTTCTAGTATCACCACCAGCAGTTAATTGCAGAGCTGAACAGTAATTTTTTTTGCAATTCTTAAAATTTAGCGAATTATAAGTAAGGATTTTCTTTTTTCAGACTTCTTACACACAGGATTTCTTTCCATTGTAATGTGTATATAGTTGATTTTTGATAGAGTTGTAGAACCATAGAACTTGGGTTGCAAAAGACCTTAAAGATCATCTAGCTCCAAAACCTTTCACTAGATCAGCCTGGTCTTCAACACTTGCAGGAATGGGGAGTCCACAGCTTTTCTGGGCAACCTGTTCCAGAACCTCAGCACCTTCACAGTAAAGAATTTCTTCCTAATGCCTAACCTAAACCTACACTCCTTGAGCTTAAGGCCATCACCCCTTGTACTATCACTACACGTGCTTTTAAAAAGTCCCTCTTCAACCTTCTTGTAGGTCCTGTGTAGGTACTGGAAGGCTGCTGTAAGGTCTCCCCAGAGTCTTCTCTTGTTCTGGCTAAATCCCAACACTCTCAGCCTGTCTTCACAAGAGAAGTGCTCCAGCCCTGGGATCATCCTTGTGGCTCGCCTCTGGACCCTCTATTTCCCTTACAAGAGAAATTTTTACCACTACAACCCTTCTTTTCTTCTTTGGAAATGGTCTTGATATGAAGTGAAGGCATTTCTGGCCTTGGCAACAAAACTGGTGGTAAGGGACCTTAATTTTTGTCGTCCTTTGATTGTCCTATCACTCAGAACATCATACCTATTCTACAGAGGTACCTGGGAGAGTGATGTGGGCAAGGAGTGTTTTTTTACCTGTAGCAGCCACAAATGACTTGGTTCCATTCACCCCTTCCTTCTGGCCTACTGCCTTCATCCTGGCCAGTGCAGGTTACAGGACCCTGGGTTTCTTTTCAGTCTCTGCTTCTGCTTAAGGGACGCCAGAGCACACTTCAACTGGTCCATCTCCTCTTCAGAGTCAGTCCCTGATACTTAACCTTTTTACCTCATTTTTTAGCTCTGCCATCAGGCTAAGCAGATCATTCGCCTGGTCACAGCTGATATATCTTTCTGTCTCTCCCCTTTCCTGATGCCTGCGACCTGCATGGATACAGGCTCTGTTTGTGTCACTGTTCTTTCTGGTGAGTGCTGAGGACACTGTTTCCCCCCAGTAGTTACCACACCTGGGCTCCTCCCAAGAGGGCGACAACTACCGAACCTTTGCAACACCAGCCCCACTTGTGAGAGCTGCCGGATGCTGGTGGGTCTCTTGGCTCTTGCTGAGAGTTTCCTGACTGCAAGAACCCCCTGACCAGCTCTAGTGCCCAACCCCAAGAACTTTCCATGGCCACTAATGCTGCTGTTGCTGCCACTGCTTGCCCTGCTGACTCAATGAGGATTCTGGTTTTTCAGTTACGGCAATGTGTGTTTTAAAAACCAAGCCGCCTTATAGCACAATTCATATTCCTGTACTCATTCCTGTGCAGTAATGGAGAACCCCACTGGCTATAGTTAGCACCTACAGCATTAAGTGCAGTTCCACTGAGACTACTAGAACTCTGCATAAAATATTTCCTCATTTTCCTTCTTAAATGGCAGGCTATCTATGGATTACTCAAGTCACAAAATTCTTGCCTCTCAGTATACAGCATATTTGCTGATATCCTGAAAATATTAAATTTTCTTAATTGACTGGGTATTTCTTTATATAACAAACCAATTACATTTGTTAAATTGAGAAAAATGAAAAAAAATCCTATTAACAACCATTACTAAAGTACTGAAGTAGTATATCAAAAGATTTCTAAATCATAGACCAGGAATCTACATTAAGAATTATACTTTACAGATTCAAATGTTATGCTACCAAGCAGAAACTCACCTGATAGTAACAATCACAAATTAAGGTGACACAAAGCAACAGCAATACTGATGATGAAGGCTTTCAAGTTTATAAATTTACACTATTCACTGTTACACAGACTCACAGTTTATATCTAGGCAAAAAAATTAAGAGTCATAGAAAAACTGAACAGAAAGAAGGAAGGTAGGGCTACCAAGAGACTCAATTCCTTTCTGGAGTCCAGCCTCATCTGACATGAAAGAATTAGCCAGGTTTATTTTTTTGTACAATAAAATCCCTACAAAGTCCTAGATACTTCTTTCCTCTGTTCAGCCGCAAACTTTTTTTAGTTAATTATACTCATACATATTAGAAGGCTCATCAAAAACAGCATTCATATTGATTTATAACTAGAAGTTAATAAAACAAGTACTGCATAGAAATACATATACATATGCACATACTTAATTATAAGTATGGCCAATTTTATCTGTGAGTCTACAGTCTGAGAATTTCCACACATTGATCATCTGATTTGGAAAAGTATGTTGGGATATTTAACCTCAAAAAAAGCTCAATACTAAAGAAACAGTTCAGATGACATAGTAAATCAGAGAGTACTATTATTATTTCTCTTACATAACTGATTGTGTGCGTATGTGTTAATAAAAATATATGTGTGTTATACATTTGAAGTGGATGTAAGATTTAGAACACCTAAATGACATTAACTGCATCATATGATAGCAAATAATCCTGAAATGTATTGTTGTAATACTAGGTTTCAAGGTTAACATTATTCTGAAGCAAAATGTAACCACTTTTTGAGAAATAGACATGCATAAGCAAGGCAAATAAATAAATAAAAAACCCTCTAATTCTGCCCTAAGAATATTTCACATTAAGTCAGTTACAGTTTTGAAGCCTACTAATAGTCTTAGATAACACATCAATAGTATTTCAAATGTTTTTTTCTTTTTCTTCCTTGACAATCTTACACACTTTGGAGTTTACATGGTTTGGAAGTAACTGAGAGCTGGAACAAGAATCACTAAAGTTGCATCATGGCAGATACAGCTGGGATCCTACTAGTAGCAGACACAGGAGAAGCCACATCAGTGGCAAAACTCACTTTGCTGAAGTTATGAAGCTGGTAATGCTTTTTAAAAGCTATCGTGCAGAGTGCTTCTTATTGACAGAAGTACTTGATCTATGGAGGTATTTCAGAAGGAAAGTACAGAAGTACTGGGAAAAAGAAAAGGGAAAATGGAATATGAGAGACTATCACATTCATTTGGAAAAGGTGATCTTTTAACCTGCTTAAGTTCCTCTAACATGATAATCATCAGTGCTTTATACATTTGTGAATGCAATTCCATCTCTCTGTAAAAGATATTCTTACCTGTCAAATCATGTTCTCCCCTGTGCAGGTACAAAACATCTTAGTGCTCAGCGAGGTCAGAAGAACTTTACTGACCAGGCCCTTGGGTGCCCTCAATGTTGTCTAGGAAAAAAGAGGTTAATATTCCTATGTAAGACAAGTCAATATATGTCAGCTAAACCTGAAGTTTTAAAATAGAGAAATACTAAAAAATCCTTACTGCTCTTCTTAGCTGATCAATAATTTGGAAAGTTTGACGTGCATGGGTAACAAAATAAAGGCAGAATAAGATTCTTGTCACTGTATTGTAGGTTGTTTCTGCAAACAGGAATAAAACTATGACAATCCTTATCAAATGCTCAGTCTAGAAGAAGAGGAGCAGGAATTCTATGATACTGCTACAGAAGCACAGACTTAGTAGTGCCACATGGGCAGTTTGTGATTAAACAGAGGAATGAACACTTGTCAACTGAGTGCTGGTAGTTTTCAGAAATGATTACTTATGAAAAACAAGTCCTGACAACCAATTAGAAAAGTTACTATAAAAAAGTTTATTTTGAGCAAGCTCTGATAATTGTGTAAATGCCACTACTTCTACTCTAAATAGAGAAGTGTAATTATGAGGGTATATTAAGCAGGAAAACACTTGAGGCATATTACAAATGCTCCTTTTACATAAACTGAAAAAGCTTATCTAGCTCTTTGGTAATTGGTAGCTACTAAAGAGAAGAAAAATACTGATGAAGCAGCTAACATTGATTTAGACAATCAGAGTGAAAGTCTGTTACCTCGCCTGCTCAACATTGACTTGTTCTCTTTCATACTGTTCTCCTTCCCTGATACACTTCTACAAACATAATTCTACAAAACTGGAGACCAATCCAAACAATCCAAGTTCAAAAGCAGTTCTGGTAACAAACATTGTGTCTGTTTAACCCAGAGCACTGTTGCACACTTCCTTCCTCATTTTGTATTCAATCATCAAAAATTTTAGACATCTTTTAAAATTATGCTGACTTAGATATAGATCTTCAAACAGAAGAAACAGGTTTATCTCCAGTGTTTTGCCCAATGTTCAATCTTCCCATATAGCTAACTCCAGAATTAACGAATACTATGATAAGGTAAATGAACTCATTTTCAGTGTAGGTCTCTCTCATACTTTTTCAGCTACCCTACCTAAGACTGCATAGCTCTTCTTTCATTTGTAAATTTATTCAGTTTTTCAATGAAGCAGCTATAATTCCAACAACTGCTCCTTCCCTGAGCTCTGGCCCTCTGGGATAAATATGATAGATTTTTTTCTCCTCCTAGCTAAGAGGGGATGAAAACTGCAAGAGAAAAGTCTCTAAAGAACAGGCTGGCCAATGAACACAAAATGGAGCAATGTGCCACCATGAACTGTTGAAGGCAAATAATTGACCTGCAATCAGAACAAGATGTCCCTAGGGAGTCAAGTGTAGAAAAGCAGCATCTGGTATTACAGAAGCTTCAGACCTGCAGGGAAAGCTATTCTAAATCACCTAAAGCTGCTCAAGGAAGGCAATAGGTGCATGTCATATGGGATCCACTGCTAGAACAGAGCTATTGAGATCTGTTTACTCCTGGTAAAACTGGAAGGAAAAACTTTCAGATGGACTGTCCCCACTAGAAACCCCTAAACTAAACTACTGCTTAATATTCGAATGAAATATGGAAATTTTTATGTTTTAAAGTGTTTACAACTCTCCTTTTTGGCCATTTTTAGAATGTTTTTCATTTAGCTCTACATTCTAATTCAGCATTAAAATCCATAAGCCCTAAAACCTATCCAGCAGATTCTTGCATGATGGGTTGCATGGATTGCATGGATATTTGGAATGCATCTAAGTCTTGGAATATGAGGCCTGGTATGTATAAAAAACCGTGCGTGCATGGACCCTAAAAAACCTGATCAAAAGTGGCCTCTTTTTAAATAATTATTATGACCAGATAGTCACAGAATCATAGAATCATTAAGGTTGGAAAAGACCTCTGATGTCACCGAGTCCAAACCTCCCCAGCACTGCTGTGTTCACCATTACATCATGTCCCTTAAGTGTCACGTTTAGACATTTTCTGTACATTTCCAGGAATGGTGACTCTACCACTGCCTTAGGGAGCCTACACCAATACCTGACCAGTCTTTCAGTGAAAAAACTTATCCTAATCTCTAATTTACGCCTTTCCTAACATAACTTTAGGCCACTTCTCTCATTCTGTCACTTGTTTCCTGTGAGAAGAAACCCACACCCCAGCTTTATATAATCTTACTTCAGATAGTTGTAGAGAGCAAAAGGGCTGCCCCAAGCCTCCTTTTCTCACGGCTAATCCCTTCCTTAGTCTTTCTGTCATGACTATTCGTGATACGGGCCAGGATGCAATTGGCATTCTTGGCCACCTGGGCACACACTGGCTCCCTTTCAGCTGCTGCCAACCAGCACCCCCAGGTCCTTTTCCACTGGGCAGATTTCCAGCCACTCTGCCCCCAGCCTGTAGCACTGCCTGGGGCTGTTTTGACCCAAGGGCAGGACTTGACACTTTGTCATGCTGAATCTCATGCAATTAGCCTCAGCCCATTGATCCATCTGGTCCAGATCCCTCTGCAGAGCCTTCCTACCTTCCAGCAAATCAACATTCCCACACAGCTTAATGTGGTCTTCAAATTTTCTGATGATTTCCACAGATCCCTTTCAACAAAAACTGCTTTATGATTCTCTCATGTTAACATATGAACATACATACTGTGATAAATGCAAAAGCTTTGTCTTTCAGGATTTAAAAGGTGATAAGTATTATAATAATGCTTACACTGTAAGTAGGCACATTTGCAGATATAGCAGAAGCAGAGATGATGAGAGCAACATGAATGATCAAGGCTGCAATTTACACAAATCTTTCCCACTCCCAAATCTTATTTGAAAGGGCTAATGAGATCAGGAAAAAAGATATTCTAGAATTTGGTAGTGGACCATATAGAACTGAAATCTGTCTGTCTGGGCTAAGAGATGAGATACTGTGGGTTTAAACACAGCAAATCTGTGAACCTCTACCTGAGTAAAGCTCTAACTGGTAATATGCAGAAATCCTGCTTTATTGACTGCAAAACCACAAAAGGCAAAACTATTCATAAAGGGTATCCATGTATCTGCTTTCCTTTGCCCCTTGATATAGAAGTTGCAAAACTACTCATTATGCATAAAAGACTTGCACTCCATTGTGCAGTGTCCTGTATCCATAAAGGTGATCACTGTGCTGCAGGTGTTGTAAACGCCCAGACTGGGATGGTCACTCATGCTCCTAAAACAGCCTTCTTTCATCATATAGTGCTTCCCAAATAGAAAACTCCAGAAATTCTTCTGTAATAATTCCATTAGATATTTCTGTGAACGCAGTAGTTTTTACTTAACTGAAGGGGCTAGGAGAAGAAATGAAGATTAAATAAAGCAATCTGAAGCTGAAATCCTATTACAAATCCTGTATAGGTATAAAACTAGAGTATTGTGTATGTCCAGTAAATTTCTGCTGCTATAGCTTAAAAGTGAATTTCAACAGGACAGCACACATTAGTATACAAACAGTGCAGCTGGACCTATTTCAGAGAACACTTTAAACAGAAAATAAAGTACATTTTAGAATAATTGTCAAGAAATATAAGACAATCCTCCAGCTACTATCGGTTAACTGTACAATTTCTATTAATAGTTTTCAGTGGGAAATTTGGCAAATGTTCTTTATTTACTTTAGCATCCTAAGAGGATTTAAAGTAAATCTGAAATTACAAAAATGCTGTCAGCAGAGAAATACACACCAGAGGAGAATTCAGTGATCTGCTTAAAACCTAGTTTTAAATCCTTTTATTGTGCTTTTTTACTCCTACTCTGACCAACAAGGATTTGAAATAGAACCATGAAAATAGCATACGGATAAATGTAGGAATTCTAAGCTTACATCAAGGTAGTGGCAATTACTTTGATCTACCCTCAGGAATTTGGGTTAAAAACAAAGTTTGTTTTTTATTCCACACCCCAGTTATACTAAAGAAAAGTCAAAGTGTTTGCATTTCATTTGTTCCTTTGTTCATCTATCCCTTTTCTCTCTCACAATTTTTCTTATTGCTGCTTCTTCTGCAAGAGACTGCAGCTAGCTCTACTGCTTTCTCTGTTACTTTCCATTAACAAAGATACAATGTTTTGGTCAGTTCAGCATTATCTTATAAATCTTAGTTTGATTTTTTTGACAGAGTGTAGATTGTCTCTGAGCAAAATGTCAGGAATACCTTCATCCACTGCCAAATGGAGGTCAGAGCTGTCTCTTTTCATTGAGGCCAAGAAAGCTGTAGCAGCTCAAAGGTGAAGCACAACTCTTGGAAAGAGCTGAGATCCACATGGCTATAATTCTTTATCTAGACAATGTTAACAAGCCTAAGGATTCCTTACAGACCTAAAGAGTCAGAAAATTTAGGTTGGGAAAGGAACATTTTAAATTACTTCTATAGGATTATAAATATTAAATAGACTTTTACCCACTACTGTACAAGAAAAGAGTCAGAAAAAAACACAGCAATTAAAAATAATTAACATTCCTTGTATTAAAGGAAAGTTTATGATGTTGTCATTTATATATTTTGTAATTAACTTTTATTTGCATCTGCCTCAGATAATACAGAAAAAATACTGTACAAATTTGCAATGAATACTGTTTTGACCAACGTTACTTAAGAAAACAGGTCACATTTGTTCTGAAAATTATCTGTGTCCTATGTAGTAATCCAAATAAAACACTAATTTTATTTGCTGAGAATGGTGAAAAAAGGAAAGCAATGGGTAAAAATAGTATAGATGTCTTCTTCTCAGATGAAATCAGATAATTTCAGTTTGGTTCAACTGTCTTCACCAGACAGTTAAATAAAACCGCTTTATTTTGTCTGGAAAACATCAGAGAATACTCACATTTCTCATTTGTCTGCCAAAGTAAGATGGCAGCATTCTAAATCATCACAACATTTCACATACTCTGTGGTTAAAAGCTTTTCTGAAAATAATGTTGAGCTGCAAAAATCTATGTGTAAGTTTCAGTCTTCTTCTATGACCAGATCCAGAATTTTGAGTCAGATCTATATCAGTGTAGGGCAGTTTAATGTTTTGCTTTCCTTAGCAATGAGTGCATAAATCGTAATTTATATGCTCAAAAGAATGAGTCATCTGCATTTGAAGAAGATTAAGTAGTTATATCTTTTTCTGCTTTTCATTTGGGCAAGTACAGGTAAATACAAATTGCCATCAACATGTGCTTCTTAATCAAACTTTGTTCAAACTCTGTTTAATTGTTATCTCTGAAAAACTGCATTGTAAAGAGTCATCTACTCCAAAAAAAGTTACAGCATCAAAGAAAAAAGAAAAACACTCTTCCTAAAAAACACAGGAAAATAGATTGTCACAGCTTTGATAGTACAGCAGGCATATAAAAATGTAATCCAATCTGAATTTTAAGATTAATAAGGTCATTTTATATGTGGTCTTGAAATGCCCTGTTTTTGAAACAAAAAAGCCCTTTAGACACTCTGTTATCCATACACGGCCAGAGTTCTCAGTTAGAGTACTAGTTTGGGAAACAGAGGCCACATCTATACACTATTTTAAAACAATTATTATTTGGAAACAAAACTCTGGAGAATACCAACTTCTGAGTGGCTGAAAGTCTACAAAAGGATGAAATAATATGGAAATAAGGTAGTTTTCTGCTGGGAAAGAGTAAACAAGTTTCTTAGGAAAAGAAAACTGCCTGGAAACAGCTGTGTCTTCAGTTATTTTTGCTTTAACTTTCAGAGACGAGAGCTTGGCCTTGATTCTGTCTGACCCTAAGAAAAGTGAATATACAAAGATTTATTTTGTGTTAACCTTGAGACAAGAAGGTACAGAAAATCCTTTTTGCAGACTTTGAAAGGAAAAAAGTCTTAAAGAAGGGATAGTTTGACACCAGCGATAAGGACAGAGCTATAATAGTAGGTTTATTTTAAGTTCTGAATAGACTGTTAAATTTTCCTCTGAGGCTGCAAAATAAAATCTTGGTTTTATGTTGTTTTCTTCATTTGCTTCGGTTCTCTATGGTTGGCAGACCATCTGTTCGCAATGTGTGCATCCTTTACACTATGGATTTGTGTGCTAAGAACTTCTTCCTTCAAACAGTGTCTGCTGCAATTTCATGTTTACTATTTGTACTAAACTGACATTCTACAAACAAAGAGAAGTAAAAACATAGCTGGTAATTCTACACATGCATAATTAAAAATTACCTTTTTTGATGGGTAACCCATTTCTCCATTTCTTCATTCCGCTTTCACATCATATGCTGTATAACTATTTAACAGAAGACTGTATTCACACAAAGCCTCCAAAAACCCCTCATACTGTGTATAGGAAGAAGAGTCAGCATGGACCTTGCATTAGCATACTTTTACTGTGAAAATTAAACACAATATTTCAAAGCATATAAGAAAAATTCTATTTGTTTAGAAAAAGAGAATGTCCCTCGTTAGATCATAAACAAGGCCATAGCCTTCTTCCCCCACAGGTTGCTTGGTTAAAAGAGTAGCCTAAAAAAAAAAAAAGAAGGTGGGATCAGGGTGAAGAAAATTTTAAGGGAACCCAAAGGAAAGGCAAATCAGCTGCAGGTACACCTCAAGACGCATTCAGCACTCTCTGTTTGTACCAGGCTAGTAATATTACATGCAGGAAAAGTACATAATAAAACACACATATCAAAAATCTCTTAAGCATCAAAGTTAGGACCCTAATCAGCTGATTCTCTACTTACCTTCCTTCATAGTCAACCAGCAGAATCATTATCTGTTATACATTTTAAGAACTGCATGAACTCAACCTTCTAACTCTGAATCTCCCCCTTTCTTCTTCTTCCCCTATCTTTTACTGTTGAGCATGACACCATGTGGTATGGAATATCTCTTTGGTCATCTGAAGCCATCTTTCCAAACTGTCTCCCCTCCCAGCTAGTTCTTCTCCCTCAGCCTATTTGCTGGTGGAGCTTTATGAGGAGCAGAAAAGGCCTTGACTCTATCGAGCCAATGTCCACCAATAATGAAACTATCGCTATATTTTCATCAGAAATCCAAAACGCAGTCCCATACTAGCTACTATGAAGAAAATTCACTCTGTCACTGACAAAACCAGCACAGATATTTTAATGTTCAGAGGGGATTTGTGAGGAATCCTCAAAGTTTGACCATGATTTTTGAACATGTCTGCATTTGAAACGAACAGATCAAGACAATCATGACTGCCTGTGGGGACCAGCCACCTTAAGTGGTAATGTAGCTTGGCTTCAGCTGGCAACTAAGTGCCATGCAGATGCCCACTCACTCCCTGTCCTGGTGGGACAGGGAGAAGTGGAAGCAGGTAAAAGTTGTGAGTTGAGATAAAAACAGTTTAAAAAAAATAAAGTAAAATATAACAACAAGAACAACAACAATAATAATAATTGCAATAAAAGGGGAGATACCAAAAGGAGACAGAAAATAAAAGTCAAGAAACAAATTTCAATTTGTCACTCACTGCCAAATGCCTAGCCTCTGTCCCAGCAGCAACAGGCCCCTCTCAGCCAATTGCCCTCAGTTTACATATACAGCATGGTATTCTATGGTATGGAATATCCCCTTGGCCAGTTCAGGTCAGTTGTCCTGGCTGTGCTCCATCCCGACATCTTCTGTAACTCCTTGCTCTCAGAACATGGGGCACTGAAAAAAACCTTGACTTAACATAAACCGTACTTAGCAGCAGTATCTAGAAATGGAAAGTCACTGTTCCAGCACTTGTAGTCTGCTATCTCAGGGAACCAGGCAGCCCAACATGTATTATTAAAGACTGAAGGGGAAAAAAAGGATTAAATATCTCTACTCTTTCTGAATTTCTATTTGGCAAGTGACCATCTTCATCAAGTATAACTCCAATGTTTTCCTTATGCCTCCTCTTGCTACTAAGATGCTTGAAAAATTCCTTCTTGTTATTTGACACAGCACTAGCCAGTGTCAGCTCTAGTTGAGCTTTGGTCTTTTGTGTTTTCCTCCTGCATATGTGAATGAGGAATCTATGGTCTGCCTGTGAAGTCTGATCTTGTTTTTGGAGATCATACAGTCTCTTTTTCCTTACAAATTCCAAGAGCAGTTCCCTGTTGAGCCAAACTTGTCTTTGATCCCCTCTTGCTTGACCTGTGACACAATGGGATGTCCATCTCATTGAGCCAGAAGTTTAAAATCTGCTCCTGTGCTTTTAAATGGTGTTCCTTCAAAACTGAGCACTACTCATTGACCCTTAAAACCTCAAAAGCAGATTCCCAGGAGACACTGCTAAGAATCTGAACAGCTTAAAATTCTCTGTCTTGAAACTCAGTGTAACAATTCTGCTGACCCTTTTATATTTAATCAAAAAATTTAAGCTCAACTATTTCCTTATCACTGTGGACAATACATCACATATCTCTCCCGAGTCCTTTCCTATTTATAAATAACTACCTAGGAGGGCACCTTTCATAGTTTACTCACTGAGTACTTGTGACAAGAAATTACCTTCAAACATCTGAGAATTTCTCAGAGCTGCTTGTCACAGCAGCGTGGTATTTCCGCTTGATATTTGGGAAGTTGAAATCTCCCATGAGGACAAGGGGTACCAATCCAGAGATTTTTTCCTAATTGCCTATCATCCTGGTCTGGTGATTGGTGGTGGACACCCACAGCGAGATAACTTTTGTTCTTCCTTTCTCTAATCTTCATCAAGAGCTTTTTCCCCTAATTTTAAGGACCGTAGAGTCAAGCCTCTTCTTTACATATGGTGCAACATTTGCACGTTGCCTGCACAGCGTATCCCACCTGAACTACCTATAGCCTTCCACCATGCCAGTCATGGGACTCATTCCACCAAGTCTCACTGATATTAATGACATCATAGCTTTGGGAAATGATCAGGGCTCCCAGTTCACCCTGTGTGTTTCTCACAGTGCATGGATTGATGTACATATATTTCAGATGTGTTCCTAAACCTTCAGTGCTCCCTGGAGCAGCCTGAATGTTCCCATCATTATTGCTGCCATCAAACAGTGCCACGCTATCCCCTACCTTCCCAATTCCTGATATCATACCCTTCTCCCATCGATCCTAGTTTAAAGTGCACAAAAGAAATCTTGCCAGTTTATGAACAAAGAACTGTTTCCCCTGGTTTGGATATGCTGTCAGGTACCAGCATAACTTGTTTGTCTCAAAGACTCCTTCTTTATTATAAAAACCCCAAATTTTCTTCATGGGAAGGCAAATCCCACACTTCAAGTTCACTATAATTTATACTTAAATTACAAGGAGAGAGACGTTAGGAACCTCCAAAAAGTGTGTAGTCCTGTCTTATTCTTTAGTATGTTATCTTTGGTCCAGGTGCCTTTAGATGTTCTGTCCTTTTTACACTATCTCAAAATCTCATTGCTAGAAATGTGCATACTCAGCTCCACAGACACTCGTAGTAATTACACAATATCGCTACTTGATAGCTTTCATTTTCAATCTTACTTGTGTTCAAACAAATCAGAATACATAATTGAATCTCAGGGATATACAGCCATATAAAACAGAGCCACAGGTTTCAAAGGACTATAATAATCTTTTATAAATGAGGTATTTAGACAGTGAGGTGGCCACATCTGCCCTCTTTGCACCTTTCTTTTTCTCTGCTGATAGAGTTCATCCATTCTCACATACATTGTTAACACACTATTTGTGATAAAACCAACATTTAACTGCTAGTTAAAATGTTCGCTTTATAAACATTAAAGATATAAACAACAACCATTCAGCTTATTATTATTCCTCCACCTGCGGAAACTAGTTTGGTTTTGTTGTTATTTAATCTATAATTACACATTATAAATTTTATGTCTTCATGGGAGGTTCTGATTATTTACTTGGTATACATAAGGGTAAGGGAAATACAAATTAGTATTTAGTGTATGATGTTGTTAGCATCAAAACTTTTAAGCTATCAACCTAAATTAGTAAAAAGCTATTCCACTGTTTCATTATTTTGTGGGGTTAGTTGCCATTTTGTGCATGCTACAATAATGTAAACCTGAAGTAGCCCTGCAGACTGAGAAAGTACCTATTCCAAACATACACAATATCCTTGGATTTCAAGTCATGTTATTTACAGGTGTTAAGAACTCATCTGTTAAAAGCCTCTAAAATAAATAAATTCTTTGAATGAAATTGTTGCAAAGAAATTATGCAATCTAGTTAACCCATATACATTATCAAATTTATGAAGAAAAAAAAAAAAGCTCAATACTTTTTAAGTGTTCCCTGAAGTAAAGAAATGTATTCATTAACACAGATTCCAAGGTAAAATAGCTCAAAGGGTAGGCAGAAGAGAATTTTTTATTATGATTATTGCAATTAAGGGGAAACTGCTGAGTTCTAATGCCAGAAATATAAAAGGTTTAAGAAAATGCAAGGCCAACTTCGGTAACATACTTATTCTACAAATCGTATACTTAGCTCCTGGTACATAACTTTTCCGGTTTATTTGCAGGTTTTATAGATTTCCATAATCTCTTCATTCCAGGCAATTAGATCCATTCTTAAGACTGTACATTCTTAAAACCATACTCCTACAGAGAGGTGTTTGACTCCCAATCTATTCTGAATTTACAGTAATCCATCTGTCCTCAAAGCTGTGACTAACCATTTTAGCACTGTTCAAGTGATGGAGAAAAATGTTAGGCAAAATACTATGCTGGAAGAATCAGACAGACCCCTAAAATCAAGGCAGAAAGAATATAATGTGCACCACATCACACAGTAGTCCATTCACACTACTGTATGCTTTACACATCTCAAATTGTATTATAATGCAACACCATTAAAATCAAAGGCAAGTATGGTAGGAAAGGCTAGAATTAGGATCACTGTGATACACACGGGAAACACAAAAGGGCCTTCAAATACTATTGTAAACCACACTAAAGAACAGAAATGGTTACGTGTCAGAGTCTCCTGGTTGCAGGCAATATTACTGGAGTGTAGTAAATGAAAAAGTTGCAAGAAAACCAATGTCAAAAGAAATAAAGCGGTGTTTTAAAGACAATTTGAGAGAAGAATTGCCTTCTGGCAACGACATATATAGTTGCAAATAGACTTTGATGTGCAATAAAAGTTAATGGTGGACAGACAAAGGTGGCAAAGAAATGAAGATACACTGGTTCTATTTGAGGTAAAGTTTGGTATGTAGTAAAATATAATCATGAGCACACTAGGAAGTGAATAAAATCATGGAAAGAATGTTTTAGCAGTTTCAGCATTAGTGAATTTTATAGGTAACAGGTAAAATGTTCTATTATATGTGGTCTTTTTTCATGAGTTATTCAAGTAATATTGCAATGTTATGGCTATTTTTATGATCCCTTACTTGAAAGTTGAAAACACAGCATTGGAAATTAAGACATAGAAATGATTGGTCCCTTTATTATGTTCATAGGTTTGAGAAGAAACCCCAGGATTTTTGCTAAAGTGCATATAAGTAGATTAGCATGGAATGTACATACTACATGGAAAGTACTACATAGAATGTAGTAGATGGAATATTCCTAACACAGAGTGTTTCCTCTGCACCACACAGAATGACTATCAGAAGTAAAATCTTTACAAAGTAGGTAACTAATGTAGTTTTCCCATGAGTGTCTGATTTTTGAGACTATTGAATCAGGTGGAAAATCTTCAGAACTTAATGCCTTAAAAAAACCCAAACAGGTTAAAGAAAAATCATACCTCCTAAGTTAGCTAATTTTGGATATAGTAATCTTATTTTAACTACAAATACTAAAAATCTTCACCCTTCTGAATAACTCCCTACATTAGTATTAGAACTTGTATTCATGTTCTGCCCTCCAAAAATAATTGTCTTAATGGATGACAAAGACATAATCAGGTATTCAATGATTATTATAATTAGAACAGAGGATTGGCAAATAGATTTCATTCTTAAGCTAGTCAACTTTTATGATAAATTTCCGGGTTGAATTTTATCCTGAGTAGCTGATACTCACAGGTACACCCCTTCTTTGCCTTTTAATGCAATTTTTACTTAGTATACTTGCCGATAAGATTTTGTGTGTCCTGTTTTTGAAGTACTTGAAGATATAAAAGGTGTTTGTTTGCATTGCAACACATGTTGCAGATCTTCAGTTGTAGAAAAAGCAGAGCACTTGCACATTGGTGTGAGGAGAATGCATGCTGTGTCATGGGCTTGTCCATGGCCACATACTTTGAGGTGCTCCAGCATGACCACATGCACAGCCATGGATGCCTCAAGGTTTACCTGCAGCATAGACTCATACACAGTCACTGATGTTTTGAGGGGGACCTTCTCTAGCGTAGATTTATGTTTGGGCCAAAATCCATTCAGAGGTACATCTGCTGCAGCACAGTCATTACCACGGCCACAGACACACCAAGATGCAACTGCTCTCCTGTCCACTTATTCACAACCACAAATATTTTGGGTGTCCTGCTCCCATATGAACTCATCCACAGGTCATTGTCCCTTCAACTGGAAGTTCCAGCTCGTCCAGTGCAGCAGCACAGAAACCGCAGTGATACCCTGGCCATCTGCCAGCCCAGGCACATCTCCATGGCTGTTATCCAAGTGTTCCTGGCCCCAGCAGAGCACAGAGCTCAGCAGCACAGTGCTCAGCAGCACAGCAGTACAGTGACCAGTGACAGCAAAAGGCAGCCCCATGGCAAGCACTAGACTCATAAACAGTAAGGCAAGCGAGCCCCTTGCAAGCACAGAAATCTGCTGATTAGTAGCTAAATGGTACTAATAGCAGCTATGAATCCAATCTAGCACATTCCGGTGAAATCTGTCGTTATCTTGAACCCTTGGAGCGCCATACTGGGCGCCAAGGGGACTGTCCTGGTATAATGTCAGTAGGCAACCTAGAGTCACACCACCACTTGCTTACTCACACACAGGGGGACTCAGGAGAGAATCAGAAGAGTAATAATGAGAAAAGTCATGGGTTTACATAAAGAGAGTTTAATAAGTAAAGGAAAATCTATTCACATTATGCACATAAGCAAAAAAACTAAGGAATTAATTCACTTTATTCCATGGGCAGGCAAGCGTTCAGCCCTCTCCATGAAGGCCAGGCTCCATCACACATAACAGTGGCTTGGGAAGATAAACACCATCACTCTGAATATCTTCCCTCCTGCATACACCCCACACTCCCCTCCTGCAGCTCCTTCCCCCAAGTCCTTATATTGAGTATGTCATCATATGGTATGGAATATCTCTTTGCTTAGCTGGGGTCAGTTGTCCCAGGTGTGCCCTCTCCCAGTTCTTGCGCACCCCCAGTGAACTTGCTGGTGTGACAGTGTGAGTAACAGTAATTATTTTGACTCGGTGTAAAGTACATCTCAGCAACAGTGGAAACACCCTTGCATATCAATGTTGTTTTCAGTATAAATTCAAAACACAGCCTTCCACTAACTAGTGACTGCAGAGAAGACAAATTCTACCCCATCCAAACCCATCACAGATACACTTTCAATTTAGCTTTTAAATGCATTTAAAAGAATGTTTCACTTGTGTGGATGCGTATCTGCATGTTACAATGTCTAATTCTATGCAAACCTGTGCTGAAGAAGCAGTGAGGTTGACAGACTGATAAGCGCCCTTGAACATACAGGATGAACATTTTTCTTCTTGATGAAACTCACATCAAAAGAAATTTATATTCTTTATCTTGTCTGGTGCTTGATAAGATTATGAAGCTCACATTTTAGCTATCCAGAAAGTGACAAATGGATGTTACCTGTGACTGAGCTGTTGTACTTTTTCCTGAGATTGTAACATTATTCAACAGAAGACTCAAATAAAGACTTTGCTAAAACAGGGAAGAAATCTTTTTCAGCATTTCCTTTTAGCTTATGAAATAGAAATCAAAGGAAGACTGTGCCAGAGGTGCAAAAAGGAAAGAGACAGGGCCACACAGAGTCAAACTTTGCCAGATCTTGAGAAGTCCTAAAAGAGCAGGTGCACATCCCTCCCCTGGTGCATTTCTGTGTAAATGGGATCAAAGGCCTTACAAAAACAACATAATTGATTGCTATAGCAATTAAATTAGGAGTCTTTATTCTAATTGCTAAAGGTAAGGAAAGGAAGCAGTATATTTTCCACTAACACAGACACCTGCCTTCCTATTTTACAATTGTGACCTGGTTGCTTTACAATGTTTTGTGTGGTGAATACCAGGGGGAATTTTGTCATTGACTTTAGGGGGATACCTTCTGTCTTTACACAGAAATGTCTCCTGACAGTAACCCATAAGCTTTCCAATGAGTTTCGCTGCTTTAAACTCAGACTAGCCAAAAATCTCTGCCAAGAACTTCAGCTTACCTGACAACCACTGAACTATGCTTTGTTACCTGCCTGCAATGATTTCTATCATTCTAAGATTTGCAGTTCAGTGTTCCTTTTTGACCTTTTTCCTTGCCTTGAAATTTGCATGTTCAGAACCCATGCTCACTTGTGTTCTAGGTTCCTATGTAAATAATGCAAAAACTCTTTCCTTGGTTTATAAACAGTTCTGTGGGTCACAATTAGAGCTTGTCAATCTGTCTGCTTCCATTTCTCCTGTGTACATCCTCAGATTTAATTGGCCTTCATTACTATCAAGAATCCCTAGTATGATTAGAAGGTTATTAAGATTTCCTACCCTGTTATATTCATAAAAACAATTAAGACTTCCTTTGCTTTTCTGCTACCTTCTCTTCATTTGCGAATTTCCTGTTCCTCCTATTGAAAAGCTTCTTACCTCCATATAATTTGTTGACATTTTTGGTTTTTTCACCTTGTCTTTCTTCATGACCCTTCTTATTTAAATTGTGACTAAGTAATTGGAGTTTTGTGGGAGACAAATCTCTTGATCAGCCACTTTATTTTTGCCCCACTGCTCAGTTTTTCAGAAAAACTTACTGTTTCTCCATCCTGTTTTTCATATTCTCCAGCTTTGTTCTGCTCATGGTCCTTAGAGCTTTGTTTGAATAATTTTGTTTGCTTTCTTCCTTTTTCTACATTTTTTATTCTCCTGCAGTGGAATCCAGTCAGGGTCAGTACTGCAGTGAGTATTAGCTTCTAAGACAATTTGCCAGGGGCATACAGAAGCATGTAGATTTCAAAAATAAAACTGCTTTCTAAAAAATTTCTCAAATTTGACAAAAAGAAATCAGTACCATTTCCATATGTAGCTGTTGTCCTAAAAATCACTCCTAGTTCATCTTTCACCATTTGAGGAGTCTTAGCTGTTAAACTTTGAAAAAGCAAGAAACCCAGACTTGTATGCGTTTCTATAGTATGCTAGTTATTTCCCGTAACTGACTGTTATGTGCTAATCCAGTAATAATCCTTTACACATACATAGTGTTTTTTCTCTGAGGAGTTCGAAGTATTTTTAAAGCTTCAGCAAAATCAAAGAACAACACTGTGGAATAAGCTAATATCATTTTGTTCCATATTAGAAATGACATTTACTTCCAAACCCATGACAAAACAATTCTGAGAAGAACTTCTTTCCCCTAATGCCTTTACTAAATAGTAAACTCAGTTTCTGGGGGTTCCATTGAGCTTATTTTCACTCCCATTTTCCCTACAGGTGTCCTGAGACAAATATTCCTCTTGACCTCTGTGTCACTATCCTATTCAAACAATCCTTGGACAGATACTTAGATGAATGTTCCTATTCTCTAGAAGTCTCTGTGGTTCTCTGCATCAAGTTCCTGTCTGAGTAAAGGAAAAAAGAAATCAAGCCTTTTATTGGAAAAAAAATAGGCTCAAAGTTTTCATTTATATACCTAGAGTGCCAATAATTTACTTTGCAGTGCTGTTTATCAGTTAACATTATCCCTATAAACTTCAGATTCTTAAAAACAAGCACAAGTTTATTCAACGTGTTGAAGTACAGAAGAATATTTTTATAGTAAACACAACTAGCTTGTCATACTGCAGTTGTCTGATCTGATTAAAAGATGTGATTTACATACAAATTTAACCCCTGGTTTTATGAAATAAAGTTACTGAGCAGTAACTGGGGTAAATGTAATTCCAGCAGTGGGAGATCATGACCAATGACTTACTGGCTACCTACTCCAAATGGACCACTGGCTCAAATGGCGGGAAGAATTGTGCATGCAGATTAAACAGGATGAGAAGCAAGAGATATAAATAGCACATAGGGGTTCAGTATCAATTAATGAAAAGGTTATGCAATTTGTAACCAGTGAATGCTGATGCCTTTCTACTTTAAAATTTATAAATAGTGTAAAGTTTTGGTGATTGGGGAGCAAGGCTTTTGTGGGTGACCACTCAGCTCCCTGCTTTGCACGAACTAGAATAAAAATTAGAAATACCTTGCCTCAGTGTGTGAATTGGCACTGTGCACTGGGTAACTGTTCAGAACAATTATTTGCAACCCAGATAGGTCAGCCTTAGTGCCTTGCCTGGATAAATGAGTCACTCTAGGGAAAAGGTCTTGGCTGGATGATTTCCAGTGAGCATTGACATTTTGACTGGGGACTTTGGACAACAAGTCCCAAAGGTGGGATGACCAGTGACTCATTGGCGCAACACTTTATAGAGCTATTTTGTTGGAGTTTTACAAGCTCCTTAGGTGTAATAGGATGGATTTCCAAAGTATTTTCTTTACTCTATAACCCACAATTGCAGTGGTCTCTATCTTAATTATAGGTCTGGATAAGTTCTTTTCCTCCTGTTGTGATTCTTCATCTGTGTTCTCAGAGTTATTCCAAATGTCTCTGTCCCAGTCTTCAGGTAAGAATATCAAAGTTTTAGCATGAAGTTTTGAAGATTCTGAATGTTCTATCATAATTTCTAGTTCTTCTTCTAACTTCCTTATTCCATCTTTCAATTGACTATTCTCTGCTATGACCCCTTTTTCTTAATTTCTATCTCAGCCTTTTCTTTTGTTAAGTCTCTGGTACTTTTATAAGCAGCAGTTAGAAACGCTGCAAGCACTTTACACATCATGTTCTTTCCTTTTCTATCTTTTATTGTGGTTGCTTATGATTAGATTTATTGCTAATACAGTAGCTAAATATTGTCAGTGCAGCATATAATATAAGCAGGTCTGAAGGGTTATAATATAAGCAGGTTCAGGTATAAATGTATGGGTTTACAGATTTTGGCCTTATAGAATGCCCAATTACAAACAAATGAAGTACCTATTTAAGTAGTTAATTTATTATTTTATTTCCACATCTGTTAATTTCTTAGTGCTTTTACTCACCCATTCAAAGGTGAATGTTCTGTGTCTTTGGGCAGGATGTAGCCTGCAAATGTTCTTGCCAAGGAGGGGATCCACCCAGAAGTGGCCTGCAACCATGGAGACTAGTTTGCCTAGTTGACCCACTGTCCAGCAGATATTTACACTCTTTTGCATGACAATGTGTACCAAAGTCAATCATAAACATCACAGCTCCTGCATCTCTGGAATATATCAATTATGTGAGCATCCAGATAGTTCTTGCCCATCCCATCTGGTGTTCTTAGAAAAATTCACATTGCCCATTAGAGAAAATGGGAAGAGAGAGGTGTTGTGTGAAGGAGAAGTCCTCACTCAAAGACCTAGCTATCTATCGTCACAGTCACAATGTCTTTTGTCTTCCCAAGTCACTGATGAATGTGCTGGGACCCTACTTTCTCGGAGATGCTGAACACTTGCCTGCCCATGGGACCTAGTGAATTAATTCCTTTGCTTTGCTTTGCTTTGCTTTGCTTTGCTTTGCTTTGCTTTGCTTTGCTTTGCTTTGCTTTGCTTTGCTTTGCTTCGCTTTGCTTCGCTTTGCTTCGCTTTGCTTCGCTTTGCTTTGCTTGCATGCTCAGCTTTTCCTTCCCTATTACACTGTCTTTATCTCAATCCACAAGTTCTGTCACTTTTTCTCTTTCAATTCTCTTCTTCATTCCACAAGGAGGGAGTGAATGAACTGCTTTGTGGTTTTAGTTGCCAGTTGGGTTTAAACCATAAAGTTTTCAAACACCCAGTCCGTCTTACCTGTCTCTCATCCCTCATTGCTCATAATTTTACTGCCTAAACGACAAAGTTAAATATGGCCCCAGATGAAGTATATTGAAACAGTTGGATGCATAAGGTATACATTTCCCAGTTGCATCTTCTCTTGAGAAAGTTGGAGAATTTTATGTAAGAAGTAATTAATTCCTTAATTTCAATACCAGCCATCACTGAGATGTCCATCTTTTTCTTGAAGGTATCTAAGAACGCTTTTTTTTCTTAAGACTATCTTTCTGTTTCATAAGACAGACAGTTTAGCATTTTTAATGAATTAACCCAAGGAACTGCATTATGAGAAGTTAAGATCACTTCAGTACATGTCCTCTAAACTTTATACGTTGTCTGTTTCGAAGCAAAAAACTAATTTTTATGCAGAGTACCTCATTAAATGGTTTTCAGACACTTACTGCTGTATGTCAATGACCTTTTCATCCTTTACGCCCTTGTGATAAAGGTGAACATAAACTTTCAAAGCATGCATCAATACTTTGAATGAATGAATGACTCAGAGTAATTAGCCAGAGCTGGGTGAGGGGGGTTAGACTTTTTTACTACGCTAGGAGACAGCCTTTCAAATACAAATTTTCAGAAGTGGAGTATCAGTTTAATGCCTATTAATCTGCAGTAAATTACCAAAACTTGTTGAGAAATTAGATCCCACTAAAAAAAGAATATAAAAATTTCATTTAGGCTTACAGTTCTCCAACAACTTGACAACTTTCATATTACAAAATATCTGCTTCTACCTTTGCAATTAAAGCGTAATTTTAGAAGATTTAACATTCAGAAAGAAACTGAATTCCTATTCTTTTCCCATTTCTGATTATTCCATACAGACTTTTATTCTTTACCTTGAGACTCTCTTTCTTTTGACAGTCTCAGTTTAGCCACTTACCCAATATTTAGGAAGAACAGGTATTAAGCCTGAACTTACAGGAAATTTTAAGGGCAGGCAAATTGTGGCACAAGACCAGTAATGTAATACTTCTGAACAATAACAGAGTTCACTTTTTTTTATCATTTGTGACATTCAGTACAGAGGTGGTCCTTCAGGCAGTTCCTCTTCTTCATAGCCCTGCTGCTCTTTTTCTTCACACACATATGCAGCAGTGTATATATATAAAGTAATATACACGTGTAAGTTAACGTATGTGTGACTTTTTGTATGACTCATCACAACCTGGGAAACTTAAAACATATATATTCTCTAATATCCACTACTTACACTATACATTTGTATATGTAAGGTAAGAACAGGTAGTTGTAGAGAGTCATAAGGTCTTCCCTCAGCTTCCTTTTCTCCAGGTTAATATACATTCCATTTGAATCAAAGCAATCACCCATCAAATTGTTTGCCAATCAACATTTGAGAAATTTTTCAAATCTGTACACTTAATTCATCTTCCTAGACCGGCATTTTATTTTTTAGACAGTGATTAGATTTTAAAAATTAGTACATATCTCGAACTTCCACTTCATTTAGACCCACTGAGTGTTTAAGACTTCTAGGACTATGTCGTTTAAGCTGGTCTCTAAATACATGATTTAGGCTTTTATGTTTAAGACAACCCACAAACAAAAAGATATAAAAGAAAAATAAATCTTTTCTTTACATCATTGGTTCAGTATCCTTCTGCTACTATCAACCAGTGCAGCAATGGGAGACTTCTTCCCTAAATGACTATATGTACTTCTAGGAAGAAGACTGGATTGCAGGAGGTTCCTCTGGATATGAAAGGAAAGGAAATTGAAGGTGACAGGAGAAATTAAAAAACTGTACTTAATGTTTTTCATGCCAAAGTGAAAATAGGTCATCATATTATTCTGTGATAGTACAAATCTGAGACCTCATGTCATACTACCTAAAGTAATATTATTCTGCATCACATAAGCAAGAATGCAGAAAGCAAGTAAAGGTTTTGCTATAAACAGCAATGTGAAAACTCATGTATTCTTGAGGTTTCTGTCTGTGCTCTGTTGTGTAAGGTACCACATAGCTAGAGTGGATATTGCTATCACACCTTGAAAAGCATGTAGAGATCCACTCTGGGGGATTGAAAAGAAAAAAATATGTCTTTCAGCACTGAGTAACAGCTTTCACATTGTGCTTTAGCAATAACTTTCTTTGTCTAAAATCACATACATTAAAGATATTTCTTTTACAAATCCTAATGCTAATTTCTATGTACATCCTCTATTAATCATTCTCCAAAAAATTATTTTAAATGATCCATTTCAAAAGCTGATTGAGTTTGCAATGACATGACATGATATGCTGTTTTGGGATTATTTTTTTTTTTTGTAGTGGCCCAGGTCTTTGTTAAATATTCAGGATTAAACAAGAAGAAAAGCAGCACCTTAATGATGGAGTTTGTACTGACAGCTGTTGTGGTAGTAGTTTCTAGAGTTAGTTTAGATAAAATAAATGTTAAACCTTACTTTTAATAATTACTTAAGGATTTCTGGAATTTTAATTATGCAAGTTAATTGAGCAAGTTAGCTAAATTGATGAATAATGATCTATGCAAACATCATTTTACAGATGCAGCAAAGGAAGTTTAGCAGATCATGAAATAAATTAAAAACAAACAGAAAAGCTACGAAGTCAGTGTCAGTACACTTGCAATGCAAATATTTGAAATAAAGAAGGAGAAAATTTAAAAATGTAACAATGGGTAGAAATTTCAGAAGACAGAGACTGAAACTGGTATTTCGATTGTGCAGAAAAGTTATACTGTAAGTAATAATGTAAGTTTAATCACAGAACTAAATCAGAGCCATAATCACCTGTGTCATGAGAATGAGAAACAGAAATGACAGAGCTGAAGGTCAAAATCACCTCTGATCATACCTTAAATCAACAGGACTTTTATATGCATCTAAAATGCTATGTAAGTTTTGAGTACAGAGAGAATACAAGAAAAATTGTAGAAATAATTGAGGTATTAAAGGACTATCTGGGAAAAATCTAATAGAGTTTTCTGAGTTCCTGAATTTTGAAAGTACTTTTCAATTTAGAAGTACTTAATTTTAAAAGATACTTTAATTACAGAAATATTCAATTATAGATATGAGAATTTAAGTGAAATCAATTTTCAGGACACAACTATGGACAAGAGGCAAGTGGAGAGTTTAGCAAAGTTAAGGAAAACTTTCTATCCACAAAAATCCTCAAATTTACTGCATAAATTTATATATGACGTGGCAGTAATATATAGGGTCTATGACAAGAAAAACAAGTCAAAGAGTGTAGCAAAAATAACTGGGCTAAAGACTGTTAAAAATTGTCAGCGATCACCTGAGCTATTGTAGTGTATAGAAAGGACCTCAACAATAAGAAAGTTTTCCTCTAACCAAGAATATTAACGAAATCTGAGAAATATTCAGTAAGCAGACTTCACAATTGTTATAACATAAGAGATTACACCCATAATTACAGGTATCTTAATAAAGCTTTTGTTGCTGAAACATCTTTTGTTTCATTTGAATAGCAAGCATAAGAGGTAAACGAGAGTACTTTGAACCCCACTTACTTTCTGAGTTGTTAGTACAGCTTTCTAAGATACTGTTCCATTCATGTTGATATTGCAAAAATACCCCAAATAACAGAACATATTTTCATGCTCTCTTGTGTTTCCCAATCCAACCCCAGCTCCTGGAACAACCTATTACACACATGAAGACACACATCTCTCCAATTGTTTTATATCCACCCAATCAATCATTGTCTTACCTTACAGCAACACATTCAGTTTAGACTTTTTTTTTTTTTTTTTTTTTTTTTTTTTTTTTTCACTCTGGAAAAGCTAACTCTCCAAACAAAAAAATATGCATCATTTTAATATCATGTAGGTGCACAGCCAAGCAGAGGCAATGGACATCTCAACATTATTATCAATCACCGGTGACAGAAGGAAATAACAGCACATTCCTGTGGTCATGAAAATAGAGGGAAAATGCTTGAAAGAAACATTTTTGTATATTGCTCAGACATATGTTAAAAGAAAGAAAGGGTTTAACCATTGCAAAACCCTTAATGCAAAAGTATGAAAACAAAGGAACAGGAGGTAGTTCATGACAGAGTAAACTGATTTTTCTGCTCATACCTATTACCGAATTCTTGTATCACACGATTTGATATTTGACAATTTTTTTCAGTCCCTTTAATAGCAAAAGGCCGGCAAAAAGAAAGGCCAGAATGAAAGTGTCTCATTAGTACAGATTCCTACCAAATTTCACAGAAAATTCGAATTTTCAAAGAGCAGTGAAGCTCTGGAACAGAGCGAATTTAAATATAGCCAGAGTGAAAATGAAAAAATAATACTGAAGGCAGAGCCTGACCAATTTACAAAAACAGGTATAAGCCAGCAGTTTTGTGGCAGAAAAGGGGTATACTATGTAATGTGCCCTTGTATTTTGTTCCGTGTTTCTTCGCATTCATACAAAGACAAAAAGACATGGAAGAGTTCATATTCTGTGATATCTGCATCCTTTCCTTTGTAGGACACAGTGACACAGCTTGAGTCAGCAGTCAGAACAAGAGGATGAAAATTGCTGAGAGTTCCACAGTTCATATGTAGTCTAAGATGTTAATGGTTCCCTAACAGATTTTTTTTTTAAAGCAATATCAGAGCAACTTTCCTCCCTACTTACATTCTTCCTTCTCTGATATGATGTCCTGGATCTTGACTATTATATACTTCATTTTCCCCTTAGTCCTGAACTTTGCATTAATTGGAAAGGAAATTACTTCTATCCAGAGAAAGAAAAACAGGTTCTGCAGAGCTATGGAAGCATTTTGCACGTTTTTTTTGATACATAATACTCTTCTTGCAACAAATTACACATTTTTTCCTCTCAGAAAAAAGCTTCAGATACTATCAGTTAGACGTACGAATCACCTTTAGATAAGTACAGTTTCATAAGTATAGATTTAAATATAGAGTTTAAGCAACTTTGTAAGAAGATAACTAAAATTTAAGGTTAAGTTAATTCTTAGTGTTAAAGTCATGTTAGACGTGAACAATTTTAACTGCCTTTCAAGTATTGGTGACAGTGAGAGTAAACTAATATGTAAGTAACTCAATAAATCTTTAAAGTTTGTCCTCAAAATAGTTTGAAAGCACAGCTCAGATCACAGCTCCCTTTAAGGGAATAGCAATCAAATGCAGAAAATGAAGTTGTTCAATGAAAAGAAGATGGAAAATAATCTTTTTAGGGTGACCTTTCCTTCTTTTCTCTCTCAAGGACCTCATTTGCCGATAGCAAACCATCTCCTGTTTAGTGTTTTTGCACAAAGAGCCAAAGAAAGAAGCTAAACAAGCCAAAGCTCCTTAGTGGGGGAGAAGGAAAAAAGACACCTTAGGAAAAACTGTGCTCTTAAGGAAAGATTATTATAACAGGAATAAGAAGAGAAATTATTTGTGACCTGTGTAAAGCTTTATGAAAGAAAAGGAAGGCATGTACAGAGGAACAATAAAATTAGAGAAGCATATCTCATGGTGGACCAGGGCTCTTCAGCTCGTAAGGATAGAGACTGAGGGTAACAAATGCAAAGGAACAATGTCCTCATAATCTGTGAAAAGAGCTCAACCTGAGTCTTGCAGACACAGGCAGCACTGGAGGCTGAAGCAGATAACATGAAGAAATGGGTGGAAAGGGCTGGCAAATGTGTAAGGGCTTTAGATGGAGAAAGAGAAACCAAACGTATTACTGGAGCTTGAAGGCATGGTGGATTACTGCCAGTGTTTGCAGGCACTTTGATGGAACAAGTGCTGAATGAGATGAACACAGATGGTTTAGTGTACTTCTCCACTTTGCCATCCCGTCCTGGGATGGTAAGGAAGAGCAGAAGCTGAAGAGTTTAACCTTCTTGTGGCCACTCCGCCTAGAACCACCTCCCCTTGTCTTCACACAGGCTATACAAAGCACATCAAGTGATGATCAACACAAATCGTACTGCTGCTCTAAGGCATGGTTTGATCAGGTGTGCCACCTTTCAGCAAGACAGCTGAAGGTGAGACCCATGATAACCTGCAGAGCCACAAAAAAAGAAGCATGTGGTAGCTTAAATGGATAATCAGCATCAGCCATGAGGCTGAGACACTCAGACCTGTACAGACTGAGAATTGTGGATGTTTTCCTGGCCTCAGTCCTCAACAGTGAAGATCTCAAATCCTTTGATATCATGAGAGATGTGGGCATAAACTGTTGCAGAGTCCATGAAGCTTATCCAGGACCTGAAAATCTTGTAACCAGATAGTAACTTATACCTCTAGAATGTTCCTATGCACTTGTGACTGCTGTCCTGGGAGAAGGCTCACACGTCATCCTCAACTTTCTGATGACACCTGGTCACGGGTGATTGATTTCACTCTTCACACTTTGGACAGAGGATCAGCATCATGCTGGATGAAGAAGCTTTTCCTGATACTCAACCTGAACCTCCCCAAACACAGCTTCAGGCCATTCCCTTGGGTCCTGTCATTGAGCACCTCATGAGGAAGCTGTAGATTTCTATGAGATCTCCCCTCAGCCTCCTCCTCTCCAATTTCTTCTTGTCCATACCCTCTTCTCTGGGTATGATATATCCCAATGGTGAAACTGCAGGTGATTAAACACGATCTGGTTTTCATAGACAATATATTCTGTAAAGGACATTGTCCCAGATGGCTCCAAGTAAAATATATAAAGTACTTTGTTTCCCTCCCCTTCCATCTTTCCACAAAATGGTATAATACATCAAGCAGAGATTGCTAGTGAAAATGGAATCCAACTTCATGGAAGAGATGATGACATTTAGAACTAGTCTCTCTCATTTGCCATGCATTTGAATTAATAAAATACCCTACATTTTAGAAATTACTCTCTTTAGTCTTTGATACAGCCTGTGGAAACACAAGTTCCAAACGGCATTGCAGTTTTGAACCTAGACAGATATCTTGAGTGAGAAGAGGCTGTTATGAGTCTAAATGGAGTCCCTGCTTTATATATTTTATACATATTTTGCAATTTGAGTTTTGGAGGATGGTTTCTTCCATCTTCTCCTGCTCCTCAGTATTCATCCCATGGGATCAATTTGGTACTTAAGAAGTCTTTTAGAGACTTTACTCAATATTGATCTACAGTATTCAAATTATGGAATCCCATTGCATTCCTAATGAAAGCTATTCATCAGTCTATTTCTATTAAAAGGTCTATTTTTTTTCTCTCAAAAAATGGATCCTGTTTTGTTTGGTTTGTGTTGTTTGGGTTTTTTTTCTATAAGAGGAAAGTATTTTTTATATTGAAAATCTCTTCTCCATGTAGTTATGCAGTGGCCAAGATCAAGTAACATTTTAACTTAACTTTTCGGTAAACAAAATGAATTGAAGTATTTTGAGACTCTCATTATAAGACACTTTTTCCTGACCTTGAGTCATTATCGTAGCTCTGTTCTGAATCCTTTATTTTGTTACCACCTTTTTTTAAGATAGTGCAATTTTGTGGTAAGGATCTCATTATTCTCATATGTATTACAGTTTTACTCTTACTCAATATTACTTTTCCTACATTTTTGCAAGGTTCTTTCTGGTGACAGAACTCAGCCAGGTATCTGAAGAGTGCAGAATCTAGCTACTCTCTGACATAAACAGCACCCTTGCCTCACCTGAAAAAAGACCAATTTGATATTTTAGGGCTACATTTTTTAGTTCTTTTTATTTCAAAAACCGCAATAAATATAGAAGTAGGAAAACAAGTAGAGGATGTCAAGTCTTTGCCTTTCTGCTTCTACTTTCTGCTTCTACTTCTTTGCCTTTCTTGCTTTCAGAGAAAGCACAGTCTGACTGAGTAAAAACATTATTCTTTTAACACATAGGCATTTCAATCTTCTCTTTAAAAGATATACTAAAATTTTAAATCACATTCCTTTCACCTTTAGTCTTATCAATGAGCAGGACTCTCATCACAGCAACACTGCATTGATAGCAGAAATTTTGAACAAGTAAAGGCCACAGACTTTCAAAGTCACTTTCAGATTTTCTGTGTCGTTGCAGAAAAATGAATGAAATATCATTAGTAAAATATCGCAGAGGAGCATCATGACCAAAATAAAGTGCTTTCCTTGAGCAACAGTCCATACACTGGCAAGAAACCTTTAACTGCTTTTTGTGTAAAGAGAACTAAACTGGGATTTTTTGCTTTATGTCAAGAATGTCAAAAAGATTAAAAACCTGATTTGACCCAAGACCTTGAGCAAAAAAGGAGTCTCATTTATTCTTTCTTGTCTGGTGTTTCTCTGCTCTTATGTTCTGCCTTTGGGCACTGAGCAAAAATAAAAGAGATTTGTCCACCTGTGTGTCAGTACTGGCACACAGAAGACAAGACTGAGAAAACCATGACCAGAATGAACACAGGAGTATCTGGATTGTTTCTTCTTTTAAAGCATCACATGGCTTTCACCAAGGAATATAGGACATGGTATCTTGGTATAAATTATAGGAGGATATGTACAATGGGTTTTAAAGTTTAGCTGTTTGCTATTTTAGCTTTTAGGAAGCAAAGCACCTTTCACTTGCTGTTCTGGCTGAAACTCTTCTGTATGACCTGAGCTTTTGAATAGAAGGAGTTCAGGTATGCAAAAGCTTTCTACTGTTGATAGATAAACAGTAATTATACAAGATTGTATACAACTAATCAATATAGTCTCACTCCAGAATGGGCTTCAGATTTTTCATATAGATATTCAGACCTTTCAGCTAATTAAAAGGCAAAAATGTTCAGACTGCTGAGACAGATAAGCTGTAAACATGTTTATTTGTGTTTTAGAAAAGAACAGATAGCCTGACTGAAAGGTGAGAAAATATGATTCACCAGCTAGGCGAATATCTCGTTACACCATTGTGAGCCATTTACCCTTTGGATTATATTTATAGTTAATACCATTTCAGTGGGGAAATCATAAGTCCTTCATAGACCTTGGCTATCTCACAGCATGTGTCCAGCTCCAACTATCATGAGATCCCAGTGCAATTTACAATTTTTCATGGAAATTCTTTAAAACATGTCAGAGATATTTATGTCGATGAACACACACACATCTCTATAAATCTAAAGAAGACTGTATTGTTTGACTCTTATTTTAACTACTGTATATATTTCTAGCACTTTCCAATTAGTGACAATAATTAAATTAATTAAATTAACAAAAATGCATAAATATATTTATCTACAATATATAAATCTATTTCTAAAACTAGAAATCATGAAATTATTACTAATAACAGGACAAAAATAAAATATGATACAATAAAATTCTGAATTCCTAACTGAAGTCCTAACTTTTTAAAGCATTTTATTACTTTGCAGCATATAACAGAATACATAAGAATTCATAATTGCTTCTATATTCTTACAGTAATCTAAAACAATGCAAATAAACTGGGGAAAATTATTATTTTAGTGAATCTTATATTGTTTCTTTATTTCACTGGGTTTATTTCAGCCTCTTTAGAGATGGAAAGCTTACCCCTGAAAGAAGACCGCTGAAAGAGGGATGTATTACCACAAATAACATCATATGCCAGGAGGATGGACAATAAACATATTCAGCAAAAAACCACTGTGCTCCTCAAAAGATCTAGAAAGACAGTAGGATTGTGTAACTAGTGTTATGCTGTAAGAGGTAAGAGCTGAGAGCCAGGAGCTGCTTTGTCTCATCTCTACATCTTGTGGGGCAAATGCAAGGACTTAAAGAGCACAATTAATTCTCTCAAAACACTGACAAATAAGGAAGCTTGTCTACCAGAATAGGAACTTTAGACAATCACAAATGGCAAAAAAGAAGGCTCTAATTCCAGGCCTAACAGAGGTAAAGGAGGCATTTTTTTAAATAATTGGGTCATAACAGCAAGGTCAGAAAGATGAGGTGAAGACAGAAAACACGAAATAACTTCATGTGTAATCCAGTGAGTTTAGTTATCAACAGTATATCTATGAATGAACTTCAGGTTTTACAATTCACTGTGAAAAGTGTTGCGCAACACTTCAGTTTTCTAAACAAAATTTCAGGTTGCATTTCATGCCGTTTTTCCAAAGTATTTTATGTTCAGAATGGCAAATGCTAACTACTCTTCTTAGATATTTTGTGGGAAAATCTTGGCACAGTTCAAATAAGCAGGAATTCAGCCATTGATTTCATCTAAGAGTGGACAAACCTTTTAATATTTCAAGGTAAAAAGGAGGGAGTGTAGTCCCTGAAAATTAGTAGAAACAGAATGTCTTCTAATAGCCCGCTATTAAGGTTCAGCTGCTTAACTGACTAGACAATCTTAATTACAAGCAGAATTGATAGCGTAAAAGAATGAGGACATATTAGAAAAATAACTGTGAAATACAGGAAAGGCATTGTGGAGTTCAGGGAAGGTTCAGAAATCACCATGGATGAGGCAGAGTGCTAGAAAAGACCAGGTTATTTGATATAGTGCAGGAGAGATTATTTTTTCATCTGCTGTCAAAAGTGAAAATAAAAAAAAGGACTGCAACTTTAGTTCACCCTTGTATAAACAAACATTAAAAGGTAATGAGATGTGTTTATAAAAGAGGACCCATACATTAAATTGCAACAAACAATATAAATTACTAAAGTAAATAATGTAAAAAATAGATGAAAATTCTTTATAAACTGGTTAGTTACAATAAAGGGATTTCTGTCAATTTACCTTTGCTTTGAAAAGCATTAGGAAACCTTGATTTTAAGGGGGAAAGACCAGAATACCAATTCAAGAGTCATTTGCAAATCTTAATGCTTGCAACATCAGACAATACATTAAATTCCTAGTTACACCCATAATAAGTAAAATTAAATCATAATCAAATGAAGTAAAATTAACATAATTTCATTACCTTACAGAATTTCATGGAAGGCATTCCCTGATGCCTTAAACATTTGATCTTGTCTGTAGTTACAAACGAAGTTGTAGTCTCATACATTTCCATGTAATTCTGATTTTCATTAGATCATTAGGGAAGTCTGTGAAGTATGGTGTGCCATCACACGAATGATTTCTTCAGTGCCAGTCTGTGGTTATTTGGGACTTTGTTACAGAAATCCAGCACAATCTTGAACAGAAGGCTCCAGACATAAAAATAGTCCTACAAAGAAATATGTATGTTGGAGGTTGGGAATTTTTCCATCCTGTGGCTAGAGATACCTTAACGAGCCTTAATGACTGGGTACTTAAGAGATAACGATTGGGTACTTAAGGGACAAATATGCACTTAAGAGACTAAAAACATAGCCAGGTGTGGCAAGGGAAGAAAAAGGTGGCTGGCCGTGGGCAGAGGCACACTTGTTCCTGGGACTTGTTGGAGGAGACAGCTGCTGTTTCTTCTTTCCCTTCGCTGCTGCCGTGGGAGCTCAGCACTGCCTGGTTTTTCCTCCTTGCTGGAGTCTCTGCTACCCTTTTGTTCGCCCGCTCGAGCGGACAAGCTCTGCCGCCCAGTTTGCTGCCCTGAGATTCCCTGCTGCAGCTCCACTCGCCGTGCAGCCGCCTCGCCCTCAGCTCCGTCCGCCATCACCGAGGAGCTGAGCTCGCGCCACAGCGCCCCCTGCCGGCCGTGACCGTAACTGCACCAGAGGGGAGGGCGGTGTCTGGCAGCCCAGAGAAAGCTGCCACCGGGTTTCTGGTTTGTTTATTTGTTATTGCTCCTGTTATTGTTGCTTGTTTTCCTCCTTATAGATACGAGTAAAGAACTGTTATTCCTTTCCCCATATCTCTGCCTGAGAGCCTTTGATTTCGACCTTATACCAATTTGGAGGGAGAGGCATCATATCCTCTATCCTAAGGCAGGTTTCCACCTTCCTTAGCAGATGCCTGTCTTCCAAACCAAGACAACATACTACATTCAGGTACTTATGTATTATGTAATACATTATTATAAATAAAGTAAAAGAGAGAAATTGTATAATACTTTAAAAATGTATCATTTATGTATGTGTTCCACCCACCACCTATATATGCACACATACATATGTACATAAATTGGAAATCTATTGTCTATGAATGCAACTTAATGGGAAAATAGAAAAAAACATATTACAGACAGATGCCACCACCAAACCTGGAAAGCAGGATTTAGCACAAATTATCAGATTTTCTGGAACACAAGCAAGCTGCTGCTCTCATGCCAGACTCTTCTTCAAAATACTTTTTTTCCATTTCTTTCTGCATCTGATTTTATTGTGGTTTCTGTTTAGAAATTCGAATGCATATATCTTAACCTTGGCTGGCCCAGTATCATTCCAAGGACAGGCACATTAAGGAGAATCAGAATATGCCTGCTCTCACATAGCACATTCTCACATACTGAATGCTCATCTTTGTGAGTATATTTTTCTGTGCATTAGCACATTAACATGACTGAATACTCAGAATAGATTTGTTATATTAAAAGGAGTCTTTGAATACCATGCAATCACTAGGAGGAATATTGATAGTATTTGCAGTAGCCTTTGAGGAAATAAATTTTTTTCCAGATCACAGATTACACTCAGGAAGTCAGGAGGAAAATATAATGAAGCATTTGAAAAGACAAGAGTACCTTTAAGTAGAGTGGGAATCAAGTTGATACCACATGGTAGCTCTGAGAAAAAAATGTTGATTCTCTTTCGAAGCAATATAATCTGAAAGAAAATATTCCAGACATCCTTACAAAGCTGCAGGAAAAAAAAAAAATTTACCAACATACCATGATCAAGTACTCTTGAAGAAGAAAAATGTGTCCTTGGAGTGGATTCTTTTAAAAGAAAAAAAAGAAAAGCTTTAAACAAGGAATGCTGTCTTGATTTTCCTTAAAAGTTGCAAAGATTGGTTCTAGACATAGAATTACTTTAATACTTCATAGTCTCTGGCATCTCTGTGCCCTCTATTATTTTCCAGATCTTATCCACATGTTAAAGAAGGTGTCTATCTCCACAAAACACTAATACTGAAAATAGAAGACAGTCCCATAAGCAGAGACATTTCAAGGAACTGTGTGAACACAGAAGAGGAAAAATTGTTGCAGGATAACTTAGAAAATTAGCTGAAATGCTTATTTTTGGTGCGGTATTAGAAAGTAAAGATTAGTTAACATTTGGCAGGCTAAGTCAGATATCAGAATTAATTCTAGAAAAATTCAGCATTTGTCTTTGGTTGCACAATCATTCACATAAAGAACTAAATACTCTCTCTATTAAGTAACCTTCTTATAATTTCAATAGTGTTTTGAATGAATATCCCATCAAATCTAGTTATTTCTCGTGCATGGCTGTGCACTTCCAAGATACATACTTCCTGTAGTTTGGATCAAAATACCTGTCTACTTTAAGTTATTACAGTTATTCAAGCATAAATCCTTACAGTAACTGTTGATTAAAACATTTTTTCCAACATATTTTTCAATTTATATATATATAAAAAAAATACCTTTTATTGGGTCCATTTTTTGGTGTCATTACTTTTGCTCAGATTTGTCAATCTGTCTTTTGTTTGAGTGCAAACCAGTCTCATCACCTTATTGCAGAATTGGTTAAACTGTGGCTTGTGAGAGGTGCTTACCGTTTCCTGAGAAGTTCTGGTTCATCTTTCAAAGTAAAATTCAGAGAAAAATTTATTTAGCTTACCTTAATCACCAACTCTCCATTATAAAACATGCTAACACTTTATTTGGTTTAGATGAGACATTTAAGCTGGATTTCAAGAACTATGGGGCCTGGATGCTCAGTTAGGCAGGACTGTCAAGCCTTTCAGCTTTATAGTCAGGACTTATAAGCCTATAAAGATTGGCCTGGGAAAAGAGTAATGTCTCTGTCATAAGGGACTGTTCACATTCTGGGGTTTTTTGTGTGCACAATATTGCACTGGAGAACTTGCTCATCAGATACTAATGCTAGCAAAATAGCTAGCATTAAGGCCACATCAATTTATATTTTCAGTGCTGTGCACCACGTATGTGGCAATTATTAATATTCATTCCACAGCTAAACTTGCAATATTTGGATATCAACCCATTATAATCCCATTGTCTTCACCAGAACTACATCATTCAAACTGATTTATCATGCTGTGTACATAAGAACAGGATGCCCACTTCATAGATTCCATGTAAAAACTTTTCCAATGAAAACCGGTGCCCTGATATTCATCCACAGGATAATTCAAGTGTTAGATGCAGCAGAATCAGGTTCTTTGACGAAGGTTAAAATTGCATTCGTTAGTATTACTATTAATATGTTGTACTTAGCACTGAGCCAGTTCATGTGGTATCTGCACTCTTGGTCTAAGATGGTAATTTAGACCATCTAAATGAAACTTCCTCGCTGAGAGGAAGGATGCAATAGAAATTGCCTCACACATCATATGGGTTCTAGAGACTAGCTGACATTAACAAAACAGAAAACCAGTATAAATCATTGCATGGTATTCTGTAAACTGCAGTTATTTTCTTGCTGCCATCTGCATTATATTTCAGAAGACCAAATTCTAAACTTATAAAATTATAAACCAGTTATAAAGCATAGATATTTATTCACATCTATATTGATGGATCATATTTTAATTTCATTCAGTAACTCTCTTAGACAGTATCCCATTTTTCTTTCAGGTCACAGAAAGAATTATATGGATGTTACAGAACAAAACAATTTTTCTGTAATCTCTTGAAAGAAATTCAAATAAAAACTTGCAAATTTTTGTAAGCATATGACAATAATGAGATGAAATTTTAACTAATACTACCCATTTTCTTTCCTTTAAAACTGTGATCTCTCAAAGAATCTAGCAGTTGGTAGAAGGAATCAGCAGAGGAAATATTTTTTAAATTGTAAAGAAAACCAGCAAATATTTTAGTTAAAAAAAATACACTAAAAATAAAGTGTGTATTGTCAAGGCAGATAATATGTGAATGGAGTTGTACATCTGTACTCCAACTTCATCATTTCTAATTAACATTTCTCTTCTACAATCCTTCTTTACATTGTGAATTACTTCTTATGTCTTTTGACTTTAACTCTTCTGATGTGAATGTGGTTACACCAACATAGAAACCTGTGTTTCTTCCAGGCTCCATTTAACACCTTCATAAATAACTTCATAAAGAACCTTTAGGGTTCTTTAACACCTTCATAAATGACTTGGATACAGGACTCAACGGTATACTAAGTTTGACAATGATACCAAATTAGAAAGAGCTCTTGACTCTCTTGAAGGCAGAGAGATCTTGCAGAGACACCTAGACAAATTAGAGGGGTGGGTAATCACCCACTATAGAATCACGAAATAATTAAGGTTGGAAAAGACCTCCAAGGTCATTGAGTCCAGCCTTTGACCAAACAACATCTTATCAAGTAATCACAGCACTAAATGCCATGTCCAGACATTTCATGCACTCTTCCTGGAATGGTGAGTCCATCACCTCTCTGGACAGTCCATTCCTGTGCCTGACAATGCTTTCAGTGAAGAAATTCTTCATGTCCAACCTGAATAATGATGTGAAGTTTAAAAAGGGCAAGTGCCGGATTCTGCACTTGGCAAAAGGCAACCCTGGACATACTGGGGAATGAGACACTGGAGAAATGCACTGCGGGAAGGGACCTAGGGGTCCTGGTCAATGGCAAGTTCAACATGAGTCAGCAGTGCCCTGGCAGACAGAAGGGCCAACCCTGTCCTAGGGGGCATCAGGCACAGCATCACCAGCCAGGCAAGGGAGCTGACTGTCCTGCCCAGCTCCGCTCTGCTCTGCTCTGCTCTGGGGCGGCCTCACCTCAAGTGCTGGGGGCAATTTTGGACACCACAATAGAAAAAAAACATTAAGCATTAGAGAGCATCCAAAGAAGGGCAACAAAGATGGTGAAGGGCCTTGAGGGAAAGCCATTTGGGGTCACTTGATTTGTTCGGCCTGGAGAAGTGGAGGTTGAGGGGAAACCTCATTGCAGTCTACAATTTCTTCACGAGGGGAGGAGGAAGGGCAGACGCTGATCTCTTCACTCTTGAGACCAGTTACAGGACCCTAGCAAATTGCCTGAAGCTCTGTCAGGGACGGTGTAGGTTGGATATCAGGAAAAGGTTCTTCACCCATAGGGTGGCTGTGCACTGGGACAGGCTCCTCGGGGAAGTGGTCACAGCACCAGCCTGAGAGAGTTCAAGAAGAACTTGGACAATGCTCTCAGGCACATTATGTGATTTTTGGGTTGTTCTATGAAGGGCCAAGGGTTGAAATCTATGATCTTTGTTGGTCCCTTCCATCTCAGGGTATTCTGTGACATGCCATACAATGTAATGGAATTTTTCTTAATATTTTACTAAGAGATTACTTATAGGAACTTCTAGAAACATATAAACCTCAAAGGAGTCATCACCATGAGAGAGCACTTCTGATACAGATATGAGAGAGAAGGGAAAGAGAGGAAAGGAAGAGCATACATATAAAATGCATGTGGAAATTAAAAGAAAAAAATACACTTTATTGTTGTTTTCAAGGGATAAAGCCCATGTTGGTTTTATCTTTACCTGATAAATATGTATATTTTGTGAATATATCATTCTTATCTAAAAATCTGATACTTGTTCTTCAGCTATTGAAAGATGATTCTAGCTCCATGCTGGTTAACACCAAAAATTGTCTCCTAAATGGTACTCCATGTTTATTCCGGATCATTTGCACATTTATGTTGATACTATCAGCGGGCTTGGACAGCCCTTCTTCTAGCACTTCTACAATGACCTCTCCTATCTTTTCAGAGATGAGATGAAATCCATTTAACTTGCTGAACAACATTAATTTCCAAACCAAAAAAAAGTTAATTAAAGACCTTGGGAGACTGTCATTCACAGGCAAGAACAACAGAACTTACAGTTTGCCTCCCTTCTGCTTAATATTTAAGGAAAATATTTCTCTTTGAGAAATGCAAACATCGTGAGGCACAATTGTCTTTCACTTGCCAGTATTTATCCTTGAACTGGATTTATCTAATCTATTTTGATCCAAAGATTACACCATGTCCTCATCAAAAATGAATCTAAACACCAGCCACAGTGCACAGACAGAGAGTTACATCCTTAAAACTTCTTTCATGTAGAAATAGCATTTTAGTCAATAAGAATTTAGGACATAGCCTGTGATTTTCAGAAACACTGTGCCCTGTCCCAGCTGTGGTTCCATCCATAGCGAGTGATACAGCACGACTTGTGACATGATAATGTCCAACCAGAACTAGATATTCTTAACATTGACTGAGTTTCTGCTTCCATGAACCCTATTATCATGTACATCAAGACTAGGTATTTCTCAAGCAGTTTGCTTTCCCACTTCGCATTTTCTGGTAATAATCCTTACAAGAATTAGGGCATTGTTTTGCAATACATGTCAGAAAATTCAACTTGTCTTCCTCTAGGTTGTTATGTAAACAGTAGAAACAAACAGGGCATGTTCTCACTCATGTCTTGTGCTTCCCTGTTCCTCTGTGATTTACAATACATTAACATCTACAGTGTACGACATGATAAGCAGGCAGGTTTGAGGAAAATACACCTTGATAACAATGTCACTTTGAAAACTGGGAGTTTGTTTGACTTGTAAGTTTATAGACCAAAATCATGTCTACAAAAGAGGATAGCTCCTGTGACAGAACAGATCAGTTCAAGGCATGGCACACTTTACTTACACATTAACCCTAAACCCAAATGTTTTTATGTCGTCTATCTAAAGGGACAATTCATCTACAGTCTATAATGCTGACTTTTGGTTTCCAGAAACGTTGTAATCTGTCTCTTAATGTTTTAGATGTCTTTTTTCACCTACTGAGACACATTTCTATCTTGCTTGAACAGGTGATACAGTTAGAACTTGGAAATTCACATAATCTCCTCCACAAGTCTTGGAATATCTAGTGTTGCTCATAGTACCCCAGCTCCAGAAGTCAGTAGAAACAATCTAAAATGATACCTTAAATCCTTAGAGACTAGGTGAAAGTTTTAAAATGTGACTTGTAATTTAAAATACAGAATGCTAATAAAAAGCATTCAAAACTCATGTTTTTCCTTGATCTTTTTTTGAACTTTCAATATTTTCTTTATCCTGAAATATTTTTTGAACCCTTAGAACTGGCAAACGTACTGCTTTACAGCACCACAAATATTTTGGACATGGGCTTTGTATAAATAGCCATCACAACTTCAGCATGTATCTTACCTTTTATTTATAAGCAAAATGTGAGCCTGACACTCACAAAAAGCTCCTCTGTGATGTACTTTTTGGTGATATTAAGTTTTGCTTCAGAAATGTCCCAAGAGCTGCCTTTATAACATATTGTGACCATAAAATTATCAGACCAGAGTAGAAATTATGTGAATTATTCATTGCAATCATAATGATTCAATGTAGAGAGTAGTTAGGGGGACTGTCAGATCACTTTATGATTTTTGGGCCATAACCTTTCTATACCACTTATTCCTAGTGTCTATGATTAAGACAGTGTCCTGAAAGCTGGAGGGTTCTGATTAAAGTGTACAGCACTTAGCAATCTTTGGTGGCATGTATTCCTCCAAGGTTATTGCAAATTACTGTACTAATTTTATTGAAACCCTCAAGGCTGTCCAACTAAACAAGCAATTTCCTCTCTCAGCTGCAGAAATAAACAGTCCCTTTGCATGTTAAAAGTGAAAGGGATTAAATCCTATCCCTCAGAAGAACCGTAACAGAAGAAACAAAAGAAATGTTCATGTGCTGTAGAGCACCATGGAGTTCGGCAGCTACTTCAGGCAGTGAGGCAGGGTAAAAGCTTGTTTTACTGGCAGGGGTGGCCAATTTCTCCCAGAGCCTTTAATGTGGATGGTTACACATGCCTCTACAGTCTAATGTCTTAGTGTGTATTCTTAGTGTATACTCTTAGTGTATACTCACAGCACTAGGATGCTGCTGCTGCTGCAAAAAAGGGAATGCAGGATAGAAAAATATTACATACCAACATTTTTGTTTACTCAGCAAAGTTACACAGAATTTACTACCACCAACACTGAGACACAACTTCAAAATAGAAAGACCTACGTGGTATAAAAAGAAGCAAAATGGAAGAAATTAAAAACAAATTTATTACTCCACCAATAATGCATAAAACATTCATCTTGTGATGTGTCATATCATTCCCTCCATATATTTCACATTACAAATAAATCAAATACTGAACAAATGAATTACAAACGTAATTGAAATAATACATCTACTATCCTAATGGATTTTGAGCTCAAGAAATTTAATTACTTTCCTATACACCGAAGAACAGAAGTTTGATAATCAGGAGTAAGGACTGCAGTTCTAAGCTCCTGTTACAGCTCTGGTTTAGCAGGTAATGAAAACATTTAATTTTGAGTCATCATTGTAGATTTTATACATAAATCTTTTCCTCACACTCTCTTCTTTCAGGGATACAACTTACAGTCTCAAAGACTTAAATAAGGAAGATGTAGATTTTTATGGCTGAAAACAGTGAAGGTCAGAATTATGAATGCTACAGACATCAAGTTCTCAAATCTTTCCTTTTAATAAGCTGTTTCAGTTGACAGACACAAAACATTAATTATATAATAAAAGAATATTCATGATCTAAATCCACTAACATTGTGGTCAGAAATAAAATTGAAAGAAATGTTAAGATTGAGGGGGTTTATACTTATCTTGAATTTTAGTCGACTAATTGGTGTATTTAATCACATATGCTTTGTATATTTAATTGCTAAAACATGTAAGCAAGCATAGAACTGAACGTAATATGGTAGGCATAAAACTACTGTTTATTCTCCTGCCTTTGGACTGGCAACAGAGCTCATTACTCTCAGACTTTGGCAGAAGATTATTGAAACTGAGGTCCTCACTGTCCATCACTGACAGTGAAAAGAACATTTAATCTTGAACTACTATCAATATCAGTAACGCAATGTTAGCTGCAGTACTGTAGCATTTTAGGTTGGGGAAAAAGGTTTATACTGTCTAATCTGTCCATCACAACATATCTGACAGCAAAGCCTAGAAGAAATCTTATTTATGATGTTAGGTGGTTCTGTTTCTATACCACAGAAGCTAAACATGAGTGAAAATTAAGATAACATAAAACATTTTAAATTTGATGTTGTATAAAATTACAAATGAAGTAAACTCTTCTAAATTAAAGCATCTTACTTGCACCCTTAACTGAAGGTTACAATGAACACTTACCTGGAATGTAGAAGTAAGGAAATGGGGAAATGCTTCTCTGACCTCCTTATTTTCCTAGCAGAAAAAATGATTATTCATGATATTGCCTTGTGGAATGTAATATTTTACCTTCTATGGTCCAACAACATAAGAAAATATATACCAACCTGCCATTTTTGTATAGAATTACTGCATTTTGATTCACAGTAAAAAATGCAGTATAAAATCAAACACTCTGTGCTAGGTACAAAATTGCTTTAAAATAATACTGAAGGTAAGACCAGTGGGTGTAGCATTTTATACTTTATGGCTTTTATTTCCAAATATCCTGCATTAGTATGACATTTTGTAGCCAGGAAAAGTCTAATATGATTCCTTCAGCTGCTACTCAGCTTCACTCTTGTATAAGAAGTCACTTTACTTCTCACACAAGAGGACTAAAAATCATAATATCCTCTGAAAACCTGACTGTACTGTATCTTTACTATATTACAAGACAGTTTTGTTCCTGTAACAGAGAACCTGGGTCATTAATCAAATCCTACAGATTTTCTCTTGGACAGTCATACGAGCCTGTGAGCTACATATTCCATCTGTATTACCAATATACAAGATTTGTTTAACTAGAAGACTTCTGTTTAATCAAATTATCCACCCTCTGCAGTATTGGTTCTGGCATACTATAACATTAGAATTACTTTTAATGAATTTTCTATTTCACAGAGGGAGGATGAGGAGTTTGATTTTAAAAATCCATTGCATGTTTTATCTCATACTACTAATTTCTATTTAGGAAGGAACTACAATAAGATGATTCATTGATAGAAAGAAACATTGAAAAATTGGGTAACGTCAATTAGTACAGAAAAAAATAAATGTTATGAAAGAAATTAGAATACAGACCTTACATCTACCTTGCTGCACCATTATTACAATAAGAAGTCATTATTACAATAAGAAGGTGGTTTTAGTTTGTTAAATCAGAGGAATGTGCATAAATTATCTAGAAAGAGGAGATTACATAAAGCTATCATTGTGCTAGAATGTCCTTTTCAAGCTAAGAAATAAAATTTTCTGTCACAAAATAATACAGAATGAAATTAAACTCTTTAACCATAAGTAATAGAAACAAATCTTTGGAAGCAAATTCACAAGACAAAATTATAAACTGAGTGATGGGACACGTATACAAAAGGTGCACCAATATTATTTCTGGATTTACTAGTCCTTCTGCCTCTGAAGATTAGTCTCTTCAACTCAATTGTATTAATGTGAATGACACTTTAGAAGAGGAATTGGTATTAAGCTGCTAAAAAAACATTCAAAACAAACAAACAAAACCATTACAGAAATCTAAGTACATGTAGAATAAAAATCTAATCAACAATATAATATATGTCACCAAAATCCTACCTAGAAACACTGCCTCTTTCAAGTGTTACATTCAGGTTTTATTACCCTGAAGGAACAGATCATCTTCTCATCACGTTAAAGAAGCAGATACTTTAATCCTGAAAAGGTTACTACAGTCTTCTGATCCTGTGCTGCCTTTCTATTCTGTGTATTGCAAAGTCTTTGCTCATTCACTGGATAATTCTATGATGTGGTAGCTCCATACCTAAGATCCAAACCAAGCTAACACTTCAAAGTTCAGTGAGTTCTCTGCATGTTAAAGCAGACATATCCTTGCAGGTTTTGGGATGTGTTTAATCAAAAATATTGGGAGGATAGGCTGGATTTTATCCAGATTAGGGGACTGCCTCCAAATGTCTTCCAGCTTCTTCTTCTCCTTGTTCACCTATTAGATATTAATTACAGAGCTGACTTAACTGGGGTCCAAGTTGGAAGCTGCAAGTATAAACTGAGCATCAAAAGGACACCCCAAAGTCTGGAAAGTGCCTTCAGTGCCTAGAAAAGTTGCACCATGAATTTCTCATCTGAGAGGCAGAAAAGGAATGGGCATAACCATTTTGTTGGGTTTGGGGAATTTTTTTTAAGAAAGAACAAAATCAGGAAAATAGCTTGCAATATTCTTCTGATCCTAGCATCTGATACATGCAAATCAGAGTGCCCTCATAAGTTGAAGTTTATGAGATATATTAAATTCCAGCATGGTCCTCAGCCCTTGAAAATGTAAAATCCCAGTAGATGGAGGACAGACTGGACAGACTGCTTCTCCAGACGGACCGGAAAGGAGAAAAATAGTCCTGCTTTACAACTGAGTTTTAAAGGCTCTTTATTTGTGTTCTGATTTAAGTGGCTTGTAGCCGCCTGTAGAGTTTGTGGAGTTTTTACCCACATCGTTAGTATGTTCACAAATTGTCTCTTTTTTTAAATTTCAGGCAGAAGAACTGTGAGAACAGCTTTTAAATGTGCAGGTCTCATAGGGTACTTACACCTGTAAACTGACTTAGCTATACATAAACAATGGCAAGTTACACTAGGAGTTTAAATTTTGAAGTAAGGCTTTTGATAAATCATGTGGTTTCCAGTTAATTCTCTTTAGTGGTTGATATTTTATATTTACATATTTTAATTTTTCAGGGGACTATTGGCACAGAACAAAATATGAATTATTTTTCATTTGGATGCATTCCTAAGGTCATCTTTTCTAATTCCATAATTAGGGCAAAATAGAGACAGTGAAAATCAAATAGAAAAAAAAAGGACACTCACATTACTACATTAAGGCAATAAGTATAATATTTCAGTGAAAGAGAGAAAGAGCTTATTTCTATCCTTAATGATGCCTAACACCTCTGGAGAACCTTTATGAAGTCTGGTTCAGCAGACAGAGAAACACACATTAAGTCTCAGAGAGCAACCCCTTGTACAAATCATAATTCACTGTGAGCTCTTCAGATAAAGTAATTCATCCATAAAAATTTATAGCAGTTTTAGGAAATGTATTAGCGTGCAGAAACCACTTGAAATCAAAGTTTCCTGTAGTAAAAGTAAAGTAATACACTCAATTAATGTGCTCTACATCTAGTCCTTGCATCTTGCCATTATTCATTTGGTGTGATGAATGACACTGCTTTTGCTGAAGGTAGTGATGTAGAAGCTTTTCTCCTTGAAGAACAATAGGTGGTTAGCATATGTCAGTCAAAGCTACACCCGGCCTATTTAATGTGATTCATACAAATACTTTATTGTCTTGGTTATTATAGTAGTAAATATGATCTCTGTGTTTATTACCCATTCTTCCTATATAAAACTATGATGGCTTTTATGCAGCTCTTGCTCAGTACTCTAAACCTAAAATAACTAAATAAATATATCTGTTAAATACACTCTTAAAGTCCTTCAAATCCTAGGAATTATATCTATGACACTGACTTTCTTCTGTAGGTAACTCTAACCTAAATTGTACGTTTTCGCTTTGAGCCATCTGTGACACGTGCAGCCAGCAGTAGCCAGCTGACAGCAAGAGAACAATCCCTCTCAACACAGTACAACACAATACAAAGCTCTGCTGGGTTTCCCAGAAGCAGCCAGACAATGTGATTATATTGTTCCAATACCAAAACTACTTCATTTTTCACTAACTTAGCTGTCTTTGAATTGCTTTGCTTTGCTCATTGCAGATTGTGCAAGTTCTTCGCAAAAATCAATGCATATGTAGAGATGAATAATAACCAGATGTGGTGGAAATTGGTTTGCTAAATAACTGCCTCATAGGAATTCTTGACTAAACAGGATCCGTTGGCAGGGCATTTAACCTCGTTTTTTGAGTTTCCTGTACAAAGCAGGGATAATGATAGAGTCACTGTATAGTTTTCTTTCATTAATGATGGCAGAATGTTTTAAAAGCTCAAAGAGAAAAATTTGTTAGCAATATAACATATAATAATTATGACTCATTTCAGGGTTGGTTTAGGCTGTATGAAGACTCCTCATAATTTTATGACCCATCTGTAGCAAATTAATGGTGAGTGAAAGGAAAAAATATTATTAGAACGAGCACGTTTTTTTTGCCTCAATGTGAGAAACCTGAGTATTCTCTTCTGCAATTACTCTTAAAGAAAAATCTATTAAGGAACTCTTCTGGTGTCATATTTTCTCCATTTCATCAAGGCGATTTACAATCTACCTTTCAGCAACACTCATTACATTGTTTTATATCCAAACAGTAATCCAGATCTATCCATTTTAACAGACATTCAACTGGGACTATAAAGTTAATTAACTTTTACCATATTTAGAAATGAGTTTAGACATTCTCAGACCTTGGAATCAGAGACATTAGCCAAGTCAAATGATTTTACAGGCAGTTTGGTTAATAGGGCTATAATCTAGCCATAAGAGCCTCTTTGGGCTTGGGCCAAGGTAAGCATTTTAAATATGCATCCTTCCTCTGTCAAGAGCTGACTCAGAACTTTGGAAGAAAAAAAGTATCCTTCAAACTTAGAGAAGCAAAGATATGATAGTGAAAGTCTGGATTGATTAATTTTGCAATGTCCTTGTACTTCTCTGTGGTCTGGCAGGAAGACTTTACATTATGAAACTTCTATCAATTTGAGAGACAGCTCCCTTTTCTGAATTAAAACCACATTACATATTTGACAATAACTCCTAAATTACTTAAGATGTCTGCTTCATTATTTGTTCTTTTCAGGTGTTAAATGTAGGTACAATAAATTATAAGGACAAGAGGTAACGGGCACAAATTAAAACACCTTGAAATTTCATCTGAAAAGAAAAACACGTGTGGTCAAAAATGGCACAGCTTGTCTAGAGAGATTGTGGTATCTTCATCCTTGGAGATATTCAAAGCCTAATTGGATACAATCCTTGGCAAACTCTTCTAGCTGTCCCTGCTTGAGCAGATGGTTTGACTAGGTGACCTCAAGAGATGCCTTGTAACTTCAAATGAGTCTCTTCTAAAAACTGTTTTTATTTTAAAAACAAATCTGAAACTGTATTTTCAAATAACCTAATAATAGGATGGGGAATAATAAAGACTGAAACACAGTAGAAACACAGAAAATCTCTGTGAGCCTAAAGTCCCCAGTTTTAATTTAGGGCTGTATTTGCCAGAGGTAAAGGTATGCAAACTACTATGAAGCAGGCATAGCCTCCAGGAGTGGCCCTTGGGTTGGACACAGCTCTTTCTAGGTGACTCCAAAATAGACTCACCGCTGGCAAAAGCTGAGCCCCTCAGCAGCTCCACTGGTACTTTTGTGGTAAGATATTTAGGACAGATATTATACAAACTGCTGCATAGAAGTTGTGAGAGAGAAAAGAAACACATAAGGGAAACAGTTCTGCAGACACCAAGATCAGTGAAAAAGGAGGAGAGGAGGTGCTTCAGACACTGGAGGAGAGATTCCCCGTAGACCATGGGAGGCAGGCTATCCCCCTGAAGCAAGTGGAGGACCCCATACTGCAGCAGATGGATGTGCCCTGAAGGAAGTTGCAGTCTGTGGAGAACCCACACTGGAGCAGGCTCCTGGCAGGTACTGCAACCCTTTGAGGGAAGCCCATGCAGGAGGTTGTCTGGCAGGAGCCGCTGTCTGTGGCAACACTGGGAGCAATCCATCCCTGAGGGATTGCAGCCTGTGTGAAAAGACCCATGATAGAGCAGTTCTTGAAAAACTGCAGTGTGTGAGAAATACACAGATTGGAAAAGTTTGTGAAGAATTTTATCCCATGGAATTTTGTTCATACATATACAGCCCACCAACACCTATCCTATAATAGAGAGGATGGAGTCAAAATGCATATAGGCCTTCCCATTCCCTCTTTCTGAGCTTCCATGGCAATGCAAAGCAATCCTGGGACTCCTCACAGTTGTGTAGAAGGAACTTTTCAGTGGTTCATAAAAACAGCAACCAAAGAAAAGGCTTCATGTATGGTTTTAGACTTTTTAAAATATAAATACTTTTTACTTGAAAATGGAACCAGATAAAGAATTTTCACAAGCCACCAAAACAGGTACTGCATGGGGAATTTGCCATTGCTGCAGACATAATCAGCTTGATTTCATTTTGTTCAGATGGTCCTAGGTAACCTCAAAAACACTGACATCAAATATTTATCAACAATGAAGATCACACTTATTTAGTGGAACAAATTTCTTAAGATTAACGTTATCATTACCTTTATATGAGTAGTCTAACGTGCTTATAAATTTGGCTAAATGTAGAGATATTTTTATTCTGAATTAATAATTACATCTTAATGTTCTTATAAAATTTCTCTCAAGGTAGTGGTAATAGCATCTAAACTGTCTTATTTTTCTATGTATCTGAAGAACACATCTTCACAAACATTTCCAGTTATAGCTACCCTTAAAAATATAGTAAGAAAAATTGAAAACATTCTTTTTTTATTCCATCTCAAATTTCTGGGAAAACAAGTCTATTTATGCTATGACTCAAATCATATATGTGAGAAACAAAGCTCACTCTCCTGTTAGAATTTAAGAGGTTTAATAAGGGACAATAGGCGACAGAGACAACAAAGCAAAAGTAACAGCACTGGGTGCTCCCTTTTGGCACTGAGCCAAAAAGGCACACCGTTTTGAGGTAGTGAGATGCCTTACACACCCTTCCTATTGCTTCAGTCAAATACATATTCATAAACAATCATACATATTTACACATTCCTCCAAACTAGTTTACATGTTCCAGGAACTTTTTTTGAATGGTCCTTTGTCTGATCCACCTTTTTAGAGCATGGGCAGTCTTCTTTTGAGGAGTCCCCATTCTAGTCTCAGCAGGTGACAGCTTCTGATCATCGAAATATCAGAAGAGATCTTTGTCACGCCCACTCCTCGGATGCTATCCAACCAAGCAGGTGGTTTACTTGTTGTAAATTAACTGCAAGTATTCTAAAACAACGATATCAATTATTTTACTACTATGTCTAAGTCACAAAAATAAAGGTTTTAGTTATTATTTCACAACTATATTACAAAACTATTTCTGTAAGAGCTAACATTATACACACAGCATTTTAATATTTACGAAAGGCCAACACTATAATATGTGTTTATCACAATATATGACATGGTGCAAGTCAGAGTGATTTATTTTAATGTCTTTTATATAAAGTAAAAATTCAGGATTTGGGGGGTTTTGTTGCTTTTTTTTCTTTTGCCACCCTAAAAATCACTGAATTAGAAAGACAAGAATCAAAGAGTACAAGGAAAAATATTTAGGTGAGCCAAGAAATTAGCTAGGAGTAGTCATGACCAAAACAAATACAAAACAAGTATCTGGGTTTTTTTCTTTTTAAGGAAAAAAAAAAACCCTCATCACTTTTTTTTTTTAAATTTGAATCTGTTTGAATTTGCTTGAATTTCTTGTCTATAGTGCAATTGTGATTACAAAGATCAGGCAAAATTAGAACTCAGAAGCATTAGGTGAAATCCAAAAATGGCAGAGAAATTTGTGAAATTTCCAAAATTTCCATTTCAAGCACAGATACAGAAGTTGAGTCTGTTTATGCATCTCTTATGCTCTCTTGCCTTTTGCATTTGTATACCTAAAATGTCACTCATAAGAATTTTCACAGGAATCAAATATTAAAAGAGAAACAACTAATTGATTAACAACATTGTAATATGACAAATATATGTATAACCAGTTTAGCTTTTGAAAGAGGAAAAATTCTACATGAAAATGTTATTGTTTTTAATTGACAATACCCAGCTGAGAATTAATCTCAACAGCAGTGAGTTCTTCATTCCATTACTTTTCTACATCCAGTTGTAATCTCCTTCTGAAAGTTGTTTTGTATCTCAGGCAGTGTAGGGAATCCACTTCAGCACTGTCATGTTAAGCAGGACATCTCATAAGAGTAACTGATCAGTAATTCCAGTCTTACAGGGTATTGTGGATAACCCAAAATATTACTGCATTCCAAATCTATCTAAATTCTTACTGTCTCTCCAAGACCTGGAAGCCAGGACCTTGGGGCATGCAGGGTTACTGCAGTCCTTGAAAAGATGGAAGCAGTGGAACGGAACTCCCTCTGTCGCTTGGTTATTTCTGCCCATGGAGAGACTTCACTTTGGCGTTTTTTTCCCTTCTCTTTTGTTCTTTCCTTGAACCATGGACCACCCTGGGGTGAATTCCGCAGGTGCCTGTCTTCAGTCATGGTGCTAAGAGACAGAGTGGCCCCGCACTGGCCTGAGTTGCCTGCTGCTCACTGGCTGAGGAGAGCAGGCACTGATTGCCCCAGCCCAGCTGCTTCACCTTCCTTTGTCTGTCATTTCCTGCCATGAGGAAGGCAAAGTCACTCCATGAATCCCAGCCCTTGACAGAGTACAAGCTGCCTTTGGAGCTCCAGTTGCCAGAGAGGTCAGAGAGGAGGGAAAAGGCAGATGCCATCTTCCCTTTGCCTTTGCAACAATGAGCTCAGCTGCAGAGCACCATCATGCGAGGGAAGGGGTTTCCTACTATTTTGTGTCTTTCTTTATTCCCGTGGGGTTTATGAGATTTTGCAATTTTGTTTGCAGAGGTTATTTAGTGTTATTTCTTGCCTGTTGCTGTTTTGTTTGTCAGTAAACTGTTCTTTTTTCAGTTATATCTAGTTGTATCTGTTCTAATACTGGTGAAATCTTTATTTGGATTGCTAAATACCAAAGGCAAGACAACTTATTCCAGAATGTCTGCCTCAGATTATCACAAACCAAGACACAGGATAAAAATATACAGATATTAATTTTAAATTTGCACAGGAATTGATTGTTTAGCTATCCTTCAGCGGGGGTGGGAGGGGAAGGAAGAAAAAAGAAAATAAAAGCTTAATAAGAAAATATTTCACTGAGTCATGGAGTGTATGCATCCCCATCTCCTGGTTAGCTGTGGCACTGTCTTAGCTTATGCCCCACATCAAAAGTACTGCAGCCAGCAAGTCAGGGGAGGTGATTCTTCCTCTCTACTCTGCTCTTGTGAGACCCCACCTGGAACACTGTGTGCAGTTTCAGTGCCCCCAAGATAAAAAGGACATGTAACTATTGGAGCAAGTCCAGAGGAGTCCACAAGTTGATAATGAGAATGGAGCACCTCCCCTATGAAGACAAGAAAAGGAATTTGTGGCTGTTCACCTTGGAGAAGAGAAGGTTGCATGGAGACCTCATAGTAGGTGAAGAACCTTCCAGTAGCTGAAGGGGGACTACAAGGCCTACATAGAAGGCAAAGAAGGATCCTTCATCAGGAACTGTAGTGACAGGACAAGAGGGAATGGCTTCAAACTGAAAGACAGTAGGTATAGATTTGCTGTTAGGACCTCTGTACCATGAGGGTAGTGAGGAACAGGTTGCCCACAGGCTGTGGGTGCTCCATCCCTGGAAGTGTTCAAGGCCAGGTTGGACAAGGCCTTATCCAAAGCTGTTCTACTGGGAGTTGTCCCTGCCCATGGCAGTAGGGTTAGAACTAGATTATCTACTAGGTCCCTTCCAAACCAAACCATTCCATGATTCTATTACTCTCCCATCACTTTTCTGACACAGTTGGATGCTGTCAAAGTGTTTCTCACCATGCATCCATTCTGACCCTATTTTGGATATGGCAACATAATTTGGAATAAGGGATTTAGGGAAAGAACAGAAAAATAAAAAGAAAAGTACAGCCTAAGTGCCTACATTAGATTGAAAGGATCGTTACTAGTTGTTTCTGTTGTATTTGACTGAACATAGCCCTGTTGCTAGTTTGTTCCTTTTACTGAATAAAGAAACAATGAGATTTTAAATGGAATAAGTAAGAGAGGCTTTGCATTCCTCTTAACTGTAGAGTGGCCTAAGATTTCAGCAGTAAGGCTTTTATTCAAACACGTTTGTCCTCAGGAATCAAAGACTTCAAATCACAAACATGATTGTTTGCCCCCCGGCAAGCTGAAGTAAAGAACGTGGGCAGGAGAGGCTCCCGCCCGTAAAGAAAATAAACAAAACACCTTAGTCAGGTTTCAAAGATAGACTTTAGGAAAAAGTCACATAGTAAATGGAAAAAGAAATGGAAAAAACACTTTTTCCTGAAACCACAGCATTTTTACACATTCAAAAATACAAACAGAGAGATTAGGCTACAGTGATTCTGCAGGGCTACATGGCTGCAATTCAAAATAAGTATGCTTTGAAAACTTAGATTTGAAAATTTTTAGATGAATCATGGATTGCAGGCTTTCCTTCTGTTTTTAAGTTTAGATATTTCCTTTGAAAAACATCAGTATTCCAGTTTCACATATGATAAAACTGTTGTATTCTTCAGTTCTTATATATCACTTGGTCAATCCTGTCAAGAAATATTCATTACTTGTTCCCTGTTGTGGATCATCTGGACAACACTCCTCTCTAAACAAATCCAAATTATTGTACAAGAGACCATGATTTATGATGAAGATTTTCCTTCTAACATGATCACAGTTATGTTTTAGATGACTTATCTATGTACAGCACTTTTTAGTAATAGTCAATTCAAAATGCTCTTTCATTTTTACAGCTCACAAATTTATACTCCTATTTTCTTGTTCCCTGTTGCTTTATATTACCAAATGCCTTTCAGATTTACTATGCTTCATCAATAAGAGATGTCTTATAACATGTCTTAGAACTGCTTGCTCAATATTACTACTCATAAAGATTATGTTGGTCTGAGAGGGATAGCTTTTTCATTCTACTAACAACTTCCTCTAAACAAGAAAAAACAAAGGTTTTATTTTTTTCTGCTATTGCTGTAAGGACAACAAGTCTTAATTATGTATCCATTACTTTCAACTAAGCTTATTAAGAAAAATAATATCCTATTTTTTTTTTTTTTTAGTTTATGTGTGGGCTTCCCCACAAAGTATCCATACAGGAAAATCATGATTTATATTTACACAATGGGAAGTATCAAGATTATTTTGCATATAACTTGTTCATCAGTTAAAAAAATTCCTAAATTGCAGGAGAAAAATACAGAACAACTTTGCTTGATGACAAAAAGTTATACAAAATACACTGTAATTCAGAAAAATACTTTGTTATTGAAAATAATGAGCCCTTTACTACAACACAGCTCATTATGATTAATAAAGAAGTGGTGAAATCCTTCAGGTATACTACTTAAAAATCTTTTCTCTAAAGATATCTTTCATATATTGAAATAGAAAATAAGCCGTCAGTGAGAGTCTCAGAAACGGGGCAAAAAGAAAGAAAAGTCCCTTGACTTACATCTATATCAGCCCATGGGAAACTCATGATGTGATGTAATTTGACCAGTCCTTATTAAAAATGTGAGTACTGCCATAAAATATTTTAACAGAGTGGATCTGCAGTGGATTATTTTTTTTTATAATAATTTACTTTTTATTAATTTTCACAGACACTGATAACTAGACACACTTTAAAGAAGTGAGCAAGCTTATCAAGAATTTCCTCTAAACCTCTCAATGAAAAAATGCATGCCTAAGTGCTGCCGTCACCTGCCGAAAATAAACGTATGCCTACTGATTTTGGAATTTAATATGATTATTATAAAAGCTGTTATTTTGGTGTGTCCCTTCCTGGACATTGCAATAGCCAGAAACCAGGTGCAAGAATGCAATATAATATTTCTGGTTTTGTATATCAAAGTACAGCAATGATTACTTGGTAATAAATTTATTCAAGAATAAGATTCCCCCAACTACAATCAACAAAGCTGAAAAGAGAAGTTGTTTTTTACCTGTACTGTCACAGAATTCCATCAAACTGAAATCTGAAAATCCTAGGCAAAATTGGTTTTACCACTAAAAAAATGATAAAAACAACTAACCCTTGCTTTTGGTTAACTTCTTTCACAGTAGCTAGTGTGAGGCTATGTTTTGGTTTTGTGCTGAATATACAGAAAATATAGAGATATTTTTGTTATTGCTGAGCCCTATTTGCACAACATCAATGTCTTTTCTACCTCTCACACCACCCCACCAACAGTCCACTGGGAGCGCATGGGAAATTGGGAGGAGTCACAGCCAGACAGCTGACCCCAACAGGCCAAAGGGATATTCCATACCAAATGACATCATGCTCCGTATAAAAGGTGGAATGAGAAATTGGGGTGTTGGTCTGCTCAAGTAACAGTTACATGTGATGGGGCCCTGCTCTTCTAGGGATGGCTGGACATGCCATGGGAAGTGGTATATTAATTCCATGTTTAACTTTGCCTCTGTGTGTGGTTTTTGCTTTCTCCATTAGACTATCTTTATCTCAACCCACAAGTTTTCTTATTTTCAGCCTTCTGATTCTCTCCTACATCATAATGAGGGAGTGGGGAGCGGGGTGAGGAGAGGAGGAGGAGTGAGAGAGTATCTGCATAGGGTTTAACAGCTGTCTGGGGTTAAACCATGGCAAACCTCCAAAAAAGGAAAATTTTATATTGAGATGGAAGACAAGACACAGACACAGTTCTTTGTTTCAGCTTTTGTAATAGCTTGCTCCCTTAGGCATCTGTTAAGAGAACTTTTAAGCTACTTCTCTTACACTGTATTTAGCACTTTATATCTCTTCTATGGCTTTTCAATGGCTAGCAGGTAAGTTATTTAACATTAAAAAAGGGAATTTAAGGGCGACAATGAATCCTCACCTAGGTTATAATATCAGCTTTTCTTGATTCAAAGGGAAGTGTTTTAGAATACCCATGTACTTTGGGATTGGGCGTCTGAATCTCGGTTCAGAAGCAGCTAATGCTTTCTTTGTACAAAACATGCAATTTAAGTTGTCTGCATTTTCAGATATTTTAGTAATTTTAAAATAAAGCTTGACATATGCTTCTTTTAAGGAAGGACTTTAATAGAATAAGTTTGTTTTAAAATATGCTTTCCACCCATTGTTTATATCTGGTTCTTTTATTTATTTATTTGTTGGAAATTTTAGGGCGTACATAGTTTAACCTAAGTCACTGACCTTTAGATGCTCAATTATAAAAGATATCTTGTATCTAAACACAGGGATGTTCTAGAAAAAAAGACTTTTAAAAAGAGAAAAAAAACAATAAAACAACACCACCACCACACACGAAAACAAGCAAAACGAAGTGGACATTCATCTGACATTACAGGCCTTGAAACTCTGAACAGTAACACAAAGAGATTTCCTATCCAAGGCCTTTGCCATCTATACTTCATTGTGTGGAACTTAATTTAGTGTTTGTACATTATTATAAGCCCTGTAGCCTTTTTTCCTTCCTTAAATTCCTATAATAATCATGAAAATAGCTAACAAAGCAAAAATGACAAGCTTGAGTATGGTATTTTATTTAATGTGCAGTTTCATTTGGATGAGAGTGGCATTGACAACAAATTAAGTAAATATTGGACAACAGCAGTCTTTCAGTTGAGTATAAATTGGCACTGCTGTCACGCCCATCTGTCCGGTCAGGCTGTGGGAACATTGATTATGTCCTGGTACAACCTTTTTGTAAAAAACGTTAAATGCAATCCTTTATTAGACTCAAAAAGCAGCATTTTTAAATTCCGTTTCAAAAAGAGAGAAAAATGCTTCATACATTTACTACTGTATAAAGTTAATATTTTTACCAATTAAGAACAACTGTCCTTGGGTAGTTAATTATTATTACAAGTCTGCCAGTAAAGCTGTGCTTTTATGTGTACCGATACTATTAGTAGATTAGCTACACTCTTAATTGCCCCCTTTTTTGCTATCTTGGGGAGCAGTAATCTTTCAAATATAATTCCAAACACAACATTTTTTTTTTCAAATTCAAAATCAAGCTGGTAGATACATTTGGAGAATACTTTTATCACATAGGCAGTCAAAACAGGATCATGGATATTCTTCCCATACAAAACAACAGAGGATCTTGGTTTCTGATGACATCAAAACTTTATGCAAGATGCAGTTCTCACTGTGACCTTACGCTAGTATTGCGTTCTGCCTTTAGCTTATAGACCACAGACCTAAGTGTTTGCTCAGCTTTTGTATATACACTTCTTTAATTTGACCAAAGATTTTCCCATCTAAGTAATTTTCTTCTTCCCTTGCTACGACCAAGTGCTTTCCCCCACTTCTTAGTACTTTTAATGTTTCCTCTTTTTGTTGTTTACCATATTTTCTGTGTTTCCTTGTTTTTGTTTTTCAGTCGTATTTTTGGCAATGCATTTGTCTTTCTGGGACACAAAGCCTAAAATAAGGTATTTTCTCATTTAGTTTTCAAAATCCGCTGCCTTCAAGAGAAATATCTACAGGTTTTTGCAGCCACATATGAAGACAGGCCGCAACTGTGTGACTTCAGAGTGCTTCAATGTTGCTAATCACTGGGAAGAGAGGATTAAACCAAATTCTTTCCTCAGTAGCCCAAGAGAATGGTAAAGAAGTTGGAGCAGCAGGACCTTTAACCAGAATTTTTTATATTAAGGAGGGATGGTCTTTGTCATTGGAGTGGCATCCAGAAAATACCCTGTCTACCTGTTTTATTTCCACCTCTGAGAAGGTGAGTTGATCCTCGTCACTCAGGTTCTTCAAAAGTTTTTGCATAAAGTAGAGGATAGACTTATATGTATAGAAAAATAGGCTGTCTCAACACTGTCTTTTCTGAAGTGTTAGAACATCATTTAACATTTGACTTTCTGTTAAAGTAAACTCATATAATCTGCTGTAAGATTTGTATTTATGACAAGGCTTAAGAAAGTTGAAAGAATACATGCAGTGGAAATTATTACTTGAATCATTATATATGTATATAAAGACTGGCAATTTAAGCCTTTTCTTAAAAATTCTTCAATCTTTTACAACTGTATCTCTTCTGTATTTAAGAAACTTTTGTAGAAGCTATAGTTTTGTCATGGATTTAATGATAATGATATGGTGTTCTACTGCCCTTGAATATTATAATTAATTTGCCACACTCCTTTCACTGGAAGTTTGTTCTGTTCCATATTATCTACAGAATTTTCCAACTACTCACAAACAGTCCCATTTCAAAGTTAATATTAAACAACAAAATTAATATGTATATGCATAAAGTTATTTCTCATGCATTTTAATAACAAAAATTATAATAAAAAGATCAAAGTAGCCATACTAATACAAAATCTAGGCTCATCCTTCATCTTAGTCCTTCTGGCAGTCTAGATGATATTGATTGCAGCAGATCTGTTCATACGAATGCCATATTTAGCCTAGATGTATGTCATAGTCAATGCACTGGAAAAAAAGAACCTGTGAGTTGCCAAGATTTGCAAAAAGACGCGTTGAATACAAGATACTGAATTCACTCTTCATCAGTGGGTGCAACCCATTCAGTAAAGTAAATGCATGTAGTTGTGAAAGACCAGCCCTGGCTATGACTTCCTTCTTTTTCAGGGCAGTATGTTAAAACACAGGAACCAGGACCAAAAATATGTTACAACTTCCAATTGATTATAGTTTTGCCATTTTTCACTATGCTATTTTTTCCTTTATTCTTCTCCCTTTTTTTTTNTTTTTTTTTTTTCATTTCTAGTTAGTGAAATATCTGCTTTCAAGTGAAAATACAAGGGAATCTTTTTATTGGTTCGTTAATCAGTAATGAATGGGTGAGACAGGTCAGAAATGCTTGTAGTATTTTCTCCCAGTTATATTTTTTCTTCCTCATCTTTCTTTCTCTGCTTAGTGTTTTTATTTCTCCTTTTCATCACAGAAAGCGAAAAAAGTTTAAAGAAAGTTAGATTTTATAATCTACTTTTCCAGAGGGTTTTTTCACATCCACTGCTCTACAATATAAATGAGAAATTATTTTCCTGAATTTTCACTGCAGCCACTGAAATCCTTCTTGCAACATCAAAGCGTGTTCCTTTATTTTGATTTTCAGTCAGCTGTTTGTAGTTAGTAGTTAGTCCCTTTGCAGGTGGTTGTACATTAAATCTTTTTGTCTTTCAGAGATGCCAGATCTGTCTACATTCTTTCCATTGTCCTTAAAGTACTGACAGTTTGCTTTCTGCAGTATTTCACAGACCAAAAAAGAGAGCACCACAGGCCCATATAGGAAACTGTGGTTCCTGGGAGGCAGATGGAAAAAGGGAGAAAAGCTTACAAAAAACACAGGTCAGGCTCTGTGCAGAGGAAGGTCCCTCTTTCTAACATGATTTTCCTTTTCTGTAAAACAAATTGGTTAATTAGGACTATCCTCTCTCAAAACTATGCTCCATCACTGCAGGACTTTTTCTTAATGGAGCTCCTGGATATCTTTATCAGATTTGTTCAGCTTCAGTTTTCCTCTTTAGTTGAAACTAGACTAAAATGAAGTAAAAATCATATGCAATTTGCTGCTTCTTTTCTGCTGGCTATTTCTGTGTGATAGTTATCAAAATGTGCAGAATTATTTTCTTCTTCCTTTATACTCACACAATGTTACTAATGTGTCAATACTCAGATGCATCTACCTTGCTCAACCAGTAGAAGGAAACTCTGATTTTCATGGACTTAAGTGTGGGGTAGCAGCTCTCCTTTGATGTCACAAATCCAGTCCCACTGACTGTTTTGGTCTTTTGATTATTTATTCTTTTCCCCTGGAGTAGGTGTAAAAAAGAGAAATCATGTCTAGGCTGACATGGCTCCAATACCAAACAACACTACCCAATTTTCAATGGGTAATGAATGTCATATTGGTAGGGATTTCCAAAACAGGGGGAGAACAACACATGCTAGGATTTACCCACTACTCAGTTCTACCTATTCACCTAAATCTCTGGCATTGTAGCAATAAATGGTGATCGATTTGGTTTCTAGAAAAAGGTAAACCCTGACATTTTACAGTCTTACAGGAGATCAGCTAAAGTTGTATGGGACAGACTTTGTTACTGTCAGTAGAATTTCATGTAGTGCTAATTCAGTACAGGAGACCTCACCTGTTTTTTTTCAGAATGCCAAAAACATTCTCAGAGTTTTGAACAGGATAAAGGCAACAAAAATAAATTTCATAAACACACACTTGCACTATTTTGTTTAATTAAACCTAGTTAAAGTACTAAATAACTAGAATCAAACTAATTACCCAGTTTAATTTAGGAAAGGAGAAATTATTGTAATTCAGAAGGACTCAACCATATGATAACTTCTGGATAAAATCTGGCAGCACTGAACACAAATAACCGTTTAATCCCAACTCCACCCTGAGACAATTACAAACCTTCTGAGTATCTGATCTGTGACTGATATTTTATCAAAGCTTGTGTCCTGGTTTCTTCCAGTATTACTGTTTGTCTTTCAATAAGATCTCTTGATTTTTGACATCCTGGTCATTGTGTATGCAGTCCAAAGAAAGGTTCCTCTTGGCTTTTTAGCACTATTATCCAATAAATCAGTATGTGAACTATGAAAGCCTACAGTTTCTATTGCTGCTCTTTCATTTCCTATATGCTTTGTAAGTAACATCTAAAACTTTCTCCATCTTTATTCTTGAGTTGTTGTTTTTGCCCTTCCTACTGGGAAAATGTCCTGTTTTCACTTTGAAAAGACTGTCACTGTTCAAAGGTTCCTGCCAGTTTTAGAGAATACGAGAAGATTTAGAGATATTCCTGTTCAGTGCTGCGCATTTGTCCTTAGGAAACCACAGGCTTTCCTTTTAGATATGTTTGTGCTAAGGGTTAACACGCACTACCTTTTAAAAACTTTATTTTCTGGTTAACTGTTTCATTTAGATTTTCCTTGCCACCATTTTACCTGTGATTACTTTGCTTCATCTCTCATTCACTTTATTGTTGCACTATATGCTTGATTACAGTTTCTCAACTCAATATTTCATATACAGCTGTGGTCTTTTAATGGTTATATTGCTGCTAGTGTGTTCACGCTTCAAATCTAATTTCTATTGTTTCTTCTAAATTATTTTAACTTCTTAGTTCTAGCTTGGGCCGTGATCAGCTGAAACCATTTGCAGACATCTGGGAAAGTTTTATTTCAATAATTTACAGTATTTTCTGTTGTACATAAAGAATTTCTACTTCCCTTAAGCCACCTTTCCATGTTCTTTCTTTGTGGAGATCACACTACGTGTCCATCACTATTCAATCGTCACAGGTTTGCTCTTGCCTGTACCCCACCTTGCTCTTATTTCCACTCTGCCTTCCCCTTATTTCTCATGACAGTTAGTCTTTTCACACACATGCACAGTGAATTTCAGTAGCAACATCCATTTCAGAAGAAAAAAAGTATCTGTGATTTTCTTAAGTCAGGCTTGTCCTTACAGCAGTTCACCTTTTGCCTTTTGACTTAGTATTCAAGTCAAAGAAAGAGGAATAGCTACTCCTCCTTGATACTTGTCGTGGAGCACTGCTACTGGCTGCTCTGCACCATCAGGGACACCCAGATCCAGAGGGATGGGTCTGGGCTGGACTACCCGGGTGGGGGTGCTGTCCTAAGATCTACCTGGAAACCTGTTTGGCACATAGCTCACAAAATATTGCCTTTTCTTGAAGGGCTGATGATGAGTCCTCATAAACTCAGTGAAGAATGCAGAATTAGCCATAACCAAAACATTATCTGATTACAGGACTTTCATTCATCTCATCACCTCTTCTTGAACAATCAGCTGCAGGCAGCCTCCATGTGATACATCTTGCAGGAGAAGCCTGGGCACGGCAGACTCTGGGATTTCTACACACAGAGTTCACATACACAGGCAAGCTGTGAAAGTGTCATGCACACAAATAGCCATACACTGATGTTTTGCACAATTTTACAACACGCTTCATTCAGCTACTTATGTAGAGCTTTTTTATGTAAGGGTAAGATTTCCAAAAGCGCCTAATATTGTAGCCAAGTCTGGGACATTTATTGTCCTGTGCCACTTAATTGTCTTGGAAATCCAATCGCAAGAACATCATGGCTTCTCTCAATGTTTACAATTCTTAATTATTTATTATTATTATTTTATTATTATTGTTGTTGTTGTTGTTGTTATATTTTATATTTTGAATAGGTTGAAAAGTTCACCTAATGTTATACATCAAAATCCACAAAGAAATATTTTCCTGGTGGAAACATTTAGATGGGGAGCATGCAGTAAAGGTAAATTTATACCAGAAATCAGAAGAGATGCTAAAGTGTGGAACAAGCCTACCTATATTTCATATATGTACATTACAACATCTCTGTACCTGGTATAAATTTCTCTGTTTCCAAGAACATCAGTTTAAATGGGCTAATTTACATCAGTGGAGAAGCTGGCCGATCTGACACATGCTTCTCCTCCTCTTATCGTACACAAAAAGGGAAACGCTACAACATTTTCTGCTGAAATTTCACAATTGTTCTGATTGGAATTTTGAGCCCTTTGCTTGCTCAGCAGTCTTTCATCTGTCTCCCATTTGCCATGGATAGGGTGTTGAGGGTGTGTTTTGTAGTGCTGAAGCAAAGTTACTGAAATTCATGCAACTATTTTCATTAGGCAACAAAATTGTACTCCCTTATTTACTGAATACACAATACATTTTCTCAGATTCTTTTTTTTAATCTTTTAAAACTGCTTATTTTAATTAGCAGATAATTAATATTCAGTAATCACTCAGTAACTCAAAACCTTATTCTCCTTTTAAAGGCATACCTAATTAGAAACAATAATGTTTTAATCTAAAGCATTCTATAATCTAAATTACCCCCAATAGAGCTCATTACCTTAGAAACAGAAGTCTCTTAGTAGTAAAAGATACTCCATCCCAAGAGTCCATTTAACAGTGCTGAAGGTTTTTAGCTAACTTTGCCAGGCCCTCAAACACAGAATATTAAGAAGCACGTTGAAACTATTTTGTACTAAAAGCTACCTTTTCTAGGGAATGTGTCTTCTGGTGTCACTGATTAACTGTGAAATGTAGTTACAACATTTGTAAATTGGTCCCCAGTGCAATGGGACACACGTAGGGGAGGCAGTGTGCGTGCATCTCACAAATGCATTCAAGCTAGAGTCTTTGTGACTTTCTTATCAAATAATAGAGGCAAACAAACATGAAAGTATACGGCAGGATGTATTCATGCAAACATAAGACACGGGTTGACATGTATAGCCATGATATGTAGCTTCCTTTTATAACGCACTCTTTTTCTCAACATACTATAGCCCTCTGAGTAACAACAAACCCTATTCCCAAAATGCACACTATCTGCACGTGATCTTCCGGACCTACCCTTTATATTTGTTTTCCTTGTTAATAGTTGTACTGTTTTTACTTATTTTTCATACATATCCTGCCTAGGTCTATATGTGCAAGCTACTTTCTAAAAGACATAAAAGGAGAAAAAAGTACTGAAAAATCTTTTCTGCTGACCTAGAAAAATATTTAATTTCCTTTCCACAGAAAGACTACACTGTCTCACTCCAGTCACAGCTTTATGTGAAGAGACAGCAGTGGGACGAGAGATGTGTTCTTGAAGCATCTGCACAACCTTGATGCTTGTGCTTCAGATAGTACTTAACAGGTCTTTATTACATGTTTTCTGTGAACTAGATATCTGTCTTACAACAGAGGACTTCAGACTTGTCAGACTTAAAACTGCTCCCCTGAAAATTTCGGCTAGAATCAGCGTTTTCCTCAAGGCATTGTCTGAAGTGGTTAGACTAGTTATTTACGCTTTTGCTTTGATTTGTTAGTTTGGTGCCCCAAATGAGGTGTATGCACACAAAATCACATATTTCCAAGAACACTTCTGATGAAATTATCCTCAGACTTACATGAATGATTAATTATTTTTTATATATATATATATTCCTCATTTCATTGAGGAAGGAAAGAGGACAATGGAAGCTGGTAATTTTATAGGTTTTTGCTGATTTTCTTATTTACTTACCTCTTTCCCTGAGAAACTTAAAGTATGGTGTCTATATATCTGCCCATGGATGATTTTAGTGACTTGATTGTACTAGAGATAATACTATATGACAAGCTGAAAAGTTTCCTTTCCCTTGAGGACAGGGCAAACGCTTTCAGCCCTCAGCTTTTAATGTGTTTTAACCCATCTTCTAACAACATACTCGTATCTTATAATTAATTAATTTTAAAATTTTTACTTGTGTGGCCTTTTGTATTAATAATTTAAGATGCAGGAGCCGATATATTTATTACAAGAACTTTTCTTGTGTCTTCAGATGGGCTGTTCTCCTTTCCACAAGTGTTAAAATTTTGCCTGTTGTGAATGGTGAGCCAGATGACAGTGGTGAATCAGCATGGCAATATGAGTATATGATTTTTGTGCAGTGGTGTCATCATTATAATATACTTTTGTATTAATCTTTCCTAAAAAGGTTGCTTTGTCAATATCACAGGGCACTGCACTACTGTATACACAAGATCAGAGCTCACTCCATTCCTTAATACTCCCTAACTGAGCAGAGGTTTGTTTCAAGGTCAGTATTTTGAACCAATGTTATCAGCCCATAGTGAAATAACATGCTGCTAAAGTTAAATAGATTAAAAGAACTTCCCAGAACACCAAGCTGAACCTTTATAGCCTCCTTTTTCACAAAGCAAGTATATTCTGACTTTAAAATGGAACTGTGTTTTGCCTCTGGTGTTTCTATATGAAGCTTGTCTCAGAATAGGATGGGTCTGATGATTACAAGAACTTTTAAGTTCCGTTATTAACATTTATTCATTACCAAATTCTGGTTTTAGATGAAATTTCCATATTCCACTATTTATCTCTGTTTGTTTATAATTAGAAATAATGCTTTTTCTAAGCTTCTGATTTACTAGCATGACCAACAATAAAAAACTCCATACATTAAAAATTTTGCCTTTAACTCTTTTCCATTTTCCTAATTGGCCTAACATCCTTTCTATATGTTTTTTACAAGTGTTTCTTCATTTTGGAGCATACATATAACATTGCACAGAACAGAATTTATAGAATAAGATTTCTTTTGCTGTTTTTGTTGACTTAGTAGTTCAAATTTACTGGTAGCCCTGTTACTTCATGTTTACTGGAAAGGCATCTGCTAGATCTTCCTCTTCTATAACATATTTAACAAGACATTGCAAAGTTTCAAATTGCCTAATCTTGCATTTATATTCCTTTTCTAGCTCAAATATTTCCACAAATGCATATGCAGGAACTTAAAAAATGATTTCATGTTTTGAAACAAGTGAAAATTTTCAGGGTTCATTTCTTTGGTATGTGGCTATAGTACAGAATCATTGATCTGTCAGTTTAAAAGAAGAAATTATTAAAAAAACATTCAAATAAATATAATAAAAATTTGTGCTGAAACAGAAACAAAATCCCATAATGTTAGCACATCAAACAGAAGACAACCATTTGCTAAAATTACTACTTATATAGGTTAAGCATCAGGATATCAGTCAATAAGTGTGAAGTCATCACAAAAATTTCTCTTTTATTCCTTTGGGATTTAAACCATGCAGAAAATTCTGATTTGTCATCTACTCTTAAATCTAGGAAGTGTAGGAAGAATCAGAAGACTTTGTCTTTTCATGTGAAATCCCACCTAACTTTCAATGTATCTGAAACTTCTAATAAAGGGATCCCTTGGAAAGAAGAGACCAGAAATTTATTTCAGGAGCAGTAAAAATTAAAGCATTTGGATTCTGCAAAGTGCATTTTAAAATTTATATAAAGTACTTCAGTATGTATGCTACATATTAAAAAAATCTATAATATTTACTAAAGTGAAAATTATCACCGTTTGCTAGATTAAGCAAAGTTAGTAACATCTCATGCTTGACTAAAGTACACAATTAACTAAAATTTTCAAGAGTCTACCCTCACCTACATTACTGGATGTATAGATTGTGTGCTTTGGTATCATCTTTCCTGCTCTTCTAGTGACCCAACATTGTGATATAGAGCATAACTTCTTCAGTGCAGAGAAAAATGTTCTTCAAAAGTTGGTTCTATGTTAAAAAGTATCATTATTTGTAGTGACTCTGAATTGCTGTTCACGATTCTGTTGATCCTGAGAGATGTATTAGATCAGAGCAACAGGATTTACTGAAGAACTGAACATCATCAGCGCAACTGATAAAGCAGGTCATTGGGGCAGTTCCATCAATGAAGTGAAAATAAAAAGAAAGGAAGAAACCACAAGAGAACAAAGGAATCAGTTGCAGAAGAAGTGCTGAAGGGCATTTTGAACAGGTACCACTTACTGCCTCTTTTTTTATTTACATCCTAATAATTCATTGTTGATGTTCCTCCAAGGGATAAACAATCTCTGAGAACTAAAAGAAATTTCTAGACACTTCTGCCAGATTACAAGGAAAATGGTATACCAATACAATAACTTGCAGCTTTACAATAAAATCTGAGTGAGGATTATCATGTCCAATACATACGGAATTTTTCCAAAGTAGTTTAACAAAGTAGTATGTTTACTAAATATCTTTGTAAAAGTCAGTTTTGAAAACTCAGAGATTGTAGCACCCCAAAATTTTTCTTGTTCTTTCTTTTTCTGCAGTCACTTTTGCAAAGATACAGAAGGCTCTGACCCGTTATCTGAAGAGTAGGAAGGCTTAAAGAATTGTGAAAGTTCCAACTGTGTCCAACTGTGCTTTCAGCATGTTTCTCAGTCTCTTTATTAGTCAGAATAACAAATTAACAAATTCTCATTTTCAGGAATGCAAAGCAATACCTGCTCTTTGTGAGTGCTCCATTCATCAATAGAAGCAGAGGCCAGAGTTTCCAACATTGTAAGTACGGAAGTATTTTTTTTGGAGACCAAGACATTCAAAACACTTACTTTAAGTTTCCCTTGTACTTGGAAAATGCTTTCCCTTCTAGCTGTCCTTCAAGATACAGTGTATACATTATACAGTAAGATTGTGTGGAAAAGATGCTAGTTCCTTCACAGTTGAAGTCTTGAATTACTGTTCCATTTTTGGGTTTTTTTTTCAGTTTGGCTTTTGCACTCGTACTTCCAGCACAGTAAAAAGAGAAGGAAAATAGAGGAGGAAAAAAGCTCAAATTCCTGCTTTTGCCTTGCCTCATAGCTCATTGACCTACAAGGTACTGCTCACAGTGAATTACATAAATATGAAAAATGGTCTTTTTTCATTGTTTTATTAAAGGAGTCTTCAGTACTACTAACTAAAGTCATTTAAAGACATTGTGAAACCTGTTCACTCTTGCCTTGACGATTCAGTTTATTCCTTTCTTTTGCAAAACAAATGAGAAATCATTTAATTGACCTCAAACATGTTTTATTGTCAAAAATCTTCTGTTCACTATTGGAGATTCATGGGGCACTTATTCACATTTCCTTAGGAAAGACTATTTTAAAGAAAAGAAGAAAGATTTCCAAATATGCAAAACTTTAATAGCAGGCTAACAAAGTTAAAAGCCATCATTCTTCCTCCTAATATCCCTGAGTTGCTCTTTGGCAGTGCTGTGTCTGCAATCTCCAACATCAATTAACAATGTATTATTTTTATTGTTTCTGAGGCACTTCTGATCAATAGGAAAAAAGCAATTTACCTATGGGTTGCCAGTTGCTCAGTTGTGCAACAAATGGATTATACAACACATCCTTTTATTTTTTCTTGGGGTTTTTTTTTTACAATGAAAAAAGTGTACAATGGAAACAAAGGACATCAAATGTAAAAACTCTGCAGTGGTACAATCTCACTTTATATTTTTTTTAGTTGCTTTACTTAAAACAAACAAAACCCCATCCAGCTATTTTGTATGTTAATAAGGACTTTTTTTTTTAAAGGATTGATACACAGGAAATAAATGTTAAAATAAGAAAGATATAAAACTGACATTTAAATAGGTAACTCTATCCATTGGTTGATTCTTCCAGGATCAAAGATTCCTGCTTTGTCGTCTCTGTGTAATTTTTGCTGCAAATATTAGTTTGTTCACAGCAGCTGTAACTTTTCATAAATGAGCTCTACTCTCTCATTCAGACTTGCTTTCATCTCTTCTGAAGAAACACCTTTCTTATCCCCCCCAAAACTGATCTTTCTCAATGTTAATTCTTTTTCTGCTTGCTAGATATTATTTTAATTGCTCTTTTTCTTGTGAACCTTGTTCATTTGAATTCTCTAACAGTTTTTTTCTATGTGTGCCAAATGTTTTAAAAGTTTTCTGTAGAGCCTGACACATTGGCAGAGATGCCATTAAAATATAAGACACTAATAACCACAAATGCATAGCAGAGAAACAAAAGTGTGCAGGTTTGCTCATGGAAGCATGTATGTGCATTTGTGTAACTGAATATAAGTACAAAAAACTGTATTCGACTATATAAAATTTGTTTAATTCTAATCTTCTTCCCTACCATCACTATCTGCCATATCTTGCCCATTGCCTTATTTTAAAAATCGTCAATATAAGTGGTTATATTTTCCCTCCGTAAGAAAACAATGTCTGAATCCCCTCCCAGCTTTCTAAATATTCTCTGAGGAACTTAAAAATTGAAAGAACTTGGAGAGTTTTAACTCAACCTTACACAGAAAAACTAAGTGAACTTGTGAAGGGGGCAGAGGCTTTCTTTTCAATGATTTTGACAGGAAAATAAGTATTTCTTTGAATGCTGAGTCTCCAGCCTTTCTCTTTGAACAATGTTTATCACTACAGAAGTCAGCTATGAGACTGCCAGGATAAAAGAAACCTGTGAGGGTCCATCAGGCATAACTCCAGAACTTATATTGAAGCACAACCTTGTGACAGATAAATAGAAGAATGCTTTAGCACTTAACTGCTAAATAATAATCTAGCCATTGGCATTGCCCCAGTAAATGGAAAGAGGAATCATCCTTCAGGAGGGACACTGAGGTGTTGGAGTGGGTCCAGAGAAAGACAAAGAAGCTGGTGAAGGGTCTGGAGCATGTCTCATGATGAGCAGCTGAGGAGTTGTTTAGCCTGGAGAAAAGGAGGCTCAGGGGTGACCTTATCACTTCTACAACCACCTGAAAGGAGGGTGTGGCCGGGGGCGGTTGGCCTCTTCTCCCAGACAACCAGTGACTTGGCAAGAGGACACAATCTTAAGCTGCACCACAGAAGGTTTAGGTTGGACATCCGGAAGAATTCCTTCCCAGAAGGGGTGATTGGGCATTGGAATGGACTGCCATAGCGGATGGAAGAGTCAACATTACTGAAAGTGTTTAAGGAAAGACTGGATGTGGCACTTAGCGCCATGGTCTAGTTGACAAGGTGGTGTTTGGTCATAGGTTGGACTTGATGATCTCAGCGGTCTCTTCCAACATATTTGATTCTATGATTCTCAAAAAGGTGATTTTTTTTTCCTTTCTCACCCTCCTTTTTTTTTCTTTTCATTTTCTTAACATAACAAGCCTAATTTAAGTTACTCACTGCATGGAGTAGATATTCCTCCCCATGAGGATTGAGGGAGGAATTTAGGTTCTAACAAGAGAGCTGTTGTGTTTTCTCCTTAACTACAGCCACATTTTCCTCTGTCACAATTTGCTGTAGAGGGAATAAAAGTCACCATCTTGTATAAAAGAAATATTCAAACCTAACTTTTTAAATTGTCACTGGAGTCTCATAAAATATGAATTTTCTAATTCTTCAGATATTAATTATTTATTCTAAAATCACTTATTATGTTCTGGTTTCGTATGTGTGTAATTTTTCTTTGAGTGGCCATAAAATGTTTATAGATTATTTTGTACCTATTAAGACCTGATAAAATTCCTGTCCATCTGAAATGAGATGGTTTCTCTACCAAGTGTGCATACATATCTTTTCATGAGAAAAGTTTTCTGTTCGAAGAATTTTTATCAGATAGGGGGAAAAGATTTTTTTTATAGTTTCATGCACATTTCAGAGAAATTAAGACAGTAATTAGAAAGAAGAATGGCTCATTGCCACATGAAAAAGAATAGTCATTTTATATGATGAATTTTGATTTGATTATCCAAGAAAAGTAATGAACTCACGTCATGGAAATAATCAGTGTTAATAGACTCTCATTTTTCATTATCAATGGGGAAAAATAATTTCTATCAGTATATCAAAAGGACTTCATTTTAGCATTACTTAATGTAAGTATCAAAGAACCTCTTAGTTTTGAGGGTCTCTGAGTTTCTGTAAGAGACTGAAAATTTTGTAGTACAAAAGAGGAAATACTCTGGTAGCTGATAAGACATGAGAACCCAAATTACAAAACAGAAATTGAAAGTACACCTCAAAGAAAAATGTGTAATGCATCATCAGAGAATGGTTTCATAGATGAATAGCAACTTTTTACATGAAGAGTACTAAGTGAACTAGGCAGATAATGATATTCCTCCTTCCAATATTTCAGCAAAATTTTATAGTTCAAAGTAGAAAATGGAAAAATCAACAATAATTGAACCAGACTTCCATTCACTCTACTAAGTTTTGGTACTGATTTATGTTTTCTATCTATATTTATATATCTGTCTCATATATATATATATCTGTCTTGGTTTCATCTAGGGTAGAGTTAATTTATGCTCAGCAGCTGTTACACTGCTGTGTTTTGTATTCAGAATGGGAATAGTGTTACACACACGGTTTTGTTTTTTTCCAAGTCATGTTTATCTTGAGTCAAGGACTTTTTTCTTCTCTGAAGCTCTGCCAGTCAGCACGACACTAAAGAAACTGGGAAGGAGCAAAGCTGGGACAAGTGACCAGAATGGACCAAAGGGAAGTTCTACACCACAGAATGTCATGTCCAATATATAAACTGGGGGATTTGTTGGGAAGAGGGACCAGTCTGTGTTCAAGGGAGATGGGTCTGGCATTGGTCAGCAGGTGGTGAGCAAATACATTGACCATTACTTGTTTTACCTTTTTTGTTATTGTTATTATTGCTTGCCATTATTACTGTATTTTGTTTTATTTTAAATTATTTAACTGTTCTTATCTCAACATAGAAGTCTGACTTTGCACCTCCTCCCCATTTCTCTCCATTGCTCTACGGTGGTTTCAAGAGAGGAGGGGTTTGAGTGAGAGGCTGTGTGGTGTTTAATTTCCAGCTGGGCTTAAACCATGACACCATCATATATATATGTATGTGTATATATATGTGAGTATTTATATATATCTATATCTATATCTATCTCTAACTATATATCTATGTAGATATACATTTATATTTATGGAGAAAGATAACAAACTGTGCATTTGGTTTTGTTTGAGTTTGCATGACATTCTAGTTTAAAATTACTGTACTGGAAAAATTTTGTTCAGCTTTCAGCATTTAAACTGCCATTCTGGGTAATGTGCTGTCACTGTGTAAAAAGAATCTGTAAATTCTATTAAATAATGATTCTGCATTATATCTTTTAATGTGACCAAATATGGTTTTTGATATGCCATAACCTGTAGTAGATTCATGCTTTCTTCTTTTATCAATACAGTAAACTGTTGAGGGATAATAAATATCACCTTAAGTATTCACTGGAATTTTAAAACAAATCTCTTTTGTCTGTGGTTGTATTTCATCTGAATTTCTCTTCCATAGTCATGACAGTAATTCCGGTTTCCTACTTGATTGTTTACAGTAAATAGGTAATAATGAGATATGGATACTACCCAGATATACTGCAAGTCAAACACGCACACTGCTTGGTAAGTGTTTTTAAAGATAAGCTTCTGAAAACTCTAAATATACAAAAGTATGTATGTGATTTAGTAAAGCAGGCAAGGTTTCTTTGAAACTTTGCAGTTAAGACCACATGCATCCTTTGTGGGTTTGTCATCTGGCACAACGAGAAAAAAATTAGTCTTCCCTATCACTTATTCCAGCAAAAGCTGTCATTCATCAAGGAAGCTGGCTGGCAGACAAAGAACCTCCCACAAAGAAATAACCCCAAAACCCCTTCAGCTTTTTTCTATCCCCTCTAATCTTCTCTTTGAAGTACATCTTTTCCTGAACAAATTCGAAGACATAAAGGATCATTAATTTTTCTAACCTTTTCTTGATTTTTAGGTCATTCCTGAAAATACCACATAAATGACCTCCAATGGTCTTAACAGAAGTTCCAGACAGTCCCAGATTCTAACAACAGAGATTATATGAATTATGCATCTATAAATTCATACTTCTTGAAAAGCATTCTTTATTGATATACTGAATGTTTCCAGGCTATAAACGAAAAAGCTCTTATGTATGCAACTGAAAAAGCTTATGAGCAAAGACTATATTTGGAGTGGAAGATGTTTGAGGACTCTCTAGACTCTGGCTTGTATTCCAGACAAACACAGCTATCATTACAGACAAAAGTTTGCTGGGTTTATGAGCCAAAAACCGGAAAGAAATGTCATGTCATTCGTTTATGGAGTGCCATCATTGCAGAATACTGGGCTTGTTCAACAAAGGCAAGATAAATATCTATATTAACTCATTAACATGAGCAAGAAAAGTTGTAAATGTGTTTTTTAGAGATAGTAGTAGATTAAACATAACCTTAAAAAATGCTCAATGCATCACACTGATCCATTTTATTCATACACTAAGGTATCAAAGAGTATTTTAAAATGTTCAGTACCCTTAAAATGGTTTGATTTACCATCTGTCCAAGATTTTCTTAGTAAAACTGAAAAAAAATCTCCTCTCTTTTCCTTTTTTGGATTTTAGAGAGATAAAACAACAGTTTCCTCATCGGACATTATTCTCTAAGGGCATGGCACTGGACACAACTCCTGTGCCTACACAACAGCTGAGAGATATTGTTTGCCTCAGTTGCATACATTGTCACTTTCATCAAGTGATAGTTCAAAGTCCTCAATACAGTGAGATTTTTACTCAACATTGTCTGCATCTGTGCATTCACGGCTTCACAGTAAATCTCCAGGGACAATAGCTTCTAGCAGTTAAAACTTAGGCTTCTCCTGAAGAATATATCCATAACTGGAGTACATGCTTTTCAAGTGTCATTCCATAATTTGCCTGCACAAAATATAGATTAAAATCTGGCTTTTCTACCCTTCACACTATTGCTTCATTATTTTGAGACTTATTGTATTGAGGACAAATGGGAACGAACTGTAACTTTCATGCATTGAACTTGTACTTCCCTGTAAAACATTAATCCTAATATTCACTACATTTCAGGTCAGTATCAGATGTTGATAAGACAGTCATAAACAGCAAAAATAGAGAATCCACAATTTCCTTACACTGTAATTGTTTTTAGTAATTTTATCTCAGGGAAGAGGGTACAATAATGTTTCCTACAAGAACTTTTCTTATGCTTTGGTCATGGGTTTTCCTTTTGACTTGAATTATTGTATGTATGGTATGCACATGCATAACACTGTCCTGATTGTTGCCCTTTATAGAAGGTCATTATTTGAACATCTTTTAGATTTTTCAGTCCCCTCAGACACAATTTGTCTGGCAGGTAGTTCTGAAATATATTAATTTTTTACTTGACAAATTCTCAACAGTCTTGTAAGTTGAATGAAAGGCCCTGAATTAGACAGACAAATCAAGTCTTGATTTCTTTTCAGCTGTTTGTTGTTTGGCTTTTTTTTTTTTTTTATTTTTTTTTTT